>JAYKAV010003314.1:26875-273113 GCA_035582835.1 Phoebastria nigripes
ATGGATTTGATGGGTGGACTGTCCAGTGGGTGAGGAATTGGTTGGATGGTCGCATCCAGAGGGTAGTGGTCAACAGCTCAATGTCCAGATGGAGGCTGGTGACAAGTGGCGTCCCGCAGGGGTCCGTATTGGGACTGGTACTGTTTAATATCTTCATCAATGCCATAGACAGTGGCATCGAGTGCACCCTCAGCAAATTTGCAGACGACACCAAGCTGAGTGGTGCGGTCGACACGCCTGAGGGATGGGATGCCATCCAGAGGGACCTGGACAAGCTCGAGAAGTGGTCCCGTGTGAACCTCATGAGGTTCAACAAGGCCAAGTGCAAGGTCCTGCACCTGGGTCGGGGCAACCCTTGGTGTCAATACAGGCTGGGGGATGAAGGGATTGAGAGCAGCCCTGCCGAGAAGGACTTGGGGGTACTGGTGGATGAAAAGCTGGACATGAGCCGGCAACGTGCGCTCGCAGCCCAGAAGGCCAACCGTCTCCTGGGCTGCATCAAAAGAAGCGTGGCCAGCAGGTCGAGGGAGGTGGTTCTGCTCCTCTACTCTGCTCTGGTGAGACCTCACCTGGAGTACTGCCTCCAGCTCTGGAGCCCTCAGCATAAGACAGACATGGACCTGCTGGAATGGGTCCAGAGGAGGGCCACGAAAATGGTCAGGGGGATGGAACGCCTCTCCTATGAAGAAAGGCTGAGAGAGTTGGGGTTGTTCAGCCTGGAGAAGAGAAGGCTTTGGGGAGACCTTACTGCAGCCTATCAGTACTTAAAGGGGGCTTGTAAGAAAGATGGCGGCAAACTTTTTAGTAGGGCCTGTGCGACAGGACAAGGGGGAATGGTTTTAAACTAAAAGAGGATAGATTTAGACTAGATATAAGGAAGAAATTTTTTATGCTGAGGGTGGTGAAACACTGGAACAGGTTGCCCAGAGGGTGGTAGATGCCCTGTCCCTGGAAACATTCAAGGTCAGGTTGGACGAGGCTCTGAGCAACCTGATCTAGTTGAAGATGTCCCTGCCCACGGCAGGGGGATTGGACTAGATGACCTTTAAAGGTCCCTTCCAACCCAAACTATTCTATGATTCTATGATAATGCAGTTTAGAAAAAACTTAGGAAACATTTTTTTTATTTTTTTACATCAGAAGTGTTATAAAAATGCAGAACTGCTTTTAACATTACAGAACTGCTACCAACACGTGATGAATTTCTCTGTGTTCTTTATTTCAAAACACCCCTGAACACAGGCGCATATCTCAGGTGACTCTAAATTTGTGTGTGCTACAGTAAAACCAAATAGTCTGAAGAATTAGAAATCTGGGCCTGCATTCTCTCCTGCGTTTCTGAAGTTTCCCCCACTGTCCTCATACTTGCCAGTCATCTGCAAATTTCAGCAGTTTGAAACAGCATGCTTCTTTGGATCACTTATACCCAAGGTAAAGGTAAGTGTGGTCCTCAGCTTGCTGCCTTTTCCTAACTCTTTAACTGTTATCTTTCACTGACATCCCCTGTGTCCTATCAGTCTCCAAGCTAATCTTTAATCCATTTCACAAGTCCTAAACCTTATGTCAAGCTCACTGACTTACCTGATCAATCTTTTTTCCCCTCTTTTTTTTTCTTTGTTGTACCCTTAGCAAGCTACATAAATATCTTTCACATTTCACCCTTGTCTCCTCATTCAGTAAGGTATTTAGAGGACTTGGGATCTCAAGTGCATGTGCCATACCTGGACTTTTTTCTTTTTTTTTTTTTCCTAGTAAAGCTCTTTTTCCAAGCCGTTATTAAATCATACCTGAGATAAGTATTTTTACCTTGTGTTTTCAACCAGGGACTCAAAATCAGGCTTCTGACTCCGCTGCTTACTTTGTGTGTGACCTTTGACAAGTCAGTGAGTCACTGCTTCAGTTTGTCATTTTGTACAATGAAAGTAGTGACCACAGTTTTCAGAATTAGTGGAATTAAATACCCAGCTTGATACATCTTTAAAAGAAACCCTCAGTAGTTAGAAGAAAGGAGGGCAGCTCATTCTGAATATGATACTTGTTGAGATGCTGCAGATTGATTTCAGTGGGAAATTAGGAATCCAAATAAGAGATCAGAGTCAAGATAATTTCTTGTACCTAAGCTCAAGTTCTGTATTGTTTTGCTCATCATATAGATGAGGTAATTGAAGCACAGTGACTGATTTCCCACAAGTCAGGTAAGAGGACTTTGGGAGAGAGAAATAAGTTCCAATTTGGAAAATTTCACATTCATCAGATTATTTTGCCTAGTAAAATTTATATTTTCCTGACAAACACTATGCAAAATGCCAAGAGTCACAGTTGCCAGCCTTCACCCAGATTATTTCTTTGACACTGTCCAATAATTAACTTCTCTCCTGATGGAAAATTAGAAATCTTAAGCTCCTAAAATGGCTATACCTTTTTGGCATCAATAAGCCTGTGAATCGCACTTCTCTGTGAATAAGGAGCATATGGTCATTGAAACAATACAACCTTTGACACAGGTGTAAATGTTACCATAAAGAATTCCTGCAGCTTCTCAGCACTAACAACACTGTCACAACTGTGATTTATAATGTTCTGAAACAGGCAGCTTGGGCCCCCATATACATTTGTGTATTCATATTGCATATTTATTCCATATTTACAATATATTTGAACTATTGTGTATTTACAAATTGTACTAACCGTTTAGCATCGTCTTCATATTTCTTTCAGTTCAACTCACAATTCGACATTATTTTAGACATTTTACGACTTTGCTCTTGGCATTTTCTCATACAGAGAGAATTTGAAAAAAGTCATATTCTTTTCAGATTAACTCCTTCTAGTAGTCTGTTTTTCGAGCTGCCTTGGGTTTAAGTGCCTGCCCCATGAGGCAAGGTCACTGTTGTATTTGAATAACAACCTTTTTGTAGCCAGGCTCCTTCTCCATGTGCAGAAGGGATCATGCACTGCAGAGCCCATTTATTGCATTGCCATTGGCCACCAGCTCCAAGGTGAGAGGCAGCACTAAAGCCACAGGTGGAGGAGAGAGGAAGAGAGAGAGAGGCACCTGCACGAGGCCACTTATCAAACTGTGTCAAAGCAGCAGGAAGTCTCAGGAGTTCCTCCAGCGAAATGTCTACCTGCCTCTCTGCATTGCCTCTCTTCTATGTCCCAAGGTCTGACCTAAACAGCAGCTTCAGATACAGATGAATCATTGGCTGTGAGCCTGAACTAGAGAGATCGTTTTCAGAGGCGGCAGGAAGGGTCCAGCAAAATAATGGTGCTCTGATAAGCAGCTTGTTCTGCGGGAGAGAGAAAAATCCTGATGCTTTTCCTCTCTGTTCTTTTTATTTTTTTCACTGACCTCCAAAGCTTCAGGGCTTTCAGTGCTCCCCTTCCCTCATGGCATGTCATCACTGAGAGTCCTCCAGCTAGGAGAGCAGGCAGCACTGTCCATCAATGCCACTCGCAGAATCAACAACAGGGACCTGTGCAAGGAAAAAACAGCAGTTTATGCTCAGAAAACATCTAAATACTTTTCCAGACATGCAAGGGAAGAGGGAGAGAGCAGAATGTGTAAAAAGAGTGGGGGGACCCCAAAGCAGCTGGCAGTCAGGACCGGCCAAACCCAGACAGTGTCCCAGCATCCAGATGTTTGTCTAGTTCGGAGCATCTTGGTGTTCACAGAGGAGCCCAGGCTCCAGCACAATGAGGAGTTCTTAGTTCAAACAATCTGGTTTCTCCTTCCAGAAGAGCAGCAGCTCCAAAGAAGAATGACTTTACTATGAAAGAAGAAAAGACAGGCAGACACTTTGAGAAACATCCTTCATATGATTTAGTGCAGTGGCAATGCTCTTGGGAGCTGTCATGCAAAAAACACAGATGGGAGGGAGAGATGAGAGAAATGGGTGTTTGAAACAGGGAGGTTTACAGTGTTGAAATGCTCACTGAAGCTCTTTACTCTTTTAAAATGAAGTCAGCAGTGGCAGAAGCTTTTCTTTTCTTTCCCCCTTTTTTCCAAATAACCTGCTACTCACATTAATTATTTTCTACTATCACCAGCCTTCTGGGCCAAGTCTTGATGATCTCAAGGACAGTGACTTTGGTAATACATTCTGGGGAAGCTATGAAATAGCTCTTAGATGTATAAATTTAAAAACAAAAACAAAAGTCAAATAATTAGTCCACATTTTCCCAGCAGGACTTTATGCCAGATAGGAAAACCTGCCATCTTTCTGCTTTGTTTTGGCTTTTTAGATGTGATACCTCATTAACACCAGTGCTTTTTTCACCCCAGTCACTCTGTTTCTCAGTTCTAGCCATTACTCCAAAGGGAGTGCCTCAGTAAGCAGACAAATGTATGTGGATATATATATACAAAGCCCCTTAGCTCCCAGGTTTCCTGGACTGCAGAGTTCCCCTTTCCTGCCACAAAGATAACGACTTAACTGTCCCTCTTTCCTGTCCTTAGTAACTCCCTGTATTCCACAGATACCAGCTACCTTTTCTTTTAGACACAGGGTAACTGATTCATATCTAGTTCTATATCAAATCTTCCCTGTTGAAAGGGAAAAAAGCACTGCTTCAATTCCTGCCCGTGCTCCCGTGCTCAGTGCGTGCCTACCTACATCTGGGGATCTAGACCATGCTCACTGCCCAGAAACTTCTCAAACTTATTTCTAGAAGGCTCCTTTGAGTCTGTGTGGAGTCAGTTTGTCCCAAGATAGCGCAGTACCTTGCAGAATCAGGCTCTACTGAACTGTCTGGAAACAGAGAGTGCAAAATTAACTGTAGGAGTTACTCAGCATTTTGTATGACTAGACCCTTATAGTGGCTGACAGAGACCTGCTTTAATTATGGGAAGAGGTGCCTAAATTATCTGTAAACATCGAGGCATCTCTTTATTCTGTATCCTCCACATTTCGCACTTTTCACCTGCTGCATCTAGAAGAGATTTCAGAGTGTATTTAGTAGGTAATTACCCTGGAACTGCAGATGCAGTTATAAAATGTGAAACTGGCCGTATTTTCACTCTTCCTCTTTATGAATAGCCACAAAACATCCACTGTCCAATCAACAGCCCTTAAACCTGAGCGATGATATGTGACCAGCTCCACTGAAGATGTTATCCATTCATGCGAGAAATAAGCAGACACAATTGTTGGAGATAATTAGTTTGCACTCCACAGACCCGTCACGATCCTTGGCACTGGTAGTCACTTAACGAGTGCCACAGGCTGTTATTCTGAGAGCTGGGAGCTTCTGCACGCACCAGGCCATACAAAAAACAAGCTTTTTCATTTATGTGCTACGTGCTTTCTCATGAGAGCCGCTTTGCACAAGGTGTAGCCAAAGACTGGACTTTAAAGCAGCTCTCTTCAAAAGAAGCATTCACACCTGCTCATAGGGAAATGCAGGTGTGAATTTGAAGTAAATCCAGAAAAATCAGCATGGTTATTCCAGATTTACATCAGTGTGACAGACTAAAAATGGCTTCAGATATTTAAAAATACCAATCTTTGCTGAAATGACAATCTTCCACATCTGTCATACTATTGATATAGCACCTGAATGTCATGGTGGATGACAGTGTAGAAACACGAAAGGTAACAGGGAGATTTTTTAATCTAATTTCCATTTCTTCTCTTATCCCATCACAGTTTTTTATTCCTCAGTGTGACAATGAATGTTGCTCAGTCAACATCCCAAATTTCTAGTCACCTTTAGTTTCCATTTCTCACATATGAGCAGCTATGCTGCTGGTTCTTAAACTTTTGATGATGTTTTGTCATCAAAACTTTGTTTAAAATGGATATCTTATTGGATATAATGGATATAATGGCAAGCTTTGTTTAAAATGTATATCATCTTATTTCAGAAAATTACAGAGTGCCATACGTCCTATTTGGGCTTGCATGACATTACGTTAAACTTATAACCAAAATCCTCATCCAGTCAGTAGAAACAGTGACTTGCAAATGCCAGTGTTGCCAGATCTTGGTACTTCTTATCATGGTTGTATTTTTTCTCATGATACAGCTTCTAAGCAAAAAAAGAACATATCCAAAACACTGAAAAAGATTCCTAACCATTTTGGACCAACTCAGTTAATTATAGGGAGTTTTGCATGGAGAAACTCTGAAGTATTTTTTTCCTCTGAGGAATAATGCAAGAGGGAGAGATATTTTTATTTTCAGTTGTTCATAGAGACAGTAGGGGTTCTTTTAAACTCAAAACCAGAGCTTTCTCAACACAGGTTAGTTGCATATACAGCAGGAGCACTATACCTCTCGGGGGGCAGCATGAGGTCCTTGTAAAGCATAGCAGTTCAGCATTGGGCAAACTCCAGGGAAATACTACAAGGCAATAACAAAGGAAAAATCTTCAAAGTCATAATGTTATTTTAAGGAGTCTACTACATGCTGATGGTCTTGATCATAAAATGATCTCCATTGCATTGAAGAGATTTGTTTCAAATCTCCTCCTGCAGGGAAGCCATTATGGTGATACAACAGGTCCTGACTGCTGTAATTTATAAGATATGTCCAAGCTGTGAAAAGATGAGATATTCTACAAATCACTTTAATGGAGGTCATCATAGAAATGATCCTTGTGAACTAGAAACTGTCTGACCAAGCACAGTGTGCTGTGGTTTGTGATAGAGCTGCACAGCTGCATTAGAAGTTGTTGGCCACAAATAGCATTTAACTCCTTTGCACTTGTTTTGGGGTTTGCAGCGTTGGTCATTACAGCTCCATGAAGCCCAGCTCTACAAAGTTTCAGGTACATAACCTCCAAGTTAAACTAGCAGCAGTGAGTAGTTCAGTACCTTACTAAAAATAAGGCATCTACCTATCTTAGTGCTGCTTGTGCTTTACAGCCTGCAGCAACAACATCTGTCGGGTTGGTGCCTGTGAGCAGGCACACCATGGAGGACACAAATTTAAAAGCACAATCCTTAAACATCTCTTGATGCCAGTGAGCTCAGGGCCAGGCATCGTGTCAAAATGAAGAATGAGGAAGAGATTTTTTTCATGGGGAAATTCTGCTAAAGGACTGGAGGTGTACAGGTATAACTGGGATCAAAATTTAGCCTTCAAACTACTGGCTGCAAGCAGTTAAGGGACAGTCTCCTTCAACTTAAGCATTTGACTACTGCTTTGAGATTAAAGAGTTTTCAGTTTAAACTACAGAAGCAAGATTTGCCTTTGTCTCATTTATATAGATACTCAGGAAACATCTATCAATGTGACTGAGCCCCCATTTCAAACATAGCGAGATCCGACAGCTATTCAGACAGTACACATACTAGCAAATCTTCCTTTTTCTGGCAAGAGGAACCGTGTTGCACAGGTCAACAAAATCTGCAAAGCTATTGAGTTACATCCAGTTTGCAAATGTAATTTCAATAAATATTTGTCTTTTCAAAAATCCTAGAGAGCTTGTTTGGTTTAGGAAGGAGAACACAACCATCTGCTGGGAGACAAAACAAGCAGCTCCGAAGCAGCTTGGATTCCCCCTGAGCAGCCCACTGTTCAAATATCAAAAGGCACTGGGTTCTGGGTACGGCATGTGCATTAAGATTTGCTCAGAGGCTGGTGTTCTCCAAGCTGAAACCATCAACTCTGAAACCTGACTCACAAGTGGAGAAAAGTAATAGCCAGATACCTCATCAGCTCTTTGTAGTTTAGGATGCCCTGGCAGGAATTTAATCCTATTATTCATATTTTCCTATCGTGATTATTTACCGTGATTCCTTTTTTCCCCTCTCATAACGTTTTATGTTGCATCCCCTTGGACTTTTTTTCTTGGCATAGAAACAGACAGGGGAAAAAATTAAGGCTTATCATGAAGTCCTGCAGGATGTAGTTTCTCAGGTTTTTGGGTGAGAATTTTAGGGGAGAGAGTCCCAAGTAAAAATTTTTTAAGCCTTTTCAGTAGAGACTTACAGAGATTGAATCTAGCACTTTTCTTGATGTCAAACAGGACCTGACAACTCATTAGTTGAATTCAGGGAAAAAAGGGCTTCAACTGAACAGTCATTTCTATATTTTTGTGTAATAGCTGGGTATCCTTTGCAAACAAGTCTATTCAAACCAGAAGTGATGAACTTCCAGTGCAACATGGTGCTGGAAGAGCTACTGCTGGAGAGAATGGTTAAGAAAGGAGATGGTCCTCTAAAAGAGGAAAAGACGTACAAGACTTCTAGAGAAAGGCCAGTTATGTGAAGCATAAACCTAGTGTGAGAGTACACAGGTCCTTTTCCTTTTTAGCTGTCTTGACAAATTTAAAGAGTAAGTTCACAAGACTTGTAAATCTTCTGAAACAAGTTTCCCAGTTTGTTTGTTTTGAAGGATTTTTCCCCSTTCAGAAGGGAACAGATTCAGAACAAGTAACACTCATTTTTTTAATAAAGGTGACATCAGAATAGGTCTAGCAATAACATCCTCATGCAAGGTTTAAAAATGAGCTTTTTCAACCATAAAATTACTAATTGTCTGCCTTGTAAAAAGATAAATAAAATGAATGTTTCATTACTGTCAAGCTCTTGATTTCTTGTTTTATATGGAGCAAAATTAACCAGTTTCAGCTACACAAGTATGAAAATTTGAGATATGTCGTTAGCTTTCCTCCAAGAAGTCATAAAAAGCTGATTGTCTTTATTTTTTAATTGAACTTCTTTCAGTCTGGCAGACAGCGCTTCTCCTAAAAACACTGGAGAATGTGTGGTGCCGGAGCTGTTTCTGAAAAGGAATGCTATCAAAAAGTTATTGCAAAGGTGTCCGAGGGCCTGGATACCCAGCCTTTTTTCAGCTTTCTCACCATTTCCTTTTGTGCCTTTGAACAAATTGTTTACCATCTCTGATCTTTGAGAGCTGAGGATTTTTTGCATAGTGCATACCAAGGAAAGAAAAGTTGATACAGTGCAGCATGCAAATGGCAAATAAACTTGTGTGCAAGAAAGACCAAGTGCGAGATGTATCCACTGCCTTGAGCACCTATGAGACTCCAACAAACTGCACATCTGCTCGTGTGCTTTCAAAACCACAGAATAGAAAAGGAACTATGGGAAAGGTTGCCTGAAGGAGACTGTATTGAGTTTGAGCCTAGCAATTTTTAGCCTTGTGCCCCCCATATAACATCTCATTCCAGCTGCCAAGCATAGGCTATGTAACAGCCACGGTGCTCAGCTTTCGTTGATGCAGGCTCTGACTTCCACGCAGTATCTGGGCTGTTCTAAATCTTTTGCTTTGTATTTAAAAATACAACCATTTATACGTGCATTTCCAACAACTGTATCAATGTAAATAGTTATAAAGTTAACCTCTTGGAGATATTACAGTCATTACTCTCAGTCATATGGCATTGGTATTACTTTTAGCCATAATACATGCCTGTAAAGTTCTTTGAAATCCCCTGATGAATATAAGCAGTAACCTTCAAGAAAATTTTGAAAGATCTATGCAGCACTGGATTTTATGATCTGGTATATGCAACACATATTTGCTAAGACGCAAAGGGACTTAGGTTCAGCTGACCACATGTTTGCATCTCTAAGTTTGTTGTCTGGAACCACTACGTAATCACTGGAAATCTAGTCAATATATAGACAATGGAGTTTACACCATGACTGATCTGATCAAACAGTTTGCCAACAGCCTCCAATTTAGTATTAAATTCTAAGCTCTACAGATAGACCAGATTTCCATGTTTATACAAGTTTATATAACTAGCTCAGGTATGGAAGCCCACACGGTAGGTACTTGAATTTATGAATACCATCCCTTGTTCCTGACCTGGGATATTTTGGTTTGGGTACATTGTCCAGTAATCATAAGAGCCAAGAAGTCTAGCAGGTCTCCTTTTTTCAATGTCCAGTTTCCCTCTCAGTTTTGTACAGCAAAACATGCACTTCTGCAAAACAGCAATTGGTTCCAACTAGCTCATAACAGGGCCTTTTTAACATACAGCTGTCTGCGTTTTACTTACCCATCCAAACATATTGATAGCAACCAACAGCATTTACATAATACACCATTTTAAGTAGCTAGGCTGTAAACAAATTTGCAACGTACAAGTGGTTGCCAAGACACCAGTACTGTGGCATGGAGCTTAGGCAGATTTTATACACTTACATCCAAAAACATAACTCAGAAAACCTCTTTCCAGAGGCTCATTACATAGTCCCAGCTTGACCAGCAGAGTCTCTTAGTTACATCTACCTCCCCAAACCAGAGGAGCAGGGTGTGAGGTGCAGATTTTAGTGCCAATTAGCTGCAACCAGGTATATGAAAAGAAACATATCAAGTTCATTTAGAGGGTCCATTTATAAGTTTATACAGCATGTATAATTTCCAGCAATAACGGGTCCAACACAAGACACAACAGTCAAAAGGCAATAAAAAGTGCAGTTGAAAGTACTATTGAAATGATTCAATTTAGGCCCGCTGAATAAAGTTAAAATACGCTTCATGCATATATAATATAATATACATTATACATTACAATTATTACATCATTTACATTACAGTAATTAATATGTTTGGAGATGAGCAAAGCCAGAACAAAATGTTTTAATCAGCTTTTTCTTCAGAACATTTGGATTATGCAGAAACTGAATTTTCTATCAGAAAATCATTCCCAGCACAGGATTCTTGGTCATGGAGCTTATGGGCTTAACAACACAGCTACAAAAATTAAATGCTGTGGTATAAGGGCTTTTGTAGACACTAGCTATAGTTAATAAGTGATTGAAGGGGAAGCAAAGAGTTTTTCTGAGAAAAACTGAAGTCAGGGGTGGGTGCTGAAGACTTTGGAAAGAAGATTGTCACAGCCATGGCATTACATGACATGACAAAATAAATCAAGTCAGAAAGACGTGGAGAAATGTAGCTTTAAGGGAAGAAGACATGTCAGGCTGCAGGGTCTGAGCAAGCGTGTATGAGGCAACATTTTGCCAGATCCTGACACCAATGGGTGGCTTTCAAATCAGTTAGCCACTATTGTTGGACTCCGTTGCACAAGCACTTAACTCAGTTAACAACATGTCGTGGTTTAACCCCAGCCGGCAACTAAACACCACACAGCCACTCACTCACTCCCCCCACAGTGGGATGGGGGAGAGAATCGGAAGGGTAGAAGTGAGAAAACTCGTGGGTTGAGATAAAGACAGTTTAATAGGCAAAGCAAAAGCCACTCATGTAAGCAAAGCAAAACAAGGAATTCATTCACTACTTCCCATCGGCAGGCAGGTGTTCAGCCACCAGGAGAGCAGGGCTCCATCATGCGTAACGGTGACTTGGGAAGACAAACGCCATCACTCCGAACGTCCCCCCTTCCTTCTTCTTCCCCCCAGCTTTATATGCTGAGCATGACATCATACGGTGTGGAATATCCCTTTTGTCAGCTGGGGTCAGCTGTCCCAGCTGTGTCCTCTCCCAACTTCTTGTGCACCCCCAGCCTACTCGCTGGTGGGGTGGTGTGAGAAGCAGAAAAGGCCTTGACGCTGTGTAAGCACTGCTCAGCAGTAACGAAAACATCCCTGTGTTATCAACACTGTTTTCAGCACAAATCCAAAACATAGCCCCCTACTAGCTACCATGGAAAAAATTAACTCTACCCAGTCAAAACCAACATACAACATTAAAAGACACTCAGCTGAATGGCCATTTATCCCTTATTGTAATGTCTGGTGAAAATGAGCATCCAGTCTTGCAGACAGAGGCATTACCTCACTTTTGGAAGAGCAAATCAAATACTTTTTTCCTGCAAAATGCCCATGAAACGTTTTCTCTGCAGGTCACCCACTCGTAATATGGTGACTATGTTGGCAGTCATGTCCATGAGAGATGAAGAGAGCAAACAGGTTTAAAGAACCTTCAGCAAAAATTATTTGATCTACAAAATTCTGGTCTAAATTTCAGCCCCATGTAAAATCAGGACATGCTCACCTGTGAGAATTCATTTTGATCTAAGCCTGATTTTTACTATTCTGAAGGCAAAGGTTTTCTGTGGGGCTTTCTCCCTCAATGAAAGTCTTCCTGATTTTTAAGTATGGTGGTGTGAACACCATACTTCATTTCAGGGTACTATAGGCTAGCAAGTAGGGAAAAATTCCTAATAAAGACAGGCTATTAAATACCAGTTGGTTTCCCCAAGGAATAAATATAGAAGCCTCATCACCCAGGGTCAGATTCAACTAGAGCAGCACCAGGTATCATGATCTTTCACCTCATGATTTTTTTTGCTTCATCCTCCATGAATCTTAGGCAAAGTTCCTGTTGGGACAACAGGTAGAGAGAGAAATGACATACAGTATGCCGTAGCTTGTTGCCTTTCTCCTGCAGCCTTCTGCTGAGAAGTCATCTGTGCTGTGGCCTTATCAGAGCAACAGGCTTCTGGTCTTGAAGTAAATAATATATTCCTCATGCTCTATGGATGTTATTTTATTTAAAAATAGTTGTTTCCTTGGTTAACAATTCATGCCATTCTTTTAATCCTATTGTTTCTTCTGGTATTTTCATACATATACATTTTCATTCAGTCTTCATGCATAAGAACCTTAGTATTTCTGTTGCAAATCTATATGGGTCCTTCAGAAATGAGGATCTGAACTGTGAAGATTTGACTGAAGACCTTTGTTTACCCCAGCTGAGATGAGCTCAAATATAAACAGTTAATTTCATTTTGTCACTGAAATGAAGACATACCTTTCTGGTCTGCTTTTAACATGTCAGATCTAGAACCTTCTAAAAGTCAGTGGGACTTGKTTTTTTTTCCACTTTGATAGGCTTCAGAACCTCAACCCTTAGCTTATCAATTTCATGATTGGTTACAAAAACTTTTTGGGGAAACATTTCACATCTCTAAGTGGACACCTAGAATTCAGAAAAGCAGGAGGTCGCATCGGCCAGAGAGTCTCAACTCCTCTTACTCTGCAATGGATCTAAGCACCTCTTGTGCCAACTGGGCTCATATACTGCTAATAGAAACTGAATCAATACCTAGAAATTCTGAAGTGACATTTGCTAATGGCAAAGTAAAACAAATGGATGCAGCTTTGAAAAAGGGAAAAGTAGATTCATATTATACTACTTGCCCTGAAAAAAATCAAGATTACTTGTTTCTTTCACCACCAGTTGATACAGAAGAAAACATCTTTCACTAACTGGCAGAAATTGTCTTAGCAGCATAGGAGTGGGCTGAAATCCTATTCTTGATGTCTTAGAGCAATTGATGACAGCAGAAACAAACTGTGTATCTGTTTTTTGATTCAGACATCAGCTATGTTAGAACTCATAAAAGCAAAGCTACGTGTCTAATGACTTGAAAGTGATACTGCATTTTTCATGGAGCTAAAGCTCTTCAAGATTTGTCAGAAAAGTGGTATAATTATCAGGACATGTTAGTTGATAGCTGCACATGATTTAAGAAGAAAATGTCCTAGATGACTGGCAGAGTTTTGTTATTCTGAAGCTAATAGTGGACACCAAAAATTTAACATAACTACAGAAACAGCTGTTACTAAATGCATTTCTGCAGTTGCTGCAAGTATTATTTTGAAAGTTTGGAAGCTTGCCTGGGAGCTCAGTCTAAGCTGAACAATACTAGCTCCAGTGAGAGGGAGACAGCAAAATTAGAGGAATCTCATGCTGCCTGAGGGGCAGACTGAAGAGACTGCAGAGACATGGGTTTCTTTTCTACAGCTGTGTGATTAACTAGACATAAGATATATTGAGGTTTGTTTCTGTTTTTTCCCCTCTGCTTGCTTAACTTGAAATTTGGCTCAGTGTTCATGGCTCTAGACACAGACTTCTATTTGGATGGGGTAGAAATGCTGAAAATTTTTAAATACATTAAAATTAGACAGATCCAGAATATGTAAGTCCATTTGTCAGGGAGCTCTCCCATGCCACAGAATACTTGGCGACAGTTTGAACCTTGCCTGGGAGACGGACTTTCTCATTTCTTGTACCAGAGCAAAGTGACACAATAGTTGTGTGTCTCCATTTACCAGCGGTATAAGTGTGCTACTTATCTACATCCCACTCATCTTGCGAGGCCTCTAATATCATTAAAAGCATTTACATTCAATGTGCTCCATTTCACAGGATCCACAGAAACCTTTATTTATCTTCAGCTGCTAAAATAACAGTGTAAAAAGATATAGTTCAATTGTCTCCATTTTACAGGTGGGAAAACTGAAAATTGAAAAGATAAATGCTTAAGAGTTCACACTGATTTGGTGGCTGAAATAGGAAGAGGACTTCTAGCCCCTTTAAAACAGCAACATCAGTAGGATGTATTAAAATTTCAACCAACTGTGAAGAGGAATGTCTTGTCACATTTTATTTTGTTTACTTTTTATTATCAGGAAAGAGCACTGACTCTGCCCCCAGACTATGAGAACAAAAGTGGTTTCTGCTGAGGCTTTGGCTTCAGCTTCAGCTTCTTCAGTTCTCTTTTCTATTGCCTTTTAATTCAGTCTCCTTTGTGCTTGGATCTTGTCTAACCTAGCCCTGATCTTACAGGATTAGAGATCTCCCAAAAATATTTGATTATATATCTCTATTACAAGCTAAAAAGAAACTAGCATGGGTTCATTCTTATATCCTGGAATGCATTCATTAAAGTTACCATTTTCCTCAAGCTTTCCTAGTCTCTGCATGTGCAATTCTCTTTGTTGTGCAGCAGCTCAGGCTCTTGCTGTGTCACAGTCTTGTGTAAGACCACATTGGCTGTGTTTCCAAGTCTGAGGCTGTGGGAAGAGATGCCTTCTTCATCCTTTGAATGAAAATATCTTGGAATATCAGATTCTGGAATTCTGCTTTCTTGAAGGATTTTTTCCCTGCACCATTTCTAGTTTAGAAAAAAAGATTTTCTGAACTGGAAGTCATGAACTGTTTATTGTGTTACTTGCTGCAAAGACCTGCTACCAGCTGGCATTATAGTCAATAGTCCAGACAGTACTGGAGATGGAATAAAACTAGAGTGATTTATCCTAGAAAAGGATACCTTATTTTAGGAAAGTAAGTGGTCTTGCTCAAAAACTTTTCACATCAGAATATACTTTAACTAATTCTAAAAACTTAAAAGGGAAATAGAGGGGAGACATGGGAGATTATATTGTTCAGATTCTTAAATTTCCTCTTCTACTGTAGCGTTGCCACATGCTCTAGGAACACCTTAAGTAACATGACTGATACTCGCCATAGATTCTGTTTCTTGCTTTACTGCTCAGAGAGGATGAGGATTTCATGTTGTTTTATTTTTCAGTTATGTATTGTATGTTTTCTGTATTCCAGCTGTCTTACCAAAGGCAGTCAAGCAGCATGCCATTATGAATAGATGTGATGTTTGAGATGGTTTTGAGGTCCATCATGACCACAGTCTGACCCAACACATGCAAGTTTCACTCTTGCTGTGGAAAATTTATTTGTAGCAGAGGAAAGAAGCCTTTGACTATCCTGAAGTTTTAGGTAACTTTTTGGGTATCTTGGGCTCAGATCACTGAACATCTTGAAATCAAAGTCTGGGACTGTGAAGGTGGTTAGTATTTTATGGGAATCTAGTGTAGAGTGGAAATTCACCTGTGCTCATAGTAGTCTACTGCTCCCAGCAGTGGTTGAAGAGACAGGTTGTTACATCTATACTAGCAGTATGATGCCCATATTATTACTGTTCATCAACATTAACATTTCACAGAGGCAGAGAGGTGGAGGAAGATCCCGATACTACAGCACTACCCCAAGAACTTCTTCATTCCTTCCACTTCTTGTCCGCTATGCAGACATATTATAGCTTGGCCTCATACACTAACTTAAATTACCAGTGCCCCCACACCCAGTGTAAGGCAGCTCCAAATTTTCCCAAACTCTGAAATCCTTAAGTATTACTCACAATAAATACAGAAGGCTGGAATCTGAACCTCAGGCTCACCATGATAATGCAGGGTAAATCCACCAGCCCAGCGCTAATGGCTGGAGGCTGGCAATGCTGTGGAATTCATTACAGAGGAACCTGCTGCCCAACCTAGTTTGAGAAGAAAATCACATTTCTCATAAACATGCTGCTTGACTGATTAAACCCAGTTGATTTTAAACAGCTACTACGACCTTCCTCCTGACTGGCATTGCATGCTCTGCATTTACAGTGCCGTATCCCAGGAAAATTGCTGCTTGTTTGTTCCTAGGTATCTAGCTTCATTTTCATAATCATACTACTGTTCCTCTCCAGATTTCACAATATATAGCCTAGCAGGTTTGAATGAGACATATGCCTCCCAGCAAGAACTTCTATACAGAGATTGTATTTCCTAACTTTAGTAAGCCAGGATTTTCTTTATACACCAATCACTAGCAGTGATCCTACCCATGGGGGATCTCCCATAAACAACTGTTGCGTGTCCAGATGTAGGATGCCATGTGACAGATGAATTAGTCTTGGACATCATTACAGCAAAGAGGTTTAGCTTCATAATTTGATTCTTTGGTAGCTGCTAGGGACACCACTTACAAAAAAGCTTCCTATGTATGTTCTGGTTTAGGAAAGGAATATAAAGTAAATAATATGACTTGTTGTTACTGTCTTCTTCTGTGTCACTCTCCAAGAGCTGCACACGTTGCTCAACAGTTGCAACCAGTACTTGTTTATCTTCAGATCTCAAGAATGTTACTTTCACCACTGTAACATAGTGCCAGAGGGAGGTTATTCTATCGGCATTCAGCAAGAACTGACAACATAGCAAAATTCAATATATTTTGGAGAGTTGGAAATATTCAGCTGTTTTGAGGGGGAGATACTTGTAGATACCTCTGTTTAAAATAAAAAAAGTTTCATAAACTGTGCATCAATCAGCACTATTAAGCCAAGCACAAGAGAATCAAACAGGAGAGAATCAAAACACTGGCTTTGTAGGACTGCCAAATTGATAAGAAAATGAAGGAGACAAGAAGTTTAATGACATAGCCTGTCATCAGAAGATTTTTCAGCACTCTCTTCAACCACAGATTTGGCCTAATTGCAAGTGAGCAAGTTCAAAATTTCTGTTCTGCATTGTTGGCAGCTTCTCCTTTAGGGTGATTTTTCCATTTGCTTTGCATTCAGAAATGGTTTATAAAAATAAGGATCTCAAGAGGGAAGAGATATTGCTTAAAACGATTAAAGCTAACATACGGTTTTATTTATATTTTAAAAAACATATTAAATTAGGGGAAAACAACATCAAGCAGGAAAAAAAGTGTAGCTTCCAAGAAGGTTTATAGAGTGATGTAACAAACTGAAACGGCTCAGAGAACAAAATAGCCAATAACACAGAGGACAGAAATCTTAGGAATGGAAAGGTATAGAAGACAAATACATTCCATTCATATTGCAACTGAGATGAGCATAGCAGATGAGAGACAAGTGTAGCAGAACAGACTAAAATTAGAGGCAAGAAGGCTATGCATTTGTGATAATTAAATCCTGAGCTACCATTACTCACCTAAGAGAATGGAGTATATCAAAATGCAAATTATAATATATAATTTCCATAATTACTAACTATAAAACATCCAGCTATTGCAAAAAGTCAGTGCTAGATTCTCAAAGGGAGGTGGCCCTTGCAACCAGAATCAAGCATTGTACAACAGCAACATTTTAAGGCCTTTGCTGTCTTAGGAAATCCATAGAAACACAGATGGTTGTGCCTCCCATCTGGCAAAGGGGACACCTGAGTTCCAGTGCCTGTATAATTTCAGTGAATATACACATAAGGTTAACTGAAGCAAAATATTTCTCCCATTTCCCCTTTAGCTTTGTAATTGTGAGGCAGTAATGTCCTACTCTTCTCCCCATCCAGATTTTCACAGTCAATAATTTTTCTGTATGAACTGGTATAGTTTCAAGAGGCAAAAGAGATTATTTATCCCACGATATTTAATTGACTGATATTCAGACCATCAGTGTGGGAGATGCAGCTTCAAATCTTCTTAGGTAGAGAGAAAATTAATCTCAATCTCCCATCTCCAAAGTGACAGCTCTTATGACTAAGTCACTGGATAAAAGGTTGTAAGGTAAAACATCGGCCTTGGGGCAGGGATCCATGTGCTTGCTGTATTCCAGGAATATGTCTCGCATTAGGCATTACAGAGCAGATAGGTGAAGGAACAGCTATTCTGCAGATCCCAGCGCTGTTGACCCTCTGTTCAACGCACTGCCGGGCATAACCAACAGGAGACATTAGTCTCCTAGAAAACTTCATTAAGGAAAATTTAAGCACATAAAGCAAGTGAACAGGAGTTGTGAGGATCCGGGCGGTTTTGGATATAAGTGAACACCAGCTGATCCTGTAAGCACCCAGGTAAATCGGCCATTTTTTTGAATGTAAGACCTTACTCCATGCTCCTTACAATAGGCAGCAGGAGGCCATATAACATCTGTTGTCTATATATCTCAAAGTGATGTACACATTTTTATCCCCCGTTATGTCTCATGAAATAACCCGAGCCATCTTTCAAGCTACGTCTCTAAGGTGAAAAAATAATGAAATAACCCTTTGCATCATAAAGCCCCAATGGGTTCAGCTCTGTGTGTGCAGATTCTCTGCTACTATGGTTGACATAAGATTAGAAAAGACTCCTCCGCAAAAAAAAAACATGTCCTTTGATCCTGTAGGATAATAGGCTGCAGTGTTCCCAGGTTACTGTCAGAAAGCAATCTCCACGAGGCCAGCTAGCTGGAGCAAAAAATAGGTTTCTATAAAACTGAAGTTAGGGAGAAAGTTGGAGTCTTCTGAATTCAATCACTTTTCAAGGCGTTCATCCCAATGGCATCCAAATGTGAAGGTGAGAGGTGTGAAATAAAAAATGGAATAGAGGAGAATAGTTAGGCATTAGAAGGTCACAAAGGGAGGCAGCTTTTTCTGGAACACATTAGCTTCAGTGATAAGTAAACCTTAAAAGTTCAAAAACCAACTCCAGATGGACAATCCAAAGTTCAGTTATTTCTCTAAACTTTTGGACTATACTCTTCCGTGGAATAAGAAAACAGAGCATGCTCCACTGTCATTTACGTGGTATAAATGGGGGTAACAGAGATCAGGTATTGGTCTTTTAATTTCAGCAGCATTACACAGGTGGTTTATCTGTCTCATCAGGCAGCAAATCTCCTGAGAACAGACTTTCAACCAAAACATCCCTTTGGTTTAAAAATATGATAGAAATATCTGCCACTGGAAAGTATTACTAATTTTATTTCCAGCTCCAATTGGAACCAGCAAATTCACAGATGGCAGTGAAAATGCCAGCTTTAGCCAGCTTTTTTCAAAACCTCGCAGTGGGGGAGCAGACACAGGCAGAACCATACTTTCTCCAAACCACTTTACTTTCTCATTAAGCTACAGTTTCCACCAAACTCATATAGATCCTGCCTCCCTCTTTTATTACTGTAACAGGAATATCAGGTTAGAAATGCAACCAAGCTGGAAGGAAAAAATATTACTAATTCCTCAAGCTGTCTGAGGGTCAGCTGAACAGGGTCTGATTCAATGGCCTCTACCTTCAGGAAAGCTCTGAAACTCATCTTTGCCACATCCTTAGACCACAATATCTGGCCCTGTAGTGTTTGCAGGAGTGGCCTCAAGGCTGTGGCTGAGAACAAATTCACTGGCTAGTCACACTGAAACATCCCACCTAGCAGTCTCGAGCAAAGCTCCAGGGCATTTGTGCACTGCAGGAGCACGCGTGGACACAGTTATCTAGCAGGTAAATGGGCACCAGGTCTCCCTGCTTAGCCCACTACTTTCCTTCATTTCAGTCTTTCTTGTAGCAATCTTATGTGATTTACAGGTGAGTAGGACAGGCTCTGGACCATCCTCTCGGGGTTCCAGTGCTCTGCCATAAAGGCACATGGGTTTTGTGGCAGCTGATTACCATAGGCATAAGATGTGCTCGAAGTTAAGCATATGCTTAATCGCTTTCTTGGATCAAGAATCAATTGGTCCTTCCAACACTGATTACGGCCCTGATCTTGCAGTGCACACTGATTCATGGGTTTGGCTTCATGGAGTTTATTGAAGAATCAGTGCTAATTTCCCACATTTTAGAAAGGTTTAGGTAGATGAGTGCGGGAATCAATCAATGTACTCCTTTTGCCATTATAAATCTTAGCTGCTATCAACATCTAGTGCCAAAAGATGTGAAATAAAATATTTCACTCCCAAAAACAAATGTGAATGCCTTTGAGAGAAGAGGTCAAGTGTGGTGGGGTGTATATTGTACGTGTACGTACATAAATCATTGATAGCCAGATTACTTCCCTATATTGATCATATCATACTTTCCTAACAGGTAGATTATCTAAGAAAATAATCACTAAATTAACTTGAAGACACCAGCCTCCCAGCAAGATTAATGATACATAATTTACTTTATGAAAGAAGCAAGCATCCAATAAATTAGAAAATGCACACCACCATCAAAGCAAATTGTTAAGTATTCCAGCACTCACCTTACTGAGTAGTTGACAAATGGATTTCACATTCTTTCGATTACATCAGAAGTATTTTCTTGTCACCCACCTCATTGTATAAGCAAATGTCTGCTGGCTTCCCACAAGCATGCTATTTACATTTTAATTCATTTCAGGGACAAAGTGTTTACATTCACTCATGTACATATGCATACACAGTAAGATAGATCTAAAATAACTGAGATTCCTTTTGTGGGACCTTAAATTAAGACTTATTTGCCACGGATTTAGATGGTTTTACTGAAGTGAAAAATAAATCATCATTCAGGAGCAAGATTCATCTTGAAGTTAAAAATATGGCATCAGACCTTGACTAACAGCGTGGTGTTTGCACTTCCAGAAGCAGCCCTGATTCTGGGAGTAACAGTCTCCTCATCAGCTCCTTCCTACATCATTGCTCTCGTACTGTCACCTTCTTAGGACCACTGGAGATAGACAGTTGTGAACTTTTTTCTTCGATTATTTTTCCTAGGGCTATATTTACCATTTACATTCATGTAGTACATGATTTTTCCACTAGCATCATCAAAGAAACCCCACCAAAACTAGCTCACTTCCACCTCTTCTTAATGTTTTTAACCTCTAGCATCCACTATAGTTACATTTTATTTTTTAAGGCTTGTTTATTTAGTTCTAGGTGATTGATTGTTACTGATTACACTCCATGGTACTGTCACAAGAGGGAAGGGGTGAATGGAGGTTATAATTAGCACTGTTTCTGAAAGCATTAATCAAATAGTAACCGGCCTTCACTAACTCCTCAAAAAGGAAAGGGCTGTGTTTCACATTCTATGTGTGGGAAACTGAGGCACGGAGAATGGGTGTGACTTGCCTGCAGTCAAAAAGTGAGTCATTTATGGAAGTGCAGAGTATCATGGTGATAATCTCACAGTGTCAGGCAGCACAACTGACACTGAACTCTGCAGTCTCATGGTGAAGGGATGGGGCTGGGCAGGCAAGAGAGGTAACAGAAACAGGAACCTCAGGACAGAGTATTGGGGCTGAGCACCGTTGAAGGAGCACACTTTCTGCTCCTGTCAAGTAGTGAGAGAGTCAGGAAGGGTAATTTTGGCTCCCTGGGGAGACTGTCTTCCTCACAGGGACTCATGCCTGCTATGCCACAGATCTCAGCCATTCCCCAATGGCATCAGCAGCAAGAAATCTGGCTTTACAGAGCTCTGGCATAGGAAGCATAAATCACAGAATATCTCAAGTTGGAAGGGACCCATAAGGATCATCGAGTCCAACTCCCTGCTCCTTGCAGGACTACCTAAATTAAACCATATGACTAAAAGCGTCATCCAGATGCTCCTTGAACTCTGACAGGCTTGGTGCTTTGACCAGTTCCCTGGGGAGCCTGTTCCAGTGACCGACCACCCTCTCAGTGAAGAACCTTTTCCTAATGTCCAATCTGAACTTCCCCTGATGCAGCTTCATTCCATTTCCTCGTGTCCTATCGCTGGTCACCAGAGAGACGAGATCAGCACCATCCCGCTCCGCTGCCCGCCTTGAGGCAGTTGTAGACTTCCATGAGGTCACCCCTCAGATTTCTCTTCTACAAGCTCAACAAACCAAGTGACCTCAGCCACTCCTCGTAAGTCTTGCCCTCGAGACCTTTCACCATCTTGGTGACCTTTCACGCTCCTCTGGACACACTCTAATAGTTTGATGTCCTTCTCATACTGAGGTGCCCAAAACTGCACACAGTACTCAAGATGTGGCCACACCAGTGTAGAGTGGGACAATCACCTCCCTCGACTGGCTAGCTATGCTGTGCTTGATGCACCCCAGCACACGGTTGGCCCTTTTGGCTGCCAGGGCACACTGTTGACTCATATTCAACTTGCCATCAACCCGAATCCCCAGATCATTTTCCGCAGGGCTGCTCTCCAGCCTCTCATCCCCCAATTTGTATGTATAACCAGGATTACCCTGTCCCAGGTGCAGAATCTGGCACTTGCTCTTGTTAAATTTCATACAGAAAAGGCGGCAATGGGTCTATGCTGGTTCCCCAGCCCTAGGCAATAACCTGCTTCCCTTGGGTCTTGAGCCAGCCCTGATAAGCATCAAATAAAGAACAGAGGGATGAATAAAGGACTTGCATGAATCCCATCTGGAATTTTGGGAAGTGACTGAAAACTCCCACCAGAGCAAATAACACTGTGAACGGCACAAAAATTAGGAAGAATGGCTAACAAACTCAGTGACTTGGTGGGGAAAGGATCCCAGAGACATAGTTCATACAAACTGTACTTACAAAAGCTCAATTTGGATGGTATTTCCATTGTCTGGCACATTTTGCAAAATGTGACACAGTTCAGGCTAATTAGCTCTTTGATACAGATATAGTTATGAGGATGAAATTCCTGGGCAAAGAAGATTTGAACAATATAGCTGACGGTTTCTGTTGGAGGTTCTGTCTGACCAGAAAGCTATCTGAACAAGTAAGCCGTAATGTTACATCTATAAAATTCAGAGATAATGCAACTCAGTAAGGGAGCACTGAAAGGAACTTAAAACCTAGAAGCAGAGTAGACGACAGAAAAACAAACTCCTCCCCAACAACAGCAACACATGTACAGTCATTCTACTGTTCTGGACACTTTTGTTTGACATAAACAAGAAGAAGAAGGATTTTTACAAAAAATATCAAAAGATCACTATGAAAGAAATATAGGGAATTTGGTACACAGTGGCAACACATTGCTGCTTCGCCATTGTGGAGATAACATAGAAGCAGAGTTCCACATTCAAGGAGGCAAAGAGCTTTGACGTATTACCCAGCCTTGTACAGAATACACATTTTCAAAAATAATAGCTTACTTCTGCATAGAATGCTATTACAGCCTGCAACATTATTTCTGAGTGTAACCATTATAGGCAGCATTTTCATTTGGCAAAGACCAATTGCAAAGAGGTCACAAAGAGGAAGGTACAGAAAAAGTCACACTGCACACTACAAAGGGAGAGAGGGAGGGAGGAAGGAAAACAGAAGGACCACTTTTCATCATTATGTCTGAATAAGCAAAGGGTGCTATTGCATACATTCAGGCAGATTCAATCAGCACGCTGCATACTTTCACAACCACTATTCTACCGAGTTCAGGCATTTGCAGGAATAATATGTTGCACTGCCTTCTTGCTTGGCTTTGTGTGCTATTTCGCAAGATGCTTACCATTTCTGTGGACAGCAGCTGTATCCACCTGCTTATGCTAAGTCAGAGTGCCAGGGCCTAAAATTACCCTTCTTGGATGGTGCTCCCCATGGCACCAGTGGATTTCACTGCTGACTTATAATATGCCCTAATCTGAGAATCATCAAAACATCAGAAAAAAAATGGAAATGGAAAGAGACTGTGAAGATGTGAAAAAAGTGTATTCTCTTCCATTTAGCATGTAAGGCGGTGTGACAGGCACAGCGCTCAGATGGATTCTGAACAAGAATATCACATTGCAAACAGAAAGTCTTCTTTCATTGCACATACTTTTCTCCAAAACAACTGATGAAGAGGTGACATCGAGCAGTACAAAAATGGAAACTGGAGGCTCAGTGGCATGCTAGCCACATAGTCTCATGCCCTGTAGACCTTCCAAAGTGTAATAGGCAATGACAGAATGAAATAAGGGCAGTCAGACCCAATTCTCACACACACTACTGAAGCAGAGCCATCTACTGATACAGAAACTGCACAAGAGGCCAGCAGACACTGGAGCACAGCTGTTACTTTATGAAGGGGCTGGCAATGTCACACTCCAGGAGTGCAAAGCTCAAGGGGTATTTGACGACACCAGAGTCAGAAAGGGCCACTTTTTGATACACAACCGCTGAAAATACAGCTATGAAATACGCGTTCAAATGGCTGTGTACTGGCAGTCCACCCTGGAGTACAGAACCAGCAGCTGGGCAGAGAAATGCAAATAAGAGGCTCACTACTGAGCCTTATGACACATGTGCTACATCAATCACTTTTTACATAAGATAAAATTGGTCTCTTCATGATCCTGAATGGCATAGATGTGGATAATGGATCAAATCAGAGGACAACATGTAGCCTGGGGTCAGCATCCCTTCAGCTTCCCAGCAATACCCTTATTCACCTATTGTTGGGGCAGGGTGGGTTAAACACTAATCCTGCCCACTTGGAAGAGGGCAGGAATGTTGAGTCATTTATTTCTCACAGTAGTGGAAGGCCCTGCATAAGAAACAAGAGAAATAAGCCAGAAAGGCACATAATGACCCAAATGTGGTTCTGCTGAAAGCCTGTATAATTCCATTGCCCTCTGTGGGTGCTTCTGCTGATTCATTGTTTAACACTGTGTCACTTCTTTGAGACTGTATATACAGATATATAATGGCTAAGTCAAACATCCCTCTAAGAAAATACTAGTTTAAGGGGTTATGTCCTTTGGGTCTTGCCCCAAAGAGGCACAAAGCATACTGTACATTCATTGACTTCATGGCGCCATTTGGCACCTCCCAGAATGGCTTCCATCTATAAGCACCCACAGGGCCATGAAAAGGGTTACACGACCACACTTCTCCAAATCCAGCAGATACAGATTGGGGAGCTGCTGAGACCAAGCTTACTACCGTCTGCCATCTTTCTCTCATTACCTGTCATGTATAATCTCTGCTGCGAGCTAGCAATAAGCGGTCTTCCTTATTACTATTGCAATGTTCACATAATTAAGTTGTTCTCAAATTGTAGGCTATAACAGCTTACAGACTTAGATGAAATTGTTGTGACAATTCAGAAATGCTTCTTCTTTCTAACCAGTTTATAGGAAGAGACACCTCCCAATTGTATGTGAAAAAATGCTCTAATTCATTAGAAGTCGTGTTATAACTGAGTACCTTGATTGAACTGCTCATCAAAGTTGGAAGTCTTAGGAAATCTTTGGGAGTATATTTATCACCCCTGAGAAAGGGTTACCCAAGGAAGCGCGGAGCTCCAGACAGAAGTTCAATTTTGGAAAGAAACTGGCCCCCAATCTCACAAGTTGTGACAATTACCTTTTTCTCTCTGACAAATGAACTTAACAGAGAAGACCCAAATCTCAGCTTAAGTCTCAGGTAATTATGAAATTCACATCCTCTTCTGATTTTTCACATCCAGTAGCTAATTTCTTTTCTTTACATTTCATTAGAATACACTGGTTTTTTTACTGTGCCATTGAATTGTATCCAGTATTAAGCAGAAATTCATGTTAGTGGGACAAATATGAGTATCTCATTTTCCCAGGGGGGCAGAAAACATATCAGTGTGTAAATATGTATGTTACATACATTACTCATGGAGTAAAATATACTTTACCCAGCTAGGGACAGACTGGAAGAGGGTCTTTCACCAAGCGTATGAATTTGGAGGTAGGCCACTGGCCCACTGAAGCAGCAAAAATGTCTTCTGTGGCAAGAGGTTTTTCATTAGCAGCAAGACAAGACTTCTGCTAGACTCAAGACAAGATCTGAGATTCAGTGCTGTGCAAACCTGTGACACAAAATGCTTCCTTTTCCTTTTCTCACCTTTTCTCTTCTTTTCTCTTTGCCATTTATACAATGAAAGGTTGGAGCGGGCAGGAGTATCATTCTACAACAGCATCAGAAATAAGAGACTTTGGAGAAAGAATTAGTAGAAGGACAAGCTATGCCTCTGGGTGTTACACATAAAAAATACAACATTAAATACAGCAAAGAGGGAAAACAGAAAAATTTCTGCATCTTCCAATTTTTGCAGACAAAGAAGCTATCTAACACAGGATTTTTAATGATTAATGAAGAGGATAGGATTGTCTTTCCAAAGCTTCTCTGAGTACTAAATCATAAACGACCTTTAACGCTTCCATCTGAGGGTGATTTATCTCATTTCACCATTAGTGTCTATCATTGCTTTTTACAAAAATTGGGTCTATCTACTTCTACTAATACATGTTGTTCCCCTGGGGATGGTTCAGGACCCCCCCATCAAGACCCCCCTTCTAAAGCAACAACAATCTGGCTGAGAGCAACTGCTCTGTGCACTCCACCCCTTGCTGTCCTTTGCCAACACCCAGGAGGGAAGCAGGAATGAGGTCAGGTTTGCTAACCTTTCCCCAGCTCTCAACAGGACCAGAGACATCTAACTCCTCCTTGGATCTATCCTCAGCTTTAAAGCTGCAGATTCTTGGGGGAGATGTGTTTCAGATTTTATGGTATATTAAAATGCTACTTTTTTTTTTTTTTCATATGAAAGGCACAGAAGTATAACAGAAAAGGGTAAGGAACTAATTTAATGTATAATACAAAACTAAAAGGACCAGACTTTTTAAAAGAAGCTTTCTCAATCAGCTTTCCCTCATATAAGCCCCTTTCTGTGTAATCTTTCCAACGCAATTCCTTCCATGCAAATCAAAGTGCCTTTTAGGATGAGGAAGTCAGGCCAAGCAAATAAAAGATCCTCCTCTAGCTTTAGCACAGGATTAATCAAGAAAAGTTGGGCTATAATACAAAAAAAAAGATAACAGGATTCTACCCTGAGTTCCCTTGCCATCTGCTTTCACCAGGCAACTAACACTCCCACACTTTCTTTGGGAAGGGTAATCATACAGGGAGACATTAAACAACACTGGAGATACGTATATGCTAAATATAAAAGAGAAGAGAGCACAAACTTTAAAGGAGTAGATTCACTAGTAGGATTTTGTCATTGTTATAGTATCTATCTTTTTTAAGCACTCTCTTATTTTGTGTCTTGAAAACAAAGATCCTTACATAATGTGGTGAAGATGGGGATGGGCATTCAGAGAGAAAGAATGAGGTTTGCAGTTTGGACTTTTGTCAGCATAATGGAGCTCACATCACTTTGTATACTCTGAAATCTCTGATACTCACAGAACTGAAGGAAATGAAAGATGTGAAATACCTGTGATGATGTATGCCAGCAGTTATTATATAATCCAAGCCCTTTGCTGGTACTTGAAACCACTCCTACCAACTTCAAAAACAAGGAGCTTTCTTTCAGCCTCCCTGACTCATTTGGCTCTTGTAGTGCATGCAGAGAGAGCGCTAGCTAGCATGTTGAACTGTCCCTTTTTAGGGAGAACATGAGGATGTCATGAGAGCAGGTGGGTAGAAGTATCTCTCAGTATTCTTTCCATAAAAACACAAAATAGCCTTTCATGGTAGATAATGAAAATTAAAATGGCAACAACTAAGAAGAGTAACATGATTATCAGCATTCTCTAATTGTAAAACTTAAGCTGCATTAAACTGAAAAAGTTTTATTTTAGAGCTGAAACAAAATGAACCCAAGGCAAAAAATATCAGTTCATAAAGGTCAACTATATTCCTGCACTCTTGTCTGCAGTGTTGATTTTTCCAGTGGTGCTGCATCAATTATATTTGTGTAAATCTCATCTTCCCACACTGTCCTGGTGTATATTATACCTGCCACAGATGCTGCTTTGCCCAGTTTCATACTGAAGATACATTTTTATAGCTTCAGTTAGCTGTAGATTATCAAATATGTTTATTTTCAGAGCAGGATTGACTTTTGCATACTCATTAGCAGCATTTTTCATTGTATTTCTAATCTTTGTGCTTGTTTAGTATCCTATATTAAGGACATAAACCACATCTTACAGATATAAAATGAGGCATACAGGAGAAGAAAGAACAAGCATTTAACCCATAGAGTAGTGCCTCACTTTGTGCAAAGTACCTTAAGTACAGTACTAGTCAGCAAGAGTAAATTCAACAATTGCTCATAATGAAGAAAATGCTGTAGCAAAGCTAGGAATAAAACTCATATTTCTTACCTTCCACGTAGGCTGTTAACAAGGTTGCAATAACTTATATTTAGTGTAATTAAATCTTGTTACCTCCTGCAATTTCAACTCAGCAAGGTATCCAGCTATTCACAGCTTATTTGCACCTTTTCAGGAAAGAAAATAGCATCTCAGATATATAATTAGCCACAATGACATACATAGATGTCATCTGCAAGGCTGTGACTGAATCCCAGTCTTGGAAGTGTTGGCATCCCTTAGTGGGGATTGCTGCTTCATAGAAACCCATGCATTTTACATGTAACTGGCTTCCACTTTTGTTTAACTGTCCCTTTATTGCTACTCCTTATGGTATGGAATTGCTGTGCATTAAAGATGAATAAGGTGGTTCTGAAGGGAGGTCTGGGCACCAACATATATCCTCTCTGTTTGGTAGTCAGTTCCCTTAAAACATTTTGCTGAGGTGCCATCATTTTGTACCACCTAGAGATTAATCATTCACCTGCTTAATGTAACATCTTTTCATTAAGGATTCACACTAATAGAAAGGAATGCAGTAAGAAATCTTTCTTGTAAGAAAATACTATGTACTCTGAACATAGAGAACACACCAGGCTGTGGTTCTATAAAGAATGATGTCTCCATATGAAGAAGATGAGATGTAATACTTTGTGTTAATGAAGTCCCCTAAAAGGGACTGTTAAGATAGACTTTTCAGACTCTGTTCCACAAAAAGGACAGAATCTTACCCACTAACCCCTGCATGAAGCAACATGTCTTGTGATTGACCTAGGATGTACCATTCCATTTTATCTTGTCTGAACAACTTTAAGAGACGGAGAATGAATGACTTTAAAAAGGTTTGGATAACCTACACCGACCTTTGGGAGAGTCTCACTTGGCAAGTACAGAAGAAGAGATTCTTACCTTGTGTTCATTAATAACCAGTTAATCTCAGTTGGTTTGTATACTCAGTAAGACTAAGTCTGGACACTTCCCAGACGTTTGTTCTAAGACATAAACCACAAATGCTCTGGCAATTATCTGACTCCAGCAAACAAACACTGGTATATGCAAGTTCATTGTTCTCCACACCCTCTCCAATTCCTAGTCCTGCTGGCAATCCTTTGTTCTCTCTTCATTGCTATTAGGACACATCTTATGCCTCAAACATTAACTTTCATGTGTTTCTTCCTCTGGTGTTTTCTCCCTTTTTCACTTTCCAGGCTTTGTTCACTTAGATCTTTCCTGGTACACACATCCTTTAAAATAGCTGCTTCCTTCACACTACTTTACCAGCCTATTCCTGAGATTTCAAAAGTCTACTCTCTTCACCACCTTATTTATAAATTTCCTTTCTCCAATACATTATCTGCTACTCTAACTCCAACCTCTTTCCCAGCAAGTACTCAAGAAAGAAGTCTTGCTTTTAAAAATTCAGATCATGTTCTTATCCCTCTCTGGGTTTCACTCTGGCTGGACATGAAAACGATTCTTCTGCAAGTATTTAATAATCTGTCTTTCTACTTAGATTAGCTTTCAACATGATGGACAGTTCCATTCTATTAAATTACTCTTCAGCAGTGCCATCATCTCCGCTTCCTTCCAGCATCATTTCTCTTTCCCTTACTCTTTCCCAATCTCTCTCCCTCCATCTGCTTTCCTCCATTCACACGCTAATTCTTTCATTGATTCAAGTCCCCACAGCCTTAGCAGTGTTTCTTAATATTATCAAATCACTTACCTGTTCTCTTTCTTGTTTCTTTCCATTTTTACCGTTGAATGTCATAAAATTCCCAGAGGATCATAATGCTGCCTGTGACCAGTTTTGGAACATGAGTCCTTTGTTACCCACACCTCCTTTTATCTGGATGACTTGGTGAGTCATATTGGTCAGGCTAGTAAGAACTTTGGACACCTACCCAACTTAAAACCATTGTCTTTGTACTGCTACCCAAAACTAGGGTTCACCAGTCTTTAGTCCTTTTTCCTCCAGGGCAATCACTGTAAAACTTTTAATGCATTTTTGGCATCCCTCCACAAGGCTTTGCATTAAGCAGCAGACACCCATTCTTCTCCAAAGCAGCCTGCAACATTTCCAGCTACTCACACTGTTTTAATTAACAGATTTCCATAGCTTATAAGGATCTTCATTAAACTTTTCTGGTCTTCTACTGTCTGTATAAAGTAGGCATTATCCATTGTGTTACTGTTCTTTGACTGCCTGTTCTCCATCCTCTGGGTATCTCTAATTACTTTCCTGTCTATTCTGTCCATCTAACTTTGTGGTATTAGCTTTGTTTCATTTAAACAGTTGTCTGGAAGACATTTATGGGCATCTGGACAAGAAGACCTTCACACTCCCCACTGCCCTCCATGACATATATTCTACAGGTTTCTTCAATTCCATCACAACCTTGATGACAGGGTTGATTCTGAAGTTTTCTCCTGCTGCTGCAAATCTGTCACTGTGATATTCTCTGAATATCACCCCATTGGTTTCTGGTAACATTCTCTTTGATAACTTTGTGTCCTCTCATCTGAACTACTGAGCCTTCTTCTCCCGGCTTCATCAAATACCAGCTCCCCACTGCTGTCTATGGATTTTCCTTTACACAAATTCCTCTCCAGAAGTTTTAATTCCTTTCTTGCTCATCTTGGAATCCAGTCCAGAGTTAGAGGGGAATCAGCTTAGAAATTGTTTCAGCAAAAGTTTTTTCCACTGGAAAAAGACAATTAATAAAAACCAACTTCTCACTGCAGTAACTTAGTGCCACAATGAAACTTCCATCAAGAAAAGGTCTTGCAGATCCAGAACAGAATTTCTATTCAAAACTAGCTGCACAGAGGACCCCAGTGTGGCCAGTTATTCAATAGAAAACCTGTTCAAACCCCTGCACTTTCTGATTTTTTTTAAACTTTAAGTTTTGGTGTACACACTCCATATCCATCCAGCCGAATTAACTTTTTTTTTTCTTTTTTTTTTCTTTTTTTTTTTTTTTNTTTTTTTTTTTTTTTTTTTTTTTTTTTTTTTTGTGAATATCCCTTTGCATTTGCTCTATCCAATTTAGCAGATCAGTGGTCTCCCTTTTCTTCTGATACTAACCATCAGCAGTGGTGCAAGGGTATTCTGCTACTCAGTGGCTTTCTGAACTTCTCTGCCCGTTCATTTTTCACCTCAGCTCAGATCTTACTGAAACGCCTTTCACCTCCCTTGCTTATAGTTCTGTCTTTCTCAGTACATTGTTACTTATTTCTTAACTCAGTGAAGCATTTTGCTCTTCTCTTTGTGTGACAGATGCAGTCCTAAACACAGGTTGATTATATCCCCCTTCAGCAGGGCAATATTCCTATTAGAATAGTAACCAGCACACTGAGACAAATCCGAATTTTTTCTCTACCTCACTGTAAACAGACTTTCACTACAGTAAATACAAATTCCACTGCATGCAGACTGTAGGAAAATACACAACACAAATGAGTACTTCTAACTTTCAGGGAGATTCCAGCAGGGCTCTGGCTTTGGCAAGTGAAAGATTTCAGGCAGTACATCTTATTACATGGGTGGTCGAGTTATTGAACTTTATTGACAAAGGGCTGGATTTTCCAGCAAGACGGAGCTTCATTAAAATTCTGCAGAGACTGAAAATTCAATAATCTCTCTCACAAAGCACTGCATGAGTAGGGCTGATTAGGCAATTTCTCTCTCATTCCATTTCTTTTGCTAAAAGCGTTGTTACTTCTTGTTGGTACAAAAAGACAATCATTAAATGAGGATTTGCTATAGTTGATTAATCAGAAAGTTTTAAAGGTGCATTGGCTCCCTTTCTCAAGGCTTAATTGAGGCCTTAAAAAAAGTGGCAATAACAACACCACCACCACTCTATCATTCTAGGTTGAATTATTTAAAATTTGGATCTAATTAATCCATTCGTGGCTCTTCTTTTTTCTTTTTTTTTTAAACTCTCTGCTTTCATAGCTACTTGTACATTTGCAGCCAGCTCTGCCTGGTGCTGGAAAGAGTGTGTAAATTACTTTCTACTTATTTTCTTTCCCTGTAGATCACAACTTATTTGCTCTCATTGGGTTTCAGATTAAGAGACCCCATAAGAACAGAACTGCAGGATCAGATTGAAGATCCATCTAGCTGATTCTTTTCTGGCAGTKGCTATAAGTAGTTAGGTAGAGGAGCAGCATAGCAAGCTTACTGTTATACTTCCCCTGGGAAAGCTATGGGCTTCAGCAATCCATAGCTTAGGGACTTCTTGACACAGAGGTTGTATCCTTGTATTTAACAACTGTTGGCGGATTTTTCTTTTGTGACTTTGTTTATTCAAGTGCCCCCCTGTTGTACAATGTGATGGTGCCCTGCTGCTTCCAGGAAGGTTTTCCAGTAAGCGAAGCCAGTTTAGAGAATAGGAGACCCTACAAATCTGCTCTTACGGGTCTGTTCACAGTAACTGCAGCAGCAATTTCCTCCCTTTTTTCTGTGAATTGAGAGGGGAGGTTCTTAGAACTTCTTTTATGCAAAGAAAGATGATGAAAAAGGCCCAAACCCTACATCTTGGACCCCTAGAAAAAGAATTATAGGGTTTGTGTTCCTGATGATTCCTCTTATCCTCTCTCTCTGCTCTTGATCAGTCCTGTATTACTGCTTGTTCTTTTTTCTAAGGCAGTTCAGCTGTACTCAAAATATAAGGATGTGTAAGACCACAGCAAATGTTGGTATGTGTTTGCTCAACAGCATTAGTTATCCAACCTGGTCTGCATCCTAGAACTGTTTGGTCCTCAAAAATAAGGTGAGGAAGCTGCTGCTGTTATTCAGTATCTTCTGCTATGATGTTTTTAGAACACACATCAATCCTCTCTGACCCTGACTGTATTAGGAAAAAAAAGGACCAAATACCACAGTCCTGATTCCAGTTGTATTCATTCTCTGCTCAGCTGAACTCCCATTAACCTTAGTGAAATTTTGCCTAAGTTAGCACCAAGGAAAACAAAACAAAAAGTCTTCTAAACATGGTCCAGTATTGCTGCAGATACATAAAACTGTCCATTGAAATATGAGTGCAAAACCTAGGTATTGCAGTGTCTCTCACCCTTTGACCACCATGCTGTTCTGAGGAACTGTTCGATATTTGTCCTGATTTTTTTTTCAATTAAGGGCACTCAAAAAAATATTTAAAAGCTCCATGTAGTGAGAGACATAGGCCAGGATAACAGATTTCTAGCCTGAGACATCTGGATACAAGATGATCGGATAAGGATCACCAGGTGGCAGTGGGACCCAGCAACATGCCAGCAAACAGAGGCTGAACAGGGGTGGGAGACCTGTCTTGTGGAGAGAAGCAGTAAAGCAGAAAGGCTCAGCTGATCTTTCCACACTTAATTCCTGAAGATGCCATTCTTCAGATTAAACTTTTGGATACAGTTATCTTCAAATCTGAACGTGACACATAAACTGAGATTTTCACCAGATCTACCATCTTCAGAAGCTTCTGCGTTCTACAGCCTGGAGAACCAAGTTTTCAAGAAGCAACTTCTCTTTTCTAATGGCTTGGGATATTCTCCAGTGCAGGACTAGATAGCTGTCTTCGCATGGCTATCAAAGCAATTCCTTTACAAAACACTGTTCAACATAACTGCTATATCTTGAAGCTCTTTCTTTTGCTTGTTTATTCTATTTTGCTGTTTCTCTGGGCAGATTTTTGAAAAAGAAAATTGCTGGCAGTGCTCACATGCCTGCACGAGGGGGCAGGAGAAGCTAACAGTTTCGGCAGCAAAGGCTGCCTGTGGCAAGAGAAGCAACCGACAAAAGTCACTTTTGCACTGCTGGTCCTTTCTTTACCCTTCTCCTCTCCCTGAAGACAGCCCTTGCTGCAAGGCTGCTTTGTAATAGAGACTAGAAAATAAATATAACTTGCAATAAAACTTGTGTCAACAAAGGTCTGTAGATTTGACTCAAATGCACAGAAGCAGCAGAGATTGTTAGTAGAAAAAGGCCGTTTTTGCATAGTCAATTCCGTTCCTGTAATTACACTTTGAAATAAATACCAGTAAGAACTGCAGTTAAAAGACAAATCAGGACATTCCCTTTCCTTATGTCTTTTCTCTGACCATAATTAAGACATTGTGCTTTAAAATCAGGAAACACAAACACCATGGCCTGGGAGGTGTGAGGAATTAGGGCTGCAGAAGAAATCAGTAGGATGCCACTTTACAGTTGCAAAGTAGTCCAGCAAAGTGGAGCAGAGCTTGAGTGAGCCAAGCCATGATCCCATGTAAATCGACATCATTCTCTTGATGCAGTAATACACAATTTACACCTAATAAAGAGTGGCTCACATTCTTCTGTGGGGGGAAAAAAAAAGTGCTGAGAAGAAAAAAGTCTTGTTCATATGTTTACCAAATCCAACTATTTGCTACAGTAATAACCACTGAAATTTGTTTTGGAGCACTACCCTTCAGTCTTCTCATCTCCCATACTTTTTTTTTTAAATAAGTGTATGCGCAACAACCATGAGAATGACTGATAGGTCTCAAGCTGAAACCAACTACTTTTTCTGGAAAATAAATAATTTAGCCTTGCAATACTTTTAGAAGGCAGAAAGCTATCGTTTTCCTGTAAAGAGACAAAAACAGGGTCTCATGAAGGCAAAGTGACTTGACATGCGCTCTATAAGAAGACAGAGTAAACGAGGAGTTCCTTGTTTCTCAACATCTACTCGGGTTCCATCACAAGTACTGCACTAACCACCTTCCTTCATCTGCACAATAATCCTCAGTGTCTCAGTCCTTCTGCTGCACTACCCTACACAGGGAGGGATGACATGAACGAGGGTAGATCATTGAGCTCTGAAAATACAGGTGGTGCTACTGGGGCAAGAGGTATGAAAAAGGGTGACCTTGCAAGAAGTGGCTGCACTTGTCTAATTGCTGATGCAGAGAGAGTCCCTCCCCCAGCCACAACTGTGGACAGCTGCTGCCCTTTCCTTTGCACCCATCCCAATGCTTGTCTAACTTGTGAGCTGACTCAGCTTGCTAAACGAGCTAATAACAAAGCTAATAAAATACCAAGCTCACCTCTTGTAAAAAGCAATGACATAGAGGGCCAACTTTGGTGTCCTACAAAACCTCACCCTGGTGTGCCTAGAAAGCACACCAAGTCCATGTAAACCAGGTAGGCTCTATTGACAATGGTGCTACACCTTCTCAGCTCAGGAGACCCATGAAAAAAGCACTAAGTGTGATGCCACCACAGACAACAGGTCAGACATGCTATAGCAGCAGGAGGGAATTCAGCTCCAGTCTCCTATCAACTTTCTGCATCCATAGCAATAACTCAGGCAGAGGTTTGTGTTCTAGTATTTAGCCCTGGGACTGCTGGTCCTCTTTAACTACTTCCTCTCCATCAAGGGGCTTATTTCTGCCAGTGACTATCTCCACATCAATCCTGTCAGCTACTACCTACTTCAAGGCCATCTCTTTCTTCCATTCCTTTGCCAAGTGAGTGTGTGCTTTGTTTCAGCTCCTTCAACAGAATGCCTCAGAGAGAGAAGTGTTCCATCTTCATTCCCCAATAATACAGTATTAGTTAGTAGTGGTAGTAACAAGGAGAATTGCTAGGTGTGGGTATGACTATTCTGACTCTGCATTTTTTAGGGTGAGAACCTGCCTGATTTTAAGCACCCAAGTAGTCCCCCTGATTTACACAGGCCCATAAGCTGACTGAAAATTAAGAATATGTTTTAAGTACCTTGCTAAATTGGACTTCACTGAGTGACACTGTCTGTAAGGGATACAACAATAAAAAAAATCCAGCTGTTGGCACTGAGGAAGCATTCTTCATGCTGGGTGGCCGAGGCCACATTTTCAAAGCAGGGAGATGAAGGCTATAATTGAGGCTTCCCATGTGTGTTCAAATCAGAGCCTTACACAAAACCTGTTAGAAGCAATGAGAAGTTTTGCATTGACTTGAAAACATTTTGGATAAGGCCACCACAGATTGGCACCCGGACACTGGAGGCAGATTGCAGGTAAAATGAACCAACTTGGTGCAAACACACCATCAATGAGAAATAGTTCTGCCCCTTATTCCTATCTGATCCTTAACATAGCCTGCAACAAAATCTCAAGTTTGTGTGCTGCATCTTGGGTACATCATTAGTACTTGACTTGGAGGTCTCTTTGTATTCCACCAATTCAACCAAGCAGAAGAATAGGTTTGCATACTGCAGAAATTAGTCATTGGGTAAGTTCATTGGTTTTATTATTTAAGTGAAGGGCTGTATCGTGGCTACGTTTCCCTACAGCAGAAGTTGTAATCAATGGCAATTGCAGGACAGAATTGCTCACTGCTGAGGCAGAGGTGAAACAGGAATAGTTAAATGCTTCCCTCCTGTGATGGTATTAGCATGACTGCTAGGAAATATGTGCTTGAAAATGCCAGAGAAAGTGATTTGTCTGTGACAGAAGCTGTTTTAAGAAGAGAGAAAATGAAAACCACAACCACACTAGAATAAAGCCTCTTTTAATGAGCTTCGGATGCCTTCTGGAAAATTGAGAAGAGCTTTTAATGCATAAATGGTTCTTCTGGTATATCATTATATTTTCTGGTGGAGGGTTTTGTTGGTTTTTTTGTTTTGTTCTGTTTTTTTTATTACCAAGTATATACTTTTTTATTTAACTGAGAACAGGACCTTTGTTGTTAGAAACAGAAAGCAGGAAGGACCAAATTGCTCCAGTCATCAGAAGAACCAGTGTGAGAGATGTTTACCTGAACCTAACCTAAATTCCTGAGGATACCCACCAGTATTTCCTGGAGGATAGTTTGGTAATCAATTTAACTTTGTGTTGCTGAGCATGAGTCATTGGAAATCATAACGATCAAGTGTCTGTAGCACCCCTCAGGTGAAAGAGAGAAGAGGGGAGGGCATGGAAAAGAAATCTAATATGCCTTTGCAGACCCTGCTTCTGGGCACATGCAACATACTTAGAACAAAATGACACCTCTTGAGGGTGTGATGGTTTTCAGTCTATTTGACTGTTGCAAACCAGCTGTATGCCAGTCTACTGCTCTCCTGTTGAATTCTTTGTCATATTGCCTGCTCGGAAGAACAGACATAACTATGCCATTTTATGTCTTATGTTATCTGTTCCTTAATCTGTCTTATTTTAGGCCACTAGAGCCATCAGTGGGGTCCTATCAGTGCTATGTAAGTTGACAAACCAGCACTCTTATCCTTCACTCTAACACTCAAAGTGGGAACCTGTCATTGAGGAAGTAACCTTGAACTTGTTAGCTATTTGTATGCCAGCATCTGATAGCTTCCCATCCATATTTTTGCATGAAGTTGTATGAATGTATAGCCCCTGTCTTCAAAATGAGTGGAACAAGTAAATCATTGAAAACTATGAACAATCTAGTGTTTCAAGGTGCAATCACTGTACTATTCAATCATACTGTATTCCTGCTTGCTTTCCAGTGAATCTGTGCACATTGTGCACATTGACCCAGCCTCGAGAAATGCTGAAAGTTTTCCCATGTGAGGGTTATTTATGGCATCATTGCAGGCAGAAGGTTTATAGTCATCTTCAACACTTCCCGAATGAGTAATCTAGCCATGAAACAAAAGTGGTTGCTCCTCCTTCAAGCAAGTTTTATGAGAAAATAGTGGTGCTTACCCAAAAAACACAGGCCAGGCACTTATCTGCCAGAAGCAGTTTCAGAAGCTGAATCTCCATTTCAGAAACGCCACCTCTGAGATCACTCTCTAAATCTAGGCAATATAGAGAACGTAAGATTCCCCGGTCTCATCAGCATTGCCAGTTGGCTGGATTAGACTTTCTCTCATCCCCTCCATTTGGTGTGACTGCTATTCTTAGACACCTAAATTTGTTACGTAATGATCCGAAGTCAGCCCTGTGCATTCCTGTGCTGTAACCAAGCTTTTGAATTGGCGGGGAGAGGAATTGCTGTACTGAATGTCACAATGCCTAAATCCTGGTCTGGATCTGGTCCTGAGAAAGTAAGGCCTCAGATTCCCTTCTTAAAGAGGAGTTTGTCACATTTGATCAGACTGTTGAGCTTGATATTTTCTGAACTCTGGCTGGTCATTAACATGCAGGCTCTATGACAAACATTTATTCTTTATTTTCCTCAAGTCCAACTGCCCAGTTACACCTCAAGTTTCCCTTTGCTCATTCCTTCTGCTTATTCCACACAGTGGGTTTCCAGGGCAGGAGTGAGCAGGCAGTTCTGCTGCTGTCTGCTGCACAAACACCAGAGAGGATGGGAAGAGAAGTCATAAAATCCAAGTGAAGAGGAACATCTTAGTCACCTATGCAAAGGGTATGTCACCAGCTTGCCTTTTTTTCTTTTTTTTTTTTTTTAAAAAAAACCCTCTTCAATAATCAGCTGCCTCAGCAGAGAAACCTGAAAGCATTTTGTCTGGCAGAAGAGAGGCTGCAGGGTTGGGTTTAAGTTTATTTTATTACTTCAGCTTGTGGCTGTCACAAGTCAAACTAATTTGTGGTGGGGATCTCAGAGAGAGCAGAGTCAATGCTCCCTTTGCTCATTTACAAACTTCAGCTTCCTCTTAGCAAGATGCCCTGTAGTGCATCTTCACCAAAGACAGTTTTGATTCATGTCTCATCTATCCTTAATATCTTGTCTTGAAAGTACGCTCAGCCACCTGGAGGACCTATTCAATACAGGCTTTTGACTACACATTGCACCAGCAACTCATGTAATTGAAACCCTCTGTAATTAAACGCTCCGTCTTTCTCTGAGCTGTGCCAGTGACAGAAGTGTCACTGAAATTCAGATCCTTCATTATCTGCTACCTTCTGCACAGGCTCTCTGAGGCCAATCCATATCCATCCTCCTGCCAGCAGTCCTGTGACAATTCCTTTCTGCAGGAGAGAGAACTGTCTCGAGGTTTCAAGCTGCCATTTTGTCCCGCTGCATGCTCAGGCTTCGGCCTGCATTTCTAATTTGATTGCCAGCAAGATCCTATCTAAAAGGTCTGAAGAGAAAGAGCAGGCTCACAGATGAGGCTGAAAGACCTGGTTATTCAATATCTGCCCCCATCTTTGTTGCTGTCTCCCTCTTTACCTCCATCACTTTCTGCCTTGCTTCTTTCCTTTTGTCACACACCGTTTGCCCAGCAAGGAAGTAGGGCGTTTGACAGATGGAGGCTTAGCTTGTTTTCTCATCTTCTCTTCTAGGTGCTACCACACTCTGACTATTAATACATAACAGTGAAACAAGTCTGCAGTTTCACAAGCTCATCTCAACAAGGACTGAAGAAGAAAGTAAGTTAGTAGCTAAGTCATTAACTCCCCTTGGCTGTTACTAAACTCTTCCTGGCATCAGTGAGAAAGAGCCAAGAAAAGTCCTCAGGAAAAGAAAATGTCTGGTCATAATTACAATGCAGGTGCCTAATCTGTCACATGAGAGTCTGAGACAAAGTCTAAATGATTGAACTCACTCCTGGAAAAATGAGACCTGAGTTTGCAAATTAACTACAAAATCTCTACTACAAAATTAACTACAGAATCAGTGGGCCATGATAAGAAACAGCAACTGAAGAATAAATTCAAAGAAAAACACACATCTCGCTCCCCTCTGAGTTGCTTTTCCTTTTGTTTTAGAGCTTCTAAGAGTCAACTGTCTGCCTGCATCAGTTAATGACCATTCAACAGCTTATCCTTCCAGCTGCCAAGATCTCTCAAACCTAGAATCACTTTTTGCCTATAGCTGGCCAGCTGATCCCCAGAAGGGTGGACATCATTACAGATTTCAATCATGTGCAACTTTAAACTGCCTGGGCAGGTTACCACCAGTTGCTCATTCACCTGGCAGTGTTTTTCTCATCCATACTGAGTGCTAGGAATTGGAGAGGGGCAAGGGACCACAATGCTGTAAAGCACACAGGAAATGGTAATAAAGGCTGCTGCCTTCCATCCAGAAGGCAGATGTACATCAGTGATGGATTTAGTGATCCTTACATACATAGCAACAAATCCTCTCTGCTACTGCAGCAAGTACAAGTAGCTGCACTTCCAAACAGGGCTTTTATAAAGGTAAAAGATGAGAAGGAAATCCCTTCTGCAGAAGGTTGTTGTGCACCATTGCTAGTTGCAAAGATGCATAGCAACTGCTAAATCCAAGCAGGGCCTGATGCACCAGCCACATCTGCATGCTGATCTTGGCCCAGTGCCCAGCATCTGTGGGGCATGGGTGCCAACACTGCACCCACACTGCTCACTCTCCATAGCCTCATCCCTACAAGCTCTAGCAGGAGAGTTGCAAGAAGTTTACATTACAGGTGTGTTAATGTCCTCTTTATATAAAGAAAGCCACAGGGCTTTGGGGCTAGATGTTTGTTTATTTACACTCTGGTTCATCAACCTCAGTACTTAATTGCTTTTCCCAAATTAAAGCAGAGGAGAGAGACAAGTTCAGTTAATGAATAAACTGTTCCCATTGTTAATTAATCAGTAGCAGAATAATGATTCAGGATCAGAGCTGCTCTGTTCTAGCCCTGCTCAAAAGGAGATCAGCTCACCCCCTCCCAAACACTTGAGAAAGCCTGCATTCAGAGGTTGCCTAGCAAGTTAGCCAACGCAGGCTGCAATACAGAGCGTGCTGCCACAAACGTCGTCCTGACGCATTCCCACTCCAGCTCCCTCGTCACCAGCTCTGGGTATGTGACACTGCAAACAAGGAGCATCTCCCAGGTAATCAGGGCCTTAAACAGTTAGGACTAAGTTTTGGCCCTGAGTCCTGTCACATCACCCACATTGTAGAAAGCTGGTGTGCAATGCTCCTGGTGYGACATGCTTAATAAGCAAGCCACCATCACCACCACCCACACTCATTCCACTCTCCAAATGGTCTCAAGGTTTAGCTTCATTTGTCAGAGCTGTTAGTGTAGCCCCAGTAGCTAGTGCTGGACACATTCAGGCTTCCTCTTTGAAGCTGTTGCACTGTGGTTATTTTCTAGCAAGAATTAGCTGGAAACTTTTTCCAAATCAAATTAGATCAGTCCTGAGACTATCTGGATAATAATAAGTAGTGCAGGGCAGCCAGTCAAATTGCCAGGCAGGAGAGGAAAGCATGTCACCAGTAAGAAGGAACAGCTCACCTTCATCACAGATCAATTAAGATGGCATCTGCTGTAGGTCTGCCAACTGCTCACATTTCCCCGCCATGAGTTCACCTGTGGCAGCACAGGTGGGAGGGCTGGCTTTGCACGTGGTCAGAACATTTTGCTTTGTTTGAGTACTCGGCAGTCCGTTGACCTGGAGTTTTACGACGAACTCCAAGCACATTTATCCAGAACACTGGGAGACTGGGGGCTGGAGGGCTATTCCAGGAGCTGAACTGACTGAAGTGGATGTCCCCATCGTTTATGGCTTAATCAGTTTAATCATTGTGTCACCAGGACATTACAAAAATATCACTGGCTTCCAGGCTGATCAATACTTTTATAAGGTTTTTGTACATTGACCTTTTAATATGCAGCTGACTGTGTAATCTGCCCTGATTGAGGAAAATGGCATTTTATCACATAAAAAAAAAAAGTTTTTGGCATGGTATTACCACACTCCATAGAGAATAGTTAAATTGAAGAAAGGAAGGTCATAAGTGTGCTAATGTGAGGATGAAAGGAGTGAATATGAAGTCAAAGAAAAACAGGAAATCAAATTTCCAGGGAGATTTGCAAGCCTGTGGGTGTTTTCTGTGTGCAGTAAGACAGTGCTGAAGCATCCACAAAAGGAAGGCGCTCCTTCCCACAGGCTACAACAGAAGACAGTGATGTTTCAAGTTTAGGTGCTATGAAGAATGACATGAGAGGAAACAGGGAAATTTGAGGGACAGAGGTGAATAAAATGGTTATTAAAGGGAAAGATGAGTGAGGGAAAACTTGACAGGTGCCCCAGTCAGCGGATGCTGAAGAAATTAGGGGCAGGGGTGATATGAGAGGGCAAACTCATTTTGAAAGCCCACGTTTTGGGGACCAGGTGCACAGTGATAGAGTTAAAGGCCTGGGACGCAAGCGGATTAGACAGTAGTTTCTGAAGTAGCAACAGCAGGAAGTTTATGTGGGAAATAAGTAGCAGACAACCTCTTCAGAGACAAATATCCTGTTTTCCTACAAACTTTCCTAGTTAAGAAAAAGAAGGAACCCAAATAAATCCCATATAACGAAGTCATCAGATTATTTTTTTTATTTTTTTAAGTAAACAAAATGTTCTTTCAAGTTCTGTGAGAGGCATTAGTGGATTTTAAAATAAGAAAAATTAACACCACATTTCCCACAACTGAGCTTGCAGACCACAAGGGTTTTACTGCCCACTCTGGTTTCCTTTGTTTTGTTAGTTGTGCTCCACATCAGAAACAATGAAAACTTTTTTTTTTTTTTAAGAAACATCTTTAAAATTGAGCTGTAAACCACTCCTGATGTATGTGAGTGTGGATGTGTGGGGGTGTGTGAGCAAGCTTGTTTGTGAGAGAGAGGAAGAGTGGATACATGTGTGGTAGGGGAAAAACGAGAGCTAAGAAGAAAGAAAATCCAGTCTAGGGTGGAATTAAGCAGTGAAAAACGAGTTGTGAAATAGGATTATAACAAGATGAGGTTATTTTTGTGATTTTAGGCCAATTGGGGAAGTGGGAAACCTAGAAATTCTCTCAGTTAATAGCAAGGCAATTCAGAGTTCATTAAATACTCTTGGTTGTTTGGCTGTTTGTTTTAAATCTCCCAGCAACAAGGGGAAGAAGATTTACAAAAGCTATAGGAGGAAAAAGTTCCATGGGATTTAAAAAAAAAAAAGAAAAGAAAGAGAAAAACCTTTATCCTTATGAATAAAAGCGCTCTCTCTGCTGGGCTTCTTTTCACAAGCTTTGCTCATGTTGTAAGTTTCTATATTGTAACAGCTGGGCTGCATTTTTTCACCATTCCTTCTTAAGCAAAAAAACAGGCACATTAGTGGGACCTGGTGCAGATTACAACAGCTCAGGGTAACTAATCAACTGCTGCTGGGTCAGAAAGAAAAGATCCACTGCTGTGAAATGGCAGGAATTGTTCCCCTCTCTCAACTAAAGCAGTGCCGTGTACTGATTCCTCCTGGCAGTTGCTGTACTACAAGGTTTTCTTTTAAAATCATATTTACTTCTCCAGCAGTGATTTAGGCAGTTACTTAAAATCCTGCAGCTAAATCAAATATTTAATTTTCATCTAGTCAGTGAAAGATAACAGAGCTCGGCAGGTACTCAGTATGAACAAATTGAGATTTGGATTACTACAAGTACTTCTATGTTCTCCAGATAGCCATAGATACCGTCCATCCAGACAATGATAAAAGTTAGAGGGACATTCTTCCTAAGACCCATTTTGTCCTTGCTCCTTTCCCAAGGCTGCCAATAGAGCTAGTGGTTACTTGCGATGCCCACACCTGACTCCACTGGGCTGAATCCCACCACATGGCATGCAGCAGACATTTGAGACCGATCTGCGCTCACTGCTGGGGTAGCACAGAGCCGAAATACTCACTTACAGGTTAAGCAGTCAGTATTCTATTTCCAGTCCTGTGAAGCCATCCAATTACTCACCATGTAATTACTTGGTAGTCAGTAAATAAAATTCACATGATCAGAAAAATACTGCTTTGTTAGGGAAAGGAGGAATGGGATAAATAGAAAATTAGGGGGTTCTTTTCCAGTAGAGAAAAATATTAGTTTCAAAGCTTGTATCCATATTTCTTCTCAAGTTCAGGGAAGCTTGTCTGGGTCCATTTCTAGTTTTAAGCTGCAGGATGCCTTACCATCTAAAAAAAGCCTCACATTTGGGCAATGCGTCTCAAGTCCCTTTCAACTAATTCAGCCTGCAGCTTCCAGAAGCTGGGCCACCTAGGATTTGCTCCATGTGCTGTTAGCAACTGGCAACGTGTAAGGGAATAGAAGTATTATATGAAATCCTGGTAATGGCTGAATCCTGCCTGCCAACTTTAATAACTTAAAAAAAAAATTAAAAAATTACTCAAGTCTAGCAAATCTGCTGGCAATCCAAAGCTGGAAAGGACCCAAATTTACCTTCTGCCCTGTGTTTAAAGCCACTATTTGAAGACAACTGAAATAACAAAAAAAAATTAGACAGCACACTGGTATTGGAGAGAACTTTAGTTCTATTGCCCCCATGAGATACAACACAGAAAAGTCAAACCCCCACCACTATAAAAGATACATCTGGTTTAGTAGACACATAGGAACACCATGTGGGATGTTTAGCTTTGTAATATAATGACCTAGGAGTGCTTCCTACATGGCAGAGGGAGAAGAAGTGATGCCAGTTTCATTCAGGTTCAGCTAAGTTGGGGGATCTGAAAATCTAGTTTAGCTTCAGATAGCTATAAGATTACGTGGAAACATTGTTTTAGCAGGGGGGGTGAAAGAAAGGTTTTATAAGGATTTGTTCCCAGGAAATCCTACCTATTTACACGGGAATATGCTCACAATGATCTGCTAAAGAGATCTTGTGTTCAGAACAGGTACATAGGCCATGCAGACTGCTTCCCTGCCTCAGCAGGTTTCTCCCCAAACTCCTTTCTACTATTGCAGTGAGAAGTGCTTTAAAAGGCAATGGAGAAAGAGGTGACAAACACTGGCAGATTCTTTAGATAGATTCTAGAGATAGAATCTATAGATATATAGTTACATTTCTGGTGTATTTCTAATCTAATGTTGAGTGTCCTAAAGAGCTAGGGTTATGCAACTATACTTGCAACTCAACTGAACAATTTTAATTCCAGGATTTTTCTTATGATGTTCCATCTCATTTTTCCTTTGCTTATATTTATCCTGCCTACCATCTTAAATATTTCCTTTCCCCTGCCCCCTCTCTCCTTGGTATTTATATCACACAGTTTTTCAGACTGTTATATCTTTCTATTTCAGCATCCCTAAACTAAACCAGATTTAGAATCTTCTCTCCTAAATCAAACCCAACATGACAAAACTAATACAACTTTTAAAGGTGGATCCTCTCACAGGACTTGAGAGGTGGTAAAACCCACAGCCTAGGACTCCCCAAGTTAGGTGGAACAACTGTAAGGAACAATCTCAGCTGTGCATTTCCTGCCTTTTTTCCTCATGAAAACATACATTAATAAACCGATGCTGAGAATCTCCAAAAAGCAGATCACGGAGTTTAGCCAGCTAAAGAAAAGGCAGAAGCCTCAATTTGAACACACAAATCTGAGAATATTTTTACCCTCTGACTTCTTTTACTGCTTTTGGACAACAGAGAAAAAAAAATCCCTTCTCTATTATGGATGTGGGATACTATAAAAATTTGCTGCTCTGTGAGTGTGAAAACACTATGCCATAAGGGGAAGGCGGGAGATTTCTTTGCGTGTTTTAACCTGCTAGAGCATATTTATCACGTAGCCTCTTGGGGTTAAGAAGCTGGCATGTCTCAAATGTATCTTACTTGTTTGAGTATCACAGTATTGGAAAGAGACATCCAGTGCTCCAGGCTTCTTCTGTACTACAATTAGTTGCAAACCATGCATGGAGACCGATTACTTTGCCCCAGAGCTATTTGGCTCTCCAGGCTAAACAACCACTAACTGTCTGAGAGCAACTACACAAATCAAATACACAGCTGGCTCTTTGCAGGTCTTGACTCCAGGCTGGAAAACAGCATGTCCACCCTTGAGCTTTCAAGGAGGTCTGTGGGAAAATAGCGTGGAGGAATAGAGGGAAGGCCTGGGAATTATTTTGCAAGGCAGTACGATTCTCTAATTGCTCAGGAATTAAGAGGTGAGATGTAATTAATCACTACAACTAATTCACTGTTTAGACTTGACAAAGTCCCCAGTGATTGATTCTGTGCTCAGGTTTTCCTGTGCACATATTGGAAATATTAGCTAGTGCAAAGCAAGAGTCACACAGATTTCTGAAGGCCTTTCAGGAGCTCTCTAAAGCCAACAACCAGACTATCTCTGAGAGTACCCCACTTACAACTTATTATGCAAGAGGTAAAGCAGTAATTTAACCATAGCCACATTACTGAGTCTCCTCACATGACACGATGGAAATCTTAAGTACCAGTTGCAAAGAAGTCATACCCCAGTTCTGAGAGCCCTTTCCCACCATCTCATTGTCCCTGCACAGCACAGCACAACTGTTGCAATAACCCTGAGGACAAAGCCAGGAAGTCTGATACACCCCAGGCCCTGACCATCACAGCTTTAAGCTGAAGAATTTTGAGGGCAGTCAGTCTGGAGCACAGGGATGATAACTGATGATCATCTTTGTTGTGGGGTATTTCAGTCTCTTTATGCTTGAATGCCAAATGTTCTTTTAAAGACTGTTATTTTAGGTCCCTTTACAGTACAGAAGGGATCATCAACACTTGAAAGTACCAAGACACTTGAGCCAGAGGCTAAAAAAATGCTTCTACTACAGAACACAGTAGAAATATGCTAGGGGACATGCATATGAAAAAAGGTAAAAGCTCCTACCCTCTTCAAATTTCTTGGTCCCAGCCAGCATGTTGGCATGTCTGGAACCGATCTGGTATAAGCAATATGCTCTTTCTGATTTTGGAAGAAACCATAAGCCTAAAAGATATTCACTGCTGTCCCCTTCCCCCTAAAGGACAGCCCAAGCCTTTGCAAAGAGCACATACCTTGCACTGTGTCCAGAACCCTTATGTAAGAAGATATTAAAAAATAAAACCTCCTCTTGTATGCCTCTGCAGAGGCAGCTCCACAGCCAAACCCTCAGCTACACTGTGCTGGAAGCACTAGCATAGGAATCAGAATCCTTTTGTGCCTGCTGTGTCGGGGCAGTGTAAATTTGCACCTGCCTCAGGTTTAATTTAGCAATTAGCAATTATTTGGTAAATTAAGGAAGGCAGGAGAGTTTCCTCTCAAGTAAGGCTATTATTAAACAAGAGAAAAATTGAGCACTGGATGAACTGAGCATGTTATTTCTGTCCTCTCAGAGTGCCAAACAGACTAGGGTAGGTTTGTAGAGTTTTAGGGTTTTGATTTACAAAGATGTCTTAGTATCTTCCATGTTCAACTTTGCTAATGCTGTTGATACTTTGCTGTGCAAATCCACATTCTTTCAAAACTTTTCTTCTGTCTTGAAAAATCATAATTGGCCCAGCCACCAGCAATATTCAATGATCGGGTCTTTTTCCTGCTCAAATACAAAGCTGGCTAGCAACAAGAAGCCTGTGTCCCTCCCCGGTGAACTGCACAGCTCTGCCCAGTCTAACAAAAATAATCCTATAGCACTAGTACCTGGGGATGTCTCATTTGTTCAAAGTAATGCATACACGTGTCCTTTTACTTACCAAAACCAGCAGAAGACAGTTAGATCAGGTCCTGGTTAATACAAGCAAGTACTTTTTGTTGGCTAGGTGTAAGCTTCACCTTATCTCTTCAGTAAAAAAAAACCAAAACTTTTCTGCCCTGAACAAGGCATTCAGTTTTCATGGGGAGAGCTCAAAGGGAGGGGCATTCACTGAATAACAACCCCATGGGAAAGCAAGGATTTAATGTCTCTGATGAGATTTCCATGTGTTCTGGGCTGCAGATTAGGAGAAACTCAAGATAGGCCTGGCAGTGCATAAGCCAGAAAAGGGACAGGTCCAGAGCCTGCTGCAGTTCAAAGACAAGCAAGCAGCATTAGCCCATATTAAGGAAGATAAGAGTAAGTCTAAGGAGTTTTCTTTAATGCCCGTCCCCTGAAACCCAGGTTCTTCTTATATGATTTCCAAATATTTTTGATTGTGGCTTAGCATCTGTTTCATGGAGCAATAAGCACAGCTCTCAGATTTTGCATACTCAGAAAGCCCCCAAAACTGTAACAGCAGAATCTCAGTCCCATTTACTTCCAGTTCACAAATCTGGCAGGTCAGGCTCTTCTGGGAATCTGGTCATTTATGAAGTTACCTGTATGGGAGCAGAACTCTTCAGAAGATCAGTCCCTTAACATAAAAAAGGCATGAGACATCTTTTGATGTATGGGTGTGCACGTGTGTTTGAGAGTAAGGAGTAAAGGAATGTAACATTTGAATATGTTGTGCCCAGAATTTAAAAAAAAAAAAAGAAAAAAGAAGCAGTGCCAGGCAGTTTCACAAGAGTCAGTTAAAAATAACAAAATCTGTAGTCCTTACAAATAGAGGGCCCACAAGACAAACAGCAGTACTTCAGTCAGTATATGTGATCACAGGTCCTGGTAGTACTGTTTGTTTTTATGCCATGGACTACATACTTGGTAGGTCTTCTCTAGGTTGGCAACGCTTTTTGATGCACTGTTTACCCAGGTTTGGGTCAGGGTTATGCCAATTCCACTTGCTCTGCCCTTTCCTCCACATACAGCTCAGCAGCGAGCGTGACACTCAGGCAGCACTCAGCACAACATTATCAAACCAGCACTGAGAACCAGCTTATCAGCAGTTGTCCTCTAACCACCTGCTACAGAAATGCAGCGAGAGCTGGTCCATGCCCGAGCTTCACGTGAAAGCCCAGAGTGCCAGGACTGAACTTGTAATAAACAGGACTGAAGCCCCTGCCTGGCGAGAGCTGGTCAAATGCAAGGAAGGAAAAGGGACTTGCGCAAACTAGTATTTTGAAAGAGAGTGGGGAAATACCACTACTCTTGTGCAAGCTTAACAGAAATTCAGTAGTGCCCAGGGTCATCGAGGCCTGCCTGGCAGCAGCCTCCAGACTTGTGTTAGAGGATCTTTAGTGCAATACCAATTCAGCAAGCACTGCGCTAACTGTTGGGCCACTGATCATATGACTTCCTGCAGCTGCCCAGTTTTTCGGAAAAACAAAAAAACTCCTAGAAAAATGCCCACAGATCTGAATGCTGCTTAAACAACAAGGCCTACACGTGCCTGTTGCATGAAAGATAGAGATCCCTAATGACATGAATGCATAATGAATTGGCCATGAATAATGGCAAACCTGGAAGAATTAGTACTGAAACAGAAAGTATCTAGTGGTGCAAGAAATAAAGATTTATTTTTAAATAACAAGGTCATCCAAAGGGGCAGGTACGTTTTTCTTGCTTCCCTGAGTAGTATTAAAGTGGTGTGTATTAAACGTAGTATTAAAGGTTCTCATATTTTATGGAAATAAGGCAGAAAACTGAATTCTTATTGTAAATGTTACCAATATCAACCAACACCCTACAAGTAACTTCCAGAGCATAACAAGATACTCAGTGAGTATTTACTACACAATATTCTGTCCGAATTACCAGTTTCCTCCAAAAACCTACAGTGGCAACTTTAACACATCTTGTTTTTTCTTACTTTAAACAGAGGATAGGCTAGCACAAAGCGCCTGCTTGTGTGTATTCCAAGCAAAATTTGGATGAGCAAAACCTGGATTATATTTGCAAATGGCTCCTGGATTTACAAAAGACCAAGAAATGTTGGCTATTGATTTTCATACCTGGGATTTTCAAAATCCTACAACTACTCTAAACCTTATTTATACGTAAGTGATTTTTTAAATAGATTTTGGACTAGGCAGTGTGGTCTAAGGTTTAAAGCAAAGGGCTGAGAAACAGGAAACTTGGGAGAATTGGGTTGGATGACAGCCTGGATAAATGTATGTGGTTTGTTTGCATGATTTTCAGTTAATAACAAGGGAGATCGGGTGTCTCAGAAAATTCAGAAAAGGGAAATAAAGCTTTATCCTGCCAGTTCGAAAAAAACCGAAAACCTTCATATGAAGGTAACTGAACTTGTAAGTAGTAATGCAAGTAGTTAAGTGTCTTATCACTTAAAATTGGAATGGAGAAAGCACTAGATAATGTACTGCAGGGGACAATCCTGTGCCAGTTTGCAACAAGACATCTAGAAGGGTTGGACCTGTGACTGCAGAAGTGTTGGGACACCGTGAGCAAGAACCAACCAGTGATAAGCTGAGTGTTCCTGTCCTCTCACTGATACCAACCAATGATTCAGAAAAAGCTGAATAAAATCCCTTTAATGTATTATGGAAACAGTCAAAACTGTTCTTTAGCTGTTTTCCCAAACCTGCTCGTCCATGTGAGATAGAGCCTAAAGGCATATAAGGTCTAATATGTCTTGTAATTGTTATTCTACCTAGGGCAAATTCAGGTACTGTTTTGTGTGTGTGTGTGTGTGYGCGCGCATGCAAAGGTCTGATCTTTTGAAGAAAACTTGGAGAGCTGCCCAAGAGATTAATTAAAAAAGGCAATGATTTTTTTTTAAAGGAGACACTCCAAAGACTCATGAATAAGTCTGCAGGAATAAGACATCCAATTATTTGAGGTGAAGAAAGGGCTAATTTGATAGATATTCTACTGTTCCACTGCTGATTCCAAGGCTGTCTCTCTTCTTTGATCTTCTCTGATGCTCACCTGGCTCCTAAACTGCAGCTCAACACAAGCTCCAAGGGGCTGTAGGCAAGAACAAGGCAAGTGAAGCTCTGACCTTGTGATGAGTGCTGCAGATAGAGTGCATCTGGTTTCTGCTTTTTTCTTACCTTTTTTCTGAATATTAGTCCTGTGCTTACATTTTCGTAATAACTTCCCAGTTAAAAAAAAAAACAAACTGAAAGTTTGTCAGTTTGCATAATTAAGCATGTAGAAGTGGGCCAGTCTTCAGTTATACTTCTTATTTTCCTTGAGGCTGGATTACCAGATAGTTATCTAGCTTTATTTACAACCTTAGGAATGAGGACATCAAGAAGTTATTGCTCCTTGCTTGAGAAACTTTTGCTTTTAGTCAATTATCATAATCTTATACCACAGCAAACCCTTTTTACCTAAACTATGAAGGTCAGTCACACAACTTCACTATATGGAAAATATTATTGGTCTACTTGACATCTGCAGAAACTACGCTAGCATTACAGCACTGAGAAAATAATTTGCCAAACAGCCTTTAATTTTGCGTCCCTCATGGTTCAGGCTATATAGGCAGGGCTTGGTCTTAAAGGTGAGTGCGCTAGCTCTGGAGTCAAACTGGTACCAGGTGGTTAATTTAAATCTGGTTCACCTAGTGCCTAAGTTCCAGGTATTTTCACATGGTGAATTCAAGCCTTTAAATTAAATGTAAAAGTTGTTTAAAGGTTCAGCCAAACTTTTTTGCAGCAAACCTTAACAATAAAAATAATCAAGTTGTTTACATCACACTGAAATTCAACTGTTTAATGCCAGCTTAGTAATCAGACTTGTGAGTATTGTTGATTAATCACTAAAATATTTTCTTAAGTATTATTGCTTAAACTTGAGACTTTCTTTTGAGATATCATTATCCTTATGAGAAAGGAATGTCAGATGAGTTTCTTCTGAAAATTTTATCTTTTACAGCTTACCTGTCTTAACTTTCTGTCATAATTATCTGAATTTTTTCTTGATTAAAATGTCAGCGTTCAATGTCCTCCTTCAATATTACACTTTGAGTGTGTAGAGTGTAAAAACACACTTCTCAAAGTATGTCCACTTTGGGTAACAATCTTGTCAGGCCGTATGGTTACTGTCCACCACTGCAGACAGTGTTCATGGATTCCCACCTTGAATCCTTCTCAATTCCTTGAAAGAGACCTTCAGTAATGGGATTTTCCTTTTCTTTTGCTTGTTCCTTCATATTCTGGCAACATTTCCATTTCTCTGACATTGTTTCCTAAAGTTACATGAGTTGTAATTTTCTAATGCATAAAAAATATCAACAGATGAAAACAGATGAGTTGAGCAGCTCATGTCCTCATGTACATGTGCAGGAATGGGGGGGTGGGGCAGTCCTGAGAGCTCAACTGTCCCTTTGTTCAACAGCCCTGGAAACTCCTGGTGTTTGAGACCTGTCTTTCTTCCCATTCAACCCATTGGATGAAGGAGAAGATTTTATGTGGACTAAGAAATTTGTTTATTCTTTGGTGTCTTTGGATCTTTGATCTGTATGTATGCTATGCCTTATTAATACTTAGTTTGGTATAGCCAATGGCAGCAGAGGAACAGCTAGGACATGACATCTTGACACTGATGTGGAAGAAGAAAGAAAATGAAGCAAGTTATTCACATATTTCTGCAAGAAATATTTACACGTGGCATTCTGAACAGAAAAGATTACTGCGGCCCAGATCTGTCTGCTTTCTGCATATGCCCCAACAAGCACAACTGCAGGCACAGCCAGAACATGCTCTTCAGAGTGTGCAGACCCTGTGTACACTGAGCATGTTGGCATATCCCCAGAAACACATGCACAGGCCTTCGCACTAAACAGATTACCTGTAAGGCAGCCATGCAGAATAAGGTGGATGGGAAAGGAAGTATATGTGTCTCCAAAGGCTCATGAAAGAAGGTGCTTTTTCAGAGCAATGCAATTACATTTGGCTATTTAGAGATGCAGGGAGACCACAGAATAAAGAAAAAAAAAGTTAGTTTCAGCAAGGCTCTACAGAAATAGCTAGATAGTCATAACAAGAGTTTGGCTGGCCAAGGGGCTGATTTTACCCATGGAAAGAAAAATCTTCTGAAAATAGAGACACACTGGATGGCACGTATTTTCCAGTAGTATTCCTTTAACATGCCCTGGCTTCTTTTGGAAAACAAGAAGTCATCCTCCATGTTCATCCAGGCCTTCATCTTTATGATTAGAAAACTGGTAAAGTCCTAGCCTGTGGCAAGTACTATCACAGTTTGTATTATGTGGTTGTCTTCCTCAGAAAAATGCTCATCTGCAAGTTTTCAACAGCTTACATGAGTATTATTTTTCCTGAAGATTCCTACTTAAGAGTTTTTATGTGCAACATATCAGGTGAAAAATGTCAGTCATGCTTGGTATGGCCATCTCCTTTTGTTTAAGTGCGATTATGTCTTTTTTTTTTCATGGGAAAAATATGCGTGTCTCTGTGTGCCTCTGTGTGGATGTATCTCTATTCTTTACCACATTCTGAAATACCAATGTAAAATGTCATGACATTTTCCACCAAAAAAAAAGCAATAACAAAAAAAAACCCAACAACTTTGGGATGAGTTCATGCCTGGAATGTTTCTGGAAAAAAAAAAAAAAATCACAGAAGATTATATTTCAAAAGAGAGTGATGAATAATGGAAAGTATGAACTGTGAAGTTCTATTATATCAGTTGTATTTAGGTTAACCACATTTAATTTTTTTAAGCTCATAAACCCTTAAGAAATGTTAATCACATGATACACTTATTTGTAAATTTACATACTGCCCTGAAGGAGACACTGATTGTTGCGTTCTGTGGTGACTCATGAGCATCTCTGGTTCAGGCTGCCAGGACTGAGAAAGCAAACTGAGTAGTATGATCTTGTATGAACTGTGATTAAATTTCCAGTAGAGTTATCCTCAGGACACTCCATAGCATTTTTTAACACACTAAGATATGAAAACTAAAAAGAGGGTGATATAAAGCAGTCTTTAAGTTTGAAACTTAGCATTGTTTTCTTTCATTCTGTTAAAACTGAAAATTATGCAGTCTAAGCATACATACACACTTCAACAGGAATATCCTATATTTTAGTTGCTCACTATATTCAAAATAGTTATTCCAAGAAATGCACACAAAAACCTTTCAAACAGTGTGTGAAAGTCCTTTTCATTAATAAAGATACTATTACTTAATTTCACTTCCAAATTCAAGTATCACCAACTTTACACAACAATTCTTGTTCTCTAAATATCAGAAGTAAACCTGCATGCATGCTACATTTTAATAACATGTATATATTTTAAAATTGAATTCTTTATTGCATGTCAATGAAAAAATAAGCCTACAGTAAACTCAAAGCCCTATCAAGTGATGCCATCTGTTTTTTTCTTCTATGGACAAGACAAACAGATTTAAGATATATTTAATTAAGGTATTATCAATGTTGAAATACATCATGAGTGACAACATATGGTAGTAGACACAAAAAATAGTTACTTGGGTTCCTATTTATCTGTCAAGTGAACTGATTTATCTGCTGTCCACAAATGAACATCAGATGTAATCTAATGGCTTTTTAATAGAAGGAAGCTTGACAAAATACTGGCAGATGGTATTCTGGGTAATGATCCAGACTGCAATGATCTCAGTAATGACTTACTGTATCTATTTACCTGGCCTCAAACAAAGGGAGGGGAAAGCTAAAATGATTCAACTAGCCTAGACTGCTCTGGCACTGTAAATGTTTAAATCACTGAAGCAGCCCATTTGCTTCTGTAGTGGGAGAAAACATGAAATTGATTAAAACAGCATAAATGCAACAGGAAAATCTTCCTCCTCCGCAGCCAGTTTGGGAATGGAAACTTACCTAGTTCTCATGGTCCTTTTTTTTTTTTTTTCCTGTTGTTGCTCTGAAGTGGTCAGTGCGGGGGAAATTCTGTCCTTTAAAGGAAAAAGATCTCATAGCACCACTGGGCCACTCCAGCATGCCTCTTCTCAAGGAGTGGTGATCTGCTTCCAGAACAGGGGCAATGAGAGTAAGGAAGGCTTTAGGAGTGATGAAAGACGGTTGTGTGCCCTGAAAATCTTCCTTTTGCCTCACATTGACATGGATCATGATACAGGGCTTACAATGACTGTTTTTCTGCTTCCCTCTACAACTCACGGAAACAACTCCAAACAGCCGTCATTAACTGCAAGGAGTATCTCCTGACTTTGTCACAGTTACACGGTTTCTGAAACCTGAAAAAAATACTTGTGTCCTGTAAAATTGTGTTTCAGATACTGAAAGTCCCGTTGAAGGTACAGTTTGATGATCTAAGTAAATACAAATGAAAGCCTCATGGGGATTTTCATACATACCTAAACATATAATGAGAAAACTCTTGCAATTAACATTATATAGTAAGTCCCATTGGAACAGAAAAGGTCTGTTGAACTTTCTCTCCCAGCCTCACCTACTATGGTATTTCCACTGCTGAAAACAGTTCTGGGAAACTTGTTGATCTACTGTCTCAGAAATATCCATCCCAATAATAAACAGGATGACCTGAACTTCAAATCAGCTCAACACCAGTGTCACACGGTATAAATTAAGAGGTCATTGCAATCTGCTCAAGAGGAACTAGGTGTGATGCTGGACAGTTTGCCATGGTATTGGACAACAGAGAAGCAACATTATACTGAGTACACAGGTGTTGGTGACAGGTAAGAGAAATATCCTGAGAGAATAGCTATGATGTTTATATGCACTTTCAGTCAAGACATACATCCTAGCTGTTGTCAAATTAGTCTATAGTAGAGATGTACTTCTGGTTTTCAAGTACTTTGAGATGCCCTGGAAGCATAAGCGGCAAAGTTGTGCTATTTTCCATTAGGTGTGTTCAGTGTTTAGGTGAAATGCTGTGGACAGTTTCAGCACTGTGAAATCCTGAGCCCCCTGCAGTGCCATTCAGTCCCTCTGTAAAGATTTGGAAGGATCACTTAGAGAGAACTTCTGCAGCTGGTAAAAATCTGCTGCTCCTTCCATAGCAGCATCAGCTACAAGACTTCCTTTTCTCAAGAAGCAAGTGCTTTTCATTTACAAGCATAGTCCACCAATTTCTGGTTTGGAAGGATTGGTCTAATTTCCTGTGAGTCTCTGAGAAAACCTCAGAAAGATTTGTCTCAGAAGACATCTGGCCAGGTCTAATGTGTGGCACTCCCAGTGCTCAGACCTTCACCCTGTGTGAGGCTGGAGTGTTGGCTTTATGAGTTTTTACAGACTGCTGACAGACACGGAGAGATACGAACTCTGGTAGCTAGGACTGAGATTAAAATCTGTATGTTCGCTCCCTTCCAATCTGCAGGAAGCTAAATACTTGTTCATGCTGTTATAATCTGCCCAGAAAGCCAGTGTTTAGCTCTGCAGGCTGGCACGTGGAAAATGATATTTGAGAACAAACCTACATGCAGATGATCTGCACTGAGGATACACAGGTAAACAGAACAAAATGCTGTATTCTCCCATATCTCACTTGACCTTCTGACAACTGACATCCTTTTAAAAGTACTCATACTTGAAATGAAGTCCTCAGCTAATCTGTAGCCTTAAGCAAACTCACAAAACCAAAGGCTGCGATGGGGGAATCATCACCAAGGGCATTACAGGTTGGAAAGAGCAAGAGATGGGAAATCAGGTGCAGGAAGGATATAAGGGAAAAAGAAGAGGGTTAAAGGACATCAAAGGCTGATTAATTCCTAAAGAAGATAAGGCTTTGGAGAAAAATTCCCCTCCTGTTACCTGCACACCTAACCAATAGCACCAACTGCGACTTATCACAGTAGCTTTTGTATGGATAACACAAATATACATATGAAAATATGGGAAATACTGATTTACAACGAGTATTTTTGCCTGCTTGCTACTTCTTTAATTTCACATAATAGGCACTATTTTAGGGAGAACTAAAACACTTGAGTTATTCATATGTTTCATATATATGACCTAAAATGGATGCTCCTTCTCTAGTCAAGTGACTTAGTGACGCTCATAAATCTTTAAGGCCTTAAGGATTTGAACAGGATGCTCACTCAATGTGTTTCCACTTCACATTAGGTCTGTAAGACACATTTAAGCCAGTGGATTCATTAACATGAACATTAGAAGCACACAGGCATATACAGTGAGTCAAGTAATGCATCAAACCATGGAAGTGATATTCACTTTAGCTGAAGTTGATTTGTCTGTGATCAAAGTCTTTAACCAACATTTAGGTCCTTTGTTTGAAGTTTGTATTTGGGAAAGGTTTATTATGCCTCAGGAATTCTCCTCTTTGTCAGAAAGTAAGATCTTGAGCACTAGTCAATCCTCTTGAGATACTGCTCTATAAATAATCCATTTTTCAATTTTTTTTTCCTTCTACCATGGACACTATCCATTCCAGAAAAAAATACTCTTACAAATATTTGGGAGTAGTCAGAGTCTAATTTTTCGTAACAAGTTATTTATTAATGATCCTATTTTCTATTAAACTGTTATTTCATCACGTCTGCCTTTACCTGATTTATACAGCTGTGAAATAGGAAGCAAGCCCTGAAAGGTGTTTTTATTTCTTCCAGAATATTGAGTAGCTACTTATAGCAACAATTGGTATAAAGGTCATAATCACTAACGGCCAGACTACAGGAATATTCACACAACTCAAAAGTCTCCTTTTAGTAATTTTGGGGGTTATTTTTGTGATGTGAACTGGATAATCTAGAGAGAGTTATTTGTTTGGTTGTTCCAAGGGCCTGTCAAGCATACTGTAATGAACATTTCTGCTTGGGACACTTAGATGTAACCTTTTCCATGGCTTTCCTTCTGGTGATTTGTTTTGTTCTTTCTTACCTATATTCACAAGCAGTTTTCAGATGTAGGGTCCTATAAAACTTACTGTAACAAAAGATGACAAAGAGGAAGAAATTTCTAAAATACAACTAAATCACAAGTGAGTTTGTTTAGGAAGTTGCTGGACATTCTTCCATTTGAATTTTTTTTTTTCCTGTAACAGCTATTCATCTATGCTTTTAATTTTATTTTTCACCTTTTGCCTTTTGCGTTTTCATTGAAATGGGAGCTGCATGTATAGCTGATGCATTCACAACCAATTCATCCAAGTTTCATGTGCTACATACAGCTCAGCATGCTTTCTTCAAGCACATACTTTTTTTGAACAGTGCAGTTCTGTGCAGACTTAACTGCTGTCCTTGTAGCTCTCCGTTTCTCTCCCCCTTACCTTTTTTAAAAATTGAGGAGTAGTCAGATATTAAATTAGTCCCACCATTTATAAAGGGGTTTGCTCATATTGCTTAAGATCTAGTCAGGGTGGCGTAGGCTATTGTATTAAATACAGTTTTAAGTTTCCTTGGTCTAATGTCAAGATTCCACTGTGTATTAATAACCAATATTAGAATAAGAAGACACAGAAGAGGTATATTTTCCTTTATTGTTTATTATAATACAAGAAAAACAGATCTAGAAAGCACATTTCATGGAGCACCATATTGTAACAAAATTTTGCTGGCTCTCCTACAAAATGTATTTTTGACATTTAAACAATGACCCACACATAGTCAGTACACACAGGCATCTACACCCTGGCAATCTTATTAACGGCCCCAAAGAGACCCCTCTTTCAAATACAGAAACACTAAGGTGCACAGAGGAATGCCAGTGTGAGGGCATCTGAACGCCAACTGAGTTAATTACTCTTTTGTTAGCGATCTTCATAAGCACACAAGCCTTCACTGTCTCACCCCAATTTCTCTTCTCTGAAGCCTCCAAATTGGGCCCAAAGATCACAGAATATGGACCCGGCACAGACATGGTGTAGAGTTGAACAAAACTGGCCAATATTCCCTACCTGATACCTCTTATTGCTTTGGTTATAGTACTGAATGAAAGTCTTAAAAACTCTTAAACCTACACTCCATATCACAGAAAAGCCACTTTCACACATACAGAAACATAATCTCCCTCACCACACACCTGAACCCATAGCACTGATACCTTTTTGAGAAGCTTTGTGGGTTTCCCCACCAAGATCACCTTCATAAAAATGATTGCATTTTGTTTTTCAAAGTGTTCAGACAGTTGTTCAACAATATATTTCGTAATGTATTTCTTTCTTTTTAATAGGGCATCTTTTCCTGCTGCCTTAAATTTATGTCATTGTCTACACAAGCAAGAGCAAAATGCTATCGTTTTCATCTGTACAAAATGTTTTACATTCATTTTATACAGTGCTAAATAATGATGCTAAGCACAGAACAATGTAGAATGATAGCCCAGAATAGCTTTTTACCTTGCTCAAAATGAAAAAGTACTGGAAGTTTCCCATACTAATGTTGAGACACACAGTATTGGGGTCTCTGTTATACACAGTAGCCTTCCAGAATACTTTCAGGCACCTATTTTGTGAGCTATTGCTCAATATGTATGTCACACTGAAGCACCTCAAGTAATATTGTTTAGTGCCCTCAAACAGTGAGAATGAGACAAAAGCAAATCCAGCCTCACAGCAGACTAGACCAATTGTGAAGTACGATGCTAGCAAGGTAGCAAAATTTCTGCCTGGACCCAAAACAAACCACTGTTAAAATAATTTTGGGTATCTGACATATGGCCATTTCTATCATTAACTGAGGACAATGCATGAAGTTTAATTTAAAATCCTTTCTATAAAATGTTTTAATTTTGTCAACAAAAAAAATGAAGAGCTTGTGTTTCTATCAGCCACTTACAAAAGATATTTTTTCCTCTAAGCCCATTTCTCTTTGAAATACTTTCTCTGCTTTCTGACCACAAATCTTCTAGGGAAATTTAAGGATTTGCAAAATGTATTTCTGTCTTGATAATCAGTGAGGCTGAACTATCTTTAAGTTTTGGGCAGGGTAATGCATTCATGTTGCCAAGAAAGACATGAAGTTATTGTGTATTTTTTCTTGTGGAAAATCCTTGTGGATTTCCCATTTACAGGAGCCAATTTTATAATTCCTTTATACTATGTGATGAACAGGCATCTATGAATAACAAGACAAAATAATGGAAATTCAAAAGGAGAAAATGGACTTGAAAAATAACTGTAACTTTAGATATGCAAAGGGGTATTAACTAACTGAATTACTAACTCAGACTCTCTCCTCCAAGCTAAAGGTATGTTTCAACAGCTGTGCTAAACATTTGGCTAGCATTTACCAGATAAACAGTTCAGACTTCAACTGTGTGATGGGGAAAAGAAGAGAGAAAGAAAAGACTTACTAGTTTAAGTTTTACAAAGGCTATGGAGTTGCTATGGGTTAATAAAGTTTCAGATGACTGAAGAACAGGATATAATAAGGAAAAGATGTTGTGCTGGGTATATCAATACATATTTTCACTTGGAGTAACGTCTACAGCTTTATGCACCTGAGTAAAAGGACAGTGTAGCAAAACCAGAAGAGATTCAGAGACAGGCAGAGAATATGGACCTGTGTAAGAATATGAATTATTGGTTGGCTTAAGAAACAAATAAAAGGTATGTAAGTTTCTATATAGAGTATATAATCACTGACATACATACAGAAGAAAAATTGGGATCACTCCTGTTTATAGTGTTTTAGCATACAAGAGGAAGAGATGAGAATGACATTGAAAAGCAGCCAATTTAAATCTGAAAAAAAAAAATTGTTTTTATTTGTTTTTCTTTGTTCTTAAACATGAAGTTTTTTGATTTTAGTATTCCCCATCTCAAGAAATACTTAGATCTCAGAAATCAGGATCAGCCTCTCATAGGGATGATGAGACAGCAACAATCACGTTAGACAAGACAAAAATGATAAGGGCTGAAGCTAATGAAAATTCCAGAAGAAATTATTGCACCTTCCCCTGAAGCATCTGATACAGTCAGAGGTAGGACACTGGACTAAATAAACCACGTAGCTGGGCTATGTTACTATTTCTATGATATTAGATTTAAAAATTTCAGTTATATATCCCAGCTAGTCATGAAAATGTATAACAATCTTCCACACTGAACAATGAGTTACAGTAACATTAATGAATGGGAGGACAGCATAATTATTATTATTGGTCTTAGACACCACTTCTGTGTGCATGCATATGTATATACATACATAAAAATATATGATACACATATATTTGCATACGTAAATGCATACGTATACACACACACACAGAGACACATGCCTTCTGAGAAGTGGGGCTCACCAGAAGGTCTGAAGACCATTCTTTACACCCTTCTCTGATACACATTACCAAACTGTGTGAGTGTGCGTGTGTATGTTTAACAGTGTGTGGAGGAAAATGTGAGAAGGAAGGGAAGCATGAACCTGAATATGGGAGAAATCACTCATGTTACTGTAATTATTTCAGATCTGTGCTTGAAAACAATTTCCAAATGCCTTGTACGTTGGCTAAGTTGACCAACAGCCAAGCAAGAAGAAATACACAATATTAAAGGGCAATTGTGAAAATGAAAATATTTATGTATGTATTTTCTGTTCTTTCCTGTGTTAGTATAAATACATCATATTCCTGACAACTGGCAGGATGAGAAATTAAAAGAACTAATTTGATTTTTGCCACTTACCCTGTTTATATATTTCATGTTTCTGCCAAAGTTGAGAGAAAACTTGGATAGTCCATCTCCCTATGGGTTTTCATTTATCAGCTCTAATGGGTTAGCTCATTGTAAACTTGCCTTTTCATCAGGCTTGATTAAATCATTTTAGTTTTAGAAATACCTAAACTTAATGTATACTTTAAGTTGACAGTATCTCTTTAAACATAATTAATAATTCCTCAGACCCATTTGTATGAAAATTCTGCCATCTTTTACACTTATTCACATTAATTCACACTCTTTGTCCTCCCTGTTTCTCTGGGAAGGCTTTTGAGAACATGAGTGAAACAGACTTTCACCTCATCTGATAGCAGAACTGCAGCTAATCAATTCTGAGGCTGCAAGCAACTTAACTTCCAGACAAACTAACGTAGCTATAAACTAGTTGCAGGTATCTAAGCAAAAATCAGCATGACTACATTTAACAGGGTAAATGACAGAATAGGTTTCCATTTCAATGAGGTAAAGTTGTGTATAAGTTCCCCCATCCCCAAAATACATCTGTAACGTCATTATCTCAAATAAAAATAAAGGAGAGAAATAAGTTATTTTTTAAAAAGCTAAAAATGAAATTACCTTCAAGCCTATTGCTAGACAGAAAGAGATCAAGGTGGGTAAAGAAACAGAGATGAGAACCAGAGAATATTGATAAATGTGTGTTGTCAGCTCTGAGAACCGAGGGTTGGTTGGCATCACCTGAGTTTTGTCTCATGATGGCATGTTCTAAATGGTTCTCACTGTTTTGTTACAAATAGTCCAGGTTTTTTAGTTTTCAAATTGTAATGGGCTTATTTGATCACCTTTGTCTTTTTGGTCCAACTCCATAGATTTTAACATCTTTCTCAGCAGGCACAGGCCTGCATACTGGATACAAACATAAAGGTAGAATTACATAGGTAATATGCTGTGCAGAGGTGTCCATAGAGAGTACAAACACCAGCATACAATGTTTCATCTTGAGCTGAGCAGCCTGTCTGCCTGCAGAATGCATTGCATGGTGGTTCCTGTAGTCTCTGAACAATAAAATCTCTACGAGAGAGGACAATTGCCACACTCCACTGCATTTCTATGCAAAGTAATTGCAAGCCCCCTGGCTCCTCCCAGGTTGCTTGCATTGGCCACAGGAGGGTAAAGAAGTGTTTCTGATGAAATGCACAGCATTGCCTTTCCATGGATTGCCTTCCAAGCAGCAACGCTTTCTAGCTCACCCCAGGGCCGACACTTCATGAGACGGGTTCCTGGGAGACAGGTCTTATCTCACCACTCTTCCTGCTCGCCAGCAGCACCTTTTCACAGAAGCCTCTTCACCTCTTCTGTCCCATAGCGAGCGCAGGAGTGGGATTTTTTTCATACAATAATGTTTCTGTGGAGTTAGTTTTTTATTTTCTTTTCCTAGTTAATGTTCATTTGACCTTGTTATCAAATGTGTTCTCCTGCCATCATCTGAAAGGCCTTTTTCAAACCAGCATATGTTTTCTTTTTTTCCCTTTTACATCACCTTAAAGGGACACATCTGTTGATATAGCTTCTGTAGAGAATGGATTTCATCTTTTGCTGAAGTTTTGTTCCAGCCAAAGCCGAACCTCTTGCAGATTGTAGAAAAAGGGGCCTTTGCCTCCCAGGTAGGCGATTTTTTGTCTCTGCACGATGCATACTCGCTCAAATGAAACCCCGTAGGCCACATTGGCATTGTTGTCCATGCAGTCAGCCACCACTTGGCACTGAGGTGGCAAGGAAAAGCGCTCTAGGAGCTGGTGAGCAGCTGCGCATCGGTCTTCCTGGTTCCTGTGTTTCTTAACTTCAAATGAAGAGGGAGAGATTCCAGGGGCAGCCCAGCCATCTGACGGGTGAGCCTCATCGATGTAGACCAACAGAAAGTCAGCCACACCAGAGAACTCCTCCACCAGCTTGCTGAAGGCCGACAGCTGGCTTGTGAACGGTGGTCAGGTAGCTGAACCAAAGTTGACCACCAGTGGCCGCTCAGAGTTGGCAAAATCCAGAAGGTGGCATTTGGTTCCATACTTGCCACCGACACTCTTCCAGCAGCTACTGCTGCCATCACTGCCCTTGGCTATGTGGATTACACTGGAGTTTGGGGCTTCTCCTCCCAGTTTGACCTGACAGCAAAACAAATTAAAACATAGCAAGTTAGTGTGACTTGCTTGTCCAGTATCCTTATGACTACTCTCTTCAAATAAATAGAGTCACCTGTTCAAAGAGTACACCTAACTACCTGCATGGACACTAGCAAATCATCAAAAAGCAGCAGCTTCAAAAAGTTCATCTAGTCCATCTCCACTCACAGTGCAGGGAAATGTGGCATTTCTGACAGGTATACTACTTCATTATTGTTAGAAAATTTGATCTGAGATCTGTCTCGTCCTGTCCGCTACACACATAGTCCTGTCCACCCTTACGTATTTGCAGAGTCTTATTTGCTTTCAGACTACCTCCAATTTCTTCTAACTTTTCTCTGTGAGCCAAATTTTCTAGACATGATTTTTTTTCACTGCCATGCTCTGAGTTCTCTCCACTTGGTTCACATCTTACTTGAAGAGCAGTGTTCAAAACTTCAAAAGAGTTTTTATACTAATTCTCAGAATAATCAGACAATTCATGTTTCTCACAGGCTACACCTGTTTATACATCCCAGATGTTTGCTTTTTATGAAACATCATGACTGTTTTGGAAGAACAGTAGACTGTTGACTAGGGGTTAGCTAGTGAGACGTTATAATGCCTAGGTCCCTTTTTCTGCCTTTCTAGTTGCTCCCCATCATGGATTTGGGTACTTCATCAGTCCAGCCTGAATTTGGTGCTTTGCACTTGGCCCTATTGAACTGCATCCTACATTTCAAGCCATTGTTCCCATTCTCCAAAATCATTCTGCATTGTATTCCTGAGCTTCACAACACATGCAGCACCTCTCAATTTTGAGAGGTTTGCAGATTTGATACGTGTATATTCTCTTCCATCCTGCAGTCCAAGAATGAAAATACTCAGAGTACCAAACACAAGAGAGATCTCTGCAGACACCCACTCAATATATCATTCTGTTTTGACAGTGGACCATCCAAGACTGCGCTCTCCGAAGGGTTTTCTAACCACTTTCCAGTAATTTCATCAGTGATTGAGTGACACATTTCCTTCTATTGCAATGTTTCTCTAGAAGATGATTGGCGAAAAAGCAGCAGGAAAAGGGGAAAGTTTATATGATGGTTGAAGTAGGATGAAGTGAAAACGAACTGTTCTCAGCTCTAACCCCAGATCTAACTCAGACCCAACAGGCAATTGTGGAAAAGTCATTTTGCCTGACTGTTTCTATTTCCCTGCCTATAGAAAAAAGACAGAATATAAGCATCTCACAGAAGGGACTGCCAGAATAAGGTGGAGCCTGCAGAGGGCTCCAAGATCCTTAGCTGATAACTGCTATAGAACCATAAAATATTATTACATAAGACAATTAGTTTTTAATGAGTTCTGCCACAGCAATTCCTATGTATCTGCCTTTAACATCAAGCTCTAGTACAACAATGCAATTATCTTTTTGTATTTCCCTGACACTTTTTATCTCTCTGTCTCCTCATATTTGATTATGTTCAGAAGTGTTGCTTTGAAGGAAACATACAGGGCCAAATTCTTTCATATTCTTTCATATTTTATTTATTTCTTTCTGAAGCTACACTCCAGCTGAAGTCAATAGAATTTAATGCTGAATGAGAACTGTGTAAAAACTGAATAAATAACTGATTTTTGGTGCACTTCTAGTCTACATTAAATTACAGGGTATCCCGGTGAGTCAGATACAGTAAGAAGCTGAGTTAACAGCTGAATACTTAACTGATGCGATTGCTGCTGCACACAGATCCAGAGGCAAGTATATTGTAGATACTGGATCCTCCATTTCTCCCTGAGAAACCTGACTACCTTGAACAAATCTACAGTTATTCATGACTCAGCATTATTTCATCAGAATAGCAATAGAAGCAAGAGTCTCACCAAAGCAAAGTTTGTAAGACACTGCCCTTAAAGCTGCCAGACTTCACAGCTACATGAGAAGGTCTCACAGCATGTTGGCACATGATATAAACATCATTTTAACTATTTTCTATGGGGCAAATTGAGACACAACTGTGCCGCCATTCACTCAAGAGATCAGCAAGGAAGAAAGCCACAGAAAGTAAGACTGCCCAAGACCCACAAATCTCTCCAGGCCAGGCACGTTGTGATCACGCCACTGGAAGCAGGGGATGTGCAGCTGCAGCTGCGCCACAGGCAAGGGAAGCAAGTGATGTCCAGGAAAGCACAGCCCCTTGTGGGACCCTCCCCGTAAACCTGCATCTGCAGCATTGTTATCTGCTAGCGCCTAACAGTTAAAAAAAAAGAAGAAAGGATCTATCTGGAGAGAGGCAGGCTCAGAGACTCAGGCTGTAGCATTTAAGAAGTAGCATTAAGCATCTTGCAGCGTTTAAGAAGTGCTGCTACAGGCCACCTACACCTTAGCAGGTAGCAGGTACTCTTCTGTGCAGCTGTTGAACATCTCATTTCTCTCTGCCATTCTGTGTAGTAAGAAGGCAAAGCAGGAGTGAGTAAGGTAAAGGGCCAGACTTCAGCAAAGAAATACACAGGTCAAGATCATGTGGCAGCCATATAATCATCCTGAGGGCTGCATTCAATCCATAAGCCAGCTAGACAACTCAGCATTTTGTGATAAGTTGGTAACTACCAAAAAACTGCACATCTAGAAACACAATGTCTGCACATCTGCACAAACACTAGATCCCCCTTTACCTAGAAAGCTTAACTGTTCTTACACTACCAAGCAAATGCTTTTTCAGAGCTAGCTTGCCCAAAATGTGCCTTTTGGGCAAAGCCTGACATGTAAGTATCTGTGCTGCACCCACTCCCTGGATGAATAATGGAACTCAGTATTTAGGAGTGTGCGCTCATCCAGTCAAAGAAAAGAAGTAATAACATGTGATTTATCTCATAAATCACAATTAAGCAACACACTTTGAATTTCTGATATTTGCTGGCACTCTTCAGAGGAGAAGAAAAATAAAGGTAAAAAGGATAGAAGCAACTAAAACTCAGCAATGAGCAGAGCTGCTCAGGAGGCAAGAAACGTCTGAGCAGCTGTTTCCCCTCACTCTTCTGGTCTTATTTTAACAAAACTATTATGACTGAAAATACTCTAACCAACACTCTTGAACTGGGAAACCACAATCTGCTTCTTGATCATATTTGAGCAGAAGGAGAGGCTACATATTGTAAGCTCCTCCTTACCAACTCTTCACTCAGGTCTACCAAAGGCTTCTTTTCCTAGGTGAATTTGCAAACCCTGAAGGAACAGACTAACAAAACAACTCCCATCGAACACCAGCATAGGAATGCTCTTCAAGTACTATTTAACATTGATACCAAGGGTGGCAATGTATTTCACTGTTCTCCAACAATGCAAGTTTGCATTCTGTCTCTCATACTCCTTATTGACCAAAAAATAGATGGATTTAGGAAATAAAGTACAAATATGCCCTACGTCACCTTATAGCAGTTTCTCTTAATTTCCCACAGCCATGAAGTAAGTCTCTATGGCCGCAGGTTACCTATCATTTTAATTTTTGTTTCTAGGAGTGCTTGTGTTGGGGTTTTTCCACTTAATGAGACATCCTTGCCAAGCAGGCATTCACGAGGCATTTTCTGCTCTTGTAGAGGAGTAATTAGGTCGGTGCCTTGTTCCATGCCAGTGTCAGGCACTCCAAAAAGCAGCCCTGCCCAGTCGTTAATGCTTAAACATAAGCAGCGGCATCTCCACTAATTGGTCTTGATGAAGCGCTGATGTTCCCAAAGGGACTCTTTATTTCACCAGGCTCGGGAACCGATTGACACAGGATGACAATATCATCCTTGCTGATCATCTGCATTGTAGGCCTTGGCTGTCTTCTTTGTTGTTATTTATTGAAAGAAAAAATAGCTCTTGGAAAAGAAAATCAATGCAATGAGAAAACAAACAAAAACCCCCATGTATTCAGCCAAACCGCTTTTGAAATCTTACACAAAGGCAGGCAAAATATAAATTCTGAGAAACAAACTAGCAGAATTCCCCTCACACGCGATCCAGCATTTCTATAATCACGTACTTATGTGCGTGAATATTCGGGCATTTGGCATCAGCCTTCTGGATGAGGTGGAAACCGCGCAGTGCACAGGCACCCCCTCCCACGCAGCCTGCATGGGGCACACAAGGTAGGCCAACCAAATCTGAGAGCCAGCCTGGCCATCAGCAAAAGCAAGCACCAGCCCGACACCAAAGCAGTGACTTGCATCATTTGTGCGAATTTTGTGTTTGCTTGACAGCCTTGGTACTGCATCTTCTTCTGAGTCTGCACGCAGAGTGAAAAGGGAACAAGGTTGCTGATGCTTTAGCACGCAGACTGCAAAATGAAGGAGACTTAGGAGCGGGAAAGAAAGCCCTATTCATAAACTACAGGCTAGAAATAGCACATACTGCTAACTTTGTTGTACATTCTCCATGAGGAGTAGGAAAAGCCCCACGGACAAAACATTGCCTCCTCATTTACCTTTTCTTCTTTCTTGTTTTGCTTTTATCAGCTTTAGCATAACTCTCCTGGGATCCTGTGCGCTTTCATTCCTTGCATGAGGGATTTTCAAACAGTTTGCCAGACTCATCAGGCTGTCTCAACCCCCTAAAGAAAATAGGTGTTGCCAGACAATTAGCAGTCTGTGATATTAGCCATTTAAATATGGACATGCTGTGTTTGGGACTAGGGTCCAGCGACTGGTAATGAACTGAATGCCTGGAGCTTTTTGCTCCTCTTCAAATTCTCTGCTTTGATTTGATTTGATCCCATTCAGCTAAATATAGCCTCTGAACAGGCCGAAATTTCTCAGTGCTTCATCCACATTATAATCAGACTGTGGCTGGAGAATTATACAAATTATTATTTTTGTTTTCTTTATTTACATGACCCAGGGTTGTGCAGCGGATAAAAATTACAGGAGGCCCTTGTCTGGATAGCGTACAGGAGTGGGAGCTCTTCATTTGTCATGGGGAGGTGGCAGCTTGCTTTAAGAGACTCGATTACTCAAATTGGAGAGCAGAGACTGGAATTGACTCGAGTTCTCCCAGAGTCCAGAGTCTTTTATTTAGGATCAGGTGTGTGAAGCTGAGGGAAGGAAGTGGGAGACAAATTAAAAGGGCACATTCCAGATAAAAATAACTAGTCAAATGCTGCTCTCTTTATTTAAAAACTGCCAGTCCCACAAATGAGCATGCATGGCAGAGGGAAAGCATAAAGGAGCCTTTTGCCTTGCACTCTTATAAAAGAAAATGGATGATTTTAGTTCCTCTGATCGGGGAGCCTACAGCAAGCTTCTTAAGGGCTTATGTTTCCCTCAAGATGGGAGCATGGCCTACAACATCATGGCCTCTGGGCCACTGGCTGCCCTTGTGGACTCTACCTACAGGTGACAGAGGCCTTCACCAGTCTTTGTTAGTCAGCACCTGGAGGACATTTGAAGTTAATTTGAATGATATTTTTTTTTTGTTTTTTGTTTTTTGTTTTTTTTTAAACTCAGCTTTAGCACTGTATGAATACACAGTGGTGGTTTTGTTGGAGAGGCAGAGGTGGAGCACAAGGACTGGGTACAATCCTTTTCCTGGGTGGTGCCCGTTAGCTAATTTTCTGTGTCTACCACAGCTGAAGGGGGTTTTCACAAGGGTTTGACAAAAAGGCAAGCAGTCCTTTCAGTCAGTTTTTCACACATAAGGGTGAAAATGGAAGACTGCAAAGAGGTGGTGTGGAAGAAGTGAGGTTAGATCCGCAAAATAAAACGGGTAGGATGAGACCCCATGTGGGATAGGAGTCATCATATTCCTTTTCCTACCCTTTGTCTGTCTTGAGCGTTTGAACTGTAAGCTCCGTGGGACAAACTGTCTGCTCCTCTCATTTAGGACACTGCCTAGTACAATGGGTCCCTGATCTAGGTTGGTCCTCAGACACTACTATAACGAACATGACTATGTATTAATAATAATGACAATGTTTTAATAATAATGACAATGACAAGCCCAAATCCTGTTGAATTTATGTTCCAAACACTGCAGGAAAGGTTTTAATTGTGGTTTTGTTTTGTTTTTCTCACTTCTTTCAAGATTGTTTTCATTTGCAAATGTCAATGAAAACAATTCTGCTAAGGCTGAACTTTGTAAAACCAATAAATATTTTTAATACCACACAATGTCTAGTTCTAAACCCTGAAACACGCTCTCTTTCACAAATTCCCTTTATCACTTCAAATGCAGAGAGAGACACTTCCAGACAAAATAATTACAAATAATAAGTATAGAGATTACGTCTTTGTTCCAACCTTTAAAAGATTTCCCCCAAAAGCAAAGAGTTATTGGACAGCCAAACAGCAGGTAAAGGGTCATGCCGTTATATTACTTTCACATATAGCTTTGTGATAATGCTGTGCAGCATGCACTTAACATGACAGTTTTCAGGCTGTCCTGCTTTGCATACTGATTTAGTTTAGGAATAATGATGTACCTATCAGGCAGGCAGAAGTAGCCAAAGGTAATTTAATTGTGCCTCCCTGAAATATCAGGAAAATCCCACTGGGTGTTTACTGAACCAGTCTACTTGCTGCTATATCCAGAGCTGGGCCTATGCTGTGATGTTGGGATCCCGTGCCAACCGTTCCCTCTGTGCTGGGTCTGTCATGCCAGAGCTTGCTGCTGGCCCGTTCTAAAGACAGTAAAAAGCTGTACAAGTACATACACACACCCATCACCATCCATCGCTTGAGATACCGGCATCCTGGTATCAGGACATCCTGAGGGCTGTAACCTACATTTACACACATGTGCGTATATGCACACGTGCATGTTACCCCCATAGGTGCACCACAGCAATCCTAAGCATTTGGCTGCTTCAGGGAGATGCCATCAAGGTCTTGCCCCTAACTACCCCGCACTTAGGTGGAGAAGAGGCAGGATTTCCTCTAGGATAACCTTACAGCTCTCTACTGGAGACCAGGAATGGTTCCAGCTCTGCATTGCTGGAACACAAAGCTCGTATCTGGCACAGGAAAAGCTACCAGCACAAGGCCTCACCACTGGGCACTGCTAATGGGTGCAACCTTTTTCATACCCGTTTTAAAAGCATGTTAAGGTAACAATTTCTCACCTTTGGAATCTTAGAAAGCAGATTCATCCCAGTAGTAAATAAAGCATGGAACTCAGCAGGTAAAAAAAGCTTTCAAAAGTAAGTACAATGATTTTTTCAAAACTTCTCTAGCTTTTTCTCTGGATTTCTGTAAGATATGTGACACATCCAGTATACATGCTGTGGGCTAAAACAAATGCCTCACTGGCATTTGTACAGATGGCCTATACAAATCATGCAGAAGGCACACTAACACCCTCCCAAAAATCTCTTTTGTTTTTTCTCTCTTATCAGTAGATGTGGTTGCATTCATATCTATACATATGTATACATACACATGTATGTATACATATACAGAGAAAGGAGAGAGGACTGACTCCTGAAAGAGCAGATTATGTATGCCTATGTGTGTGTATTTTTGCATTTATACATGTACACGTATATGTACGTACATATATATAGATACACACACGTATATATATATCTGTATACATACAAACACATATGAAAGTGTAAATACCTACACACACATACATACATGATTTGCTCTTCTGGAGTCAATCCACTCATTTCTGTAGATAAACAGAGCACAATAGTAAACTAGAAAAATAACATTTAAATAAAATAGTTGCACTCTTTCAATTATATAAAGTTAATGTAACTTGACTACTAGCTCTATTTATCTCTGTTATGACAATTAATCTGGTCCTAAAGACTCCCTTGTTGTAATGTAAGACACGCTTGCCTCTCAGAAAAGAATAGGAGGATGGTCTATAAATCACAAAGYTGGTGCAGTGCAGACAGTATCAACAGTGAGTGTGACAGATACTGAACTCAGAGCTAAGGAAGTAAAAAGAAATATATTAATAATTGATAAAATTTACATAAGAAAACAAAAATAAATGAAAGATCAATCATTTTGATTCCGGTGGGACTGTAAAATGTGGAGAAAACAAGTCATATAGAATGTTCCAATAAAAAAGAATACTGAATATACTCTATATACAATACAACAAACTCTGCATTGCTTCCCCACTGAGGATGTTAAAATCTTCAACTGTTGCTACGTAATCTTGCCTATGAAATAATTGCCCTAACCAAAGCGCCATGTGCAATAATACTTAATAATAACAAAAAGCAGAACAAAAGCAAGTTGAAATTTGGGTAAGATATCCAAAAGTTTTTCTAGAAGGGAAAATGCATCAGAATAGCTATTTTCAAATATACTCTAACTATTCCAAGATCATCTCTTGTACACACTAGTCTTGAAACAAAATCACTTAATTAGGGGACAGTCTGTGTGCTTTCAAGGCAGAGCTCCTTTCTTGTAATAAATCTACTTTAATCCAGAATCTAGTATCTACCCACAGAGTTTTTCTGGAATGGCTTCCAGTAAATTTTTCTGTGAATAGAAATTTTACATCAAGTACTTTTGTGAAAAATGTTATGAAATGTACTCGGGAAGAGTTCTGTGTAGGTGACACAAAACATAGTAAAACCAAGCATAGTTACTGCTTTAATCCAGTCTTCTGCTAACTGGCAGTCTAGCTTTGGTTTATCTCAGTATCTGCAATTCTTTTTCTGCTATTCTAGCTGAAAAATAGTGATTATCTCATAAATACTTCTCAATGGAATGAGCTTAAGCACCTGCTTAAGAACTTCGCTAATACCTGGCTTCAGCTAGCAAATTGGAGCAATAAGCAATCACAGTTATGATATCGACTGCATTTTGCCATGCTGTTTAGTACCCTGATTCCATAATATTTTCATTTCCTACCCTCACTAATTGGCTAAAATTAAGATATCACAACTGGGCAGTCCTATTCAGGATTTAGAAAAAGATAACTTAAGGAAAAAGATGCTTTGTGGGACAGTCTTTAATATATTTCACTATTTCTCATGCTTTTTAAACATGCCACAAAGCAGGGTATATTTCAATTTTTTTCAACTCTACCAGTACAGTTTTCCAGCTAAAACTTGTTTTTCTTTCTCTTCCTTACAGAAACAGCAGAAGATTCTCCTCTATTGTGGAGGTGATAACTCTTCTTCTCCTAATATTGCTCCTCAGTTTATTGTGTCCCCTCTATAATTTGATTTCTACACTTACCTACCTTTCTGTGACAATCAAGGGTTTCCAATGATCTTCTGTCTTTATGGCCCATAATTCTATTAAGGAAAACAGAGTCTTTCCATGAATTGTTGGTCAATTAGTTTCATCTTAGGGATAGCTGGCATGAATGGATTTTTCCCCTTTTTGGAACAAGGTGATAAAATTTGGTTATGTTTATATGCATTTTTCTGCTGAGTTCAATGAGGCCCAGAATTCATTCTAGGGACCTTAAAGCCTGATTGGCCTGAACAACCTAGGTTATTTACTGGTTATAAGGGAGAGTTTTTAATTACCAAAGTTCAAAGTATGAGTTTCATTGCCAACACCAAAAACAGCACAGAGTTATCCTCCCTGTAGCTTCCATGGTTGACATCAACAGTACTGAGGAAAAGGTAAAGTATGACTTTGGAAAGTATAGAAAGGCATGCGTCATCTTTATTTTAAATCATTTTGTGTTATTTAAGCAAAATGAGATTGAAAATTTCTCATGGATATAAGGTTTCTTACAGCTCCACACCTTCTCCAGACCCTGGGCCACATACAGGTTGCAAATATGGGAACTGGAAACTTGGCTGTTTCAGAGCCGTGCTACTACCTTCCACTGGAGCCTTGACCAAGTCATGTGTTAACTGTCCTGCCTTGCCTTGTCTGTAAAATGGGAACAATTGTGTTCACTGGCCCATTTAACAAGGCCACTGTAAAATTTACTTACTTAATGCCTGTGAAGAAACTAAAAACAGAAACTAGAAGGGCTAGGAGAATAGTGAGCTTCATTCAGCATTACTTTATTTGGGTAGCCAGGTGGCTGATTCCTAGGGTGACAGTAAGAGGTTGACCCATTTTGCAAAAGCTAATGTTATTTATATTTGTCTTACACTGAAAATTAATGTCCCCGTGGCTTGGGTTTCAGGCTAAGCAGCAGCTTGTATTCCATATCAGAAAGCCAGCAAACACCAACACCACCAGCTCTTCACACCTCTAGGTAAGAGCAAATACAAAAGCCATTGTGGGGGAGCAAAAGGGGACTGGGGGAAAGGCGATACAAAAAGAAATATTTCAGAAGATGCAGAGCTACCGTTTGGATAGGACCCCTATGACCTCATGGCATCACAGTGGGTATGTTAAATTAGATGGTCTAAATGAGACAACACATTAACAGACTAGGCACTGTTTTGGAAGCCACAGAGCTCTGAATCCAGTTCTTCTACTTACTAACTGGGTGGCCTGTGAAAGAAATTTCATCTTTTTGGGTCCACCTTTTCAATCTATAAAAGGGAACTATAACTACCTCATGAGACCTGGGCAGTACCACTGGGCAATGTTTGTACAAAACTTAAAAGGAAAAAAAAAAAGTACATGTTGCATAACTGCTATTGGCTTTATTAACTTAAATCACCAGGCAGCTGTACCTCAGCTAGTCAGGTTCATTTTTAATCTCTGACATGTCCCTCTGTCACTGCTTTCATGAAGAAAAAAGGCTCACTTTCACTCCATGCCCGGTTTTACTATTACCTGGGTGCTTCCTCCAATATAAAAATTAACATGAGAGTAACAGAAAATGCCAGTGTAATGACAAAGGTTCATTTCTATCTTATACTCTAATTAAAACAATTCTATGTTACATAGATGACATCTATGTACAGCTCTATCTGAAGATGCAGTCTTTGTATCATCTCTGAGGATCTCGCATGGCAAACAGTTAAACAACAGCTGTGAAAACATCTAGAGCATTTTACAATTTTTCTTATACGAAGATCTTGAAATACTTTATAAACATGAAGATTATTATTCCCACTGGTGAGGAAACTGAGGCCATGGCTGCACAGTGTTAGTGGCAGCTCCTGAATCTCGTGAACCCTTAGCCCCGACTTGAAAGTACTGCTCCTTTCAGCTTATACTTCTCCCATTAAACTTAACATCAAAGAGGAGATAGTCTGCACCGCACAGAGTCGTTCCCTTCCCTTCTCCGTTGGCAACAGCTTACCCACGCCAACCTGCCAGTCCCCGTTCCCGTGTACCCACCTGCTTGTAGGCGTCCAGGAGGAAGCTGTTCCAGACGCAGCGCAGCCCCTCCGAGGTCAGCATCCTCCGCCACTCACCGCGCCCAGACTTAGACCGGCTCAGAAATAGCACCATGTGCTTCAGGAGGATCACAGAGTCATACAGCGCAAGGAAGAGGCAATTGGAGAAAAAGACCGGCAAGATCTGAAGCGTGATCAGCAAATCCACACTTAGCAGACCCATCTTCCTTGCTGCCTCTCTTCAGCCGGATGCCTTCAGCTCCCTTTTTTGCTCTGTACCCTCATTTAAAAAAGTAAAGTAAAAAGCATTTCAAAAGCCTCGTTACGGCTCTCAGCCACTGTCTTTAAAATGAGCAGAGATAGTTAAATATGAGCAGGCTGGTTAAAACTATAACTGCATGATACTCATTCAACTCGGAGCTGCTTATTTTTCAGAAACTAAGATGTTAACAAAAATTCTTCCCTTAACCAGGAAACCTGATTTTGTTGAAGAGAGAGGCAGCTGTGTTTCCAGTTCCCTGCAGTTACAAAATTTAAGCTGAGACTGTTAATTGTTAACTTTCCTGCACTATCCCATTGTTTCTCAGCTATTTAAGCACTGAACAGACCTCTCATTTCTGTGTCAGTAAAGCTAGCTACCAGGTGCAACAATACTTTTTTTAAAAAAGGTTTATGTACATAAACTTTCTGTTCCTTCCTCCCTCCCTCCCTCATTCCCTCCCTCTCTCTTTCCCTCTCTCCCTCCCCCCCCCCCCCCNCCCCCCCCCGCCTCTCTGTATTCCTGCCTTCCTCCTCTCGCCCTCTCTCTTGCTATCTGTCTATGGTGCAAAGTGCTTTCCCCTCTGGAGTCCTAGCTTGCTTCCCTGAAGCCTTTTATACATTCCCTAGCTAATTGCTGCAATAGAGAAATGAAACCCTAATCTTAGTAAAGATCTTGACGTCAATGTAAAAGAGGGCTTTACTTTGGCCAGGACTGCAGTGAATAGAAAAATGAAATTCTCAAAACTTTTTTTTTTTTTGAGAGAGAGAGAGAGAGAGGAGAAAAAAGAGACACAGACAGCAAGGGTGGAACTTTGCTTTGCTTTGAAAAGGAAAAAGAAAAAAAACAATATGCTTCTGACTGCTCTTACGAAATGCTTTCAAATTTTGGAAGAAGTATTTTCATATGACATGGAAGGTGACACAGCAACGCAGGCTTCTGTTGTCAATGTTTTTTTTCTCATGGCTGTTTTTTTTCCTTTGCCCTTTTATCTTTTCCAGGAAGGTGTGTGAGTTGATGCATCCCAAAAAAGGGCACATTTCTGAACATTTTCTTCCCACCTCCATGAAGTACAACATCTATAGTGTTTAAATATCTTTTGTTGTCTTCCTGGTATTTAAGGAAACATAAGTAAACACCCAGCGCTGACTTCATCTCCTGATGTGTAAGAGAAGAAGATAAGAAAGAGAGAAAAAAAAAGTTTTTGAGGGATTTGGGGTTTTTAAGCTAAAGTTCCCTGCTTAAAAATACTATGCTATACCCTTAAATGCTGTTAATCAACTGAGCTTCAAGGACTTTAATATTTCCCTATGATAACTATTTACATCCACTAGTCTAATAAGGATAACTAACTTTTGGTTAAAAGCTTATAAAAAAAAACAGAAAGAAAGACGTTTCCTCTGGCAGAGCCATGTGTGCTTTAACAACCACAAGCATGCCTTGCAGCCCCATGCTGAACGTTTGCTTTGTTCATTTGCACGTCTCTTTGTTTCACCTTTTTAGTCCGATATTTAGTCCTCTTTCCACGTGATTTTTTTTTTTTTYTTACAATAGACACGTTTTGTTTAGTATTTTTTTTAGCATGGTTCTAACTTCCTTAGGTAAATATTTCATGTATTTCATGTTGCGGACATCCATAACTTAGTTTTTGAGTGGATGCCTTCCCTATGTGCTTATGTAGGCTCTCCTCACCAGATACATTTCATTCCCAGAGATGCCAGCATGATATCTAACCTCTGTCAACTCACATCCTTGATGAGTAGTACAAGCTTCCTTCATTAATATATCTTAGTCTTCATCAGTCATCACTATCCTTTCACTGCTAGCAACTGCAGAAGGTAAACACCATCAATCTTCCCTACTCTGGGGTCTTTCATTTGCAGATACTGTAACATTGCTTGGGCTGTCATTATTCTAGGATGCATACCTCTAGAAAGGCCACCCCATGTCTTGTCTTGGGCTCACCAAAGAAAAGTCTGTTTAGGTAGCATAATATCAGGCATTTGCAAAAGATATCATCCAGACATGGTATCTTCCAGCAAATGTTTACTCAAAGAAATAACTTTAAAAGGTTACGCACATTAAACCAGTGACCTTCTGCGTTACTAGCATAAACAAAAAAAGGAACTGAGTTTCTTTTTCAAACTATAACAATTTTTAAGTTAAAATGTTGGTGATGACAGTGTTCTGTTGCCATAGAAAGGATTGCAACCTCACAGATCTGGCTTTATTACTAAAACTTGCAAAAACACATTATAAGCAGACATTTATATATCCCCACACATGGATGAGTCAGCGTGCTCATGTCATGTGAGCGCAACACAGGAACAAGGGTCCCCAGAGCTGCTAAACTAGCTTACTGTCTGACCTCAGGCAAGCATATGTAATCACTTGATTACAAGCACTCTTAAGCCTAGATTACTCTTCTGTAGATCCACCACTAAAACATACATGACTCTGTCTGGGAAGGTCCCCTTTCTTTATTTTGGGAAGGTTTGTTAAAAGGCAGGCCTGGAGATTGTTGATGACGATGCCAGATGAATCATCAGCCATTGTTTCTGAGAACAGTTTGCAAACAGCTCTGAGGACAGTCCAGCTCAGGCTCTTCCTGTTCCCCGGAGGTAAAGTCAGGCAAGAACCTACACTGGGAACACAATGTATTCTGGGTTCCTGTGAAACAACTGCCCCTACCCACAGCGTGCTTCGTGGGTGAAGAGGTTGTTTGTAAGACAGCCGGAGACCAGACAGCTACGGAGCTTTGAAGTGCATCAGAAGCTGAGCAGGAAGCCCATGGAGCACTAGTGTGAGATGGTATTTCATATTTACTACGTCACCTTCCTTGCCTGTAACGCAGACTGTGTGTATCGAGTTAAACAGAACTGCTTCAGATTGTGTGTTTGACAGCTTCATTCAAGAGATTCTGATAACTACCTAATCAAACCATACAGACAAAAATCTTTTGACTAAATAAAAATGTAAAAAGACAGTTTTCGCCATTGCTGCCTTCAGAAGCAGTCTGTCCCTGCAGGGCACAAGCACTGCTTCTCATCTTGACAGTCAGACTACAGCAGCCCTCAACAGAGAAGGAAAGTGTAATCCCTGCTTCTTGTTGATACCGCTTCTTGCCTTCTTGGCCGAAACAGTTCATCCCTGTGTTTATTTCTCTCAGACATGAAAAATACAAGGGAAACCACTATTTGCATCTTTTGTGAAAGACGGGTATCTGCAGCATAACCTTAGTGTTGAAGCCAACAGTCTCTTGTTATTTCCCTGCAGACCTTCATGAAGCAAGGAAGAAAAGCTAGATCTTTCAGACCTCAAGGCATTAAGAGAGCCTTTACTCTCTTGAAGGAAAACTGGATGAATTTGATACGTGAGGGTGAGGAAGAATTAGGCAGGGTTGAAGATACACATGAAAGAACTGAGATAGGGTTCAGCTAAAGCTCTTTTCTGTTACCTGCTCTGCCATACCTTCCTATATAATTTGGGCACAGCCCTACAATGTGCCTCAGTTCTCCATCAGCAAAAGAAAATAAAAGTCCTCCCGTAATCTAAGGAGCAGTCAGGTTCAGTAATGGGAAATTAAACATATCATCCATAATTTGTCAAGGTGGAATGAGCAAAGCCAACAACATTAAAGCATTCACTGTTACTAGACCTTGTATGTGGCTAAAGTCAACAGTATCGGTATAGATGTTCATATTCTGTAATGTTTATAGAAATCAGTGCCATCAAAACCGTATCCATGCATAGCTTCATGTTTCTTCCCAGTTTCAACCACAGTAGCATGAAGATTAGGACACGGGCAGCTAGTAAGTTTGTTTACTGCAACTCTCTTGATAACTGTGCCTAGACACAGGAAATTTGAGGTGGAGTTACTACTGCTTAGGCCACTTTGTCTGTCCTCATTTTATAGTGGATCCATACTAGCTTTCTGCATGTCAGATAGTGTATTTTACAGCCTTCACTTGGTTGTGTAGGTCTTTACTTGTTTCTGGCTGAACTACCTGTGTAAGCTGCCATGGCACTCAATCACACTGTATCTAGGTACCTAAATGCAAGACCCTAGAGCCCAAAACAAGCAGACTGATTGATATTTTGGTTACTCAGCCTGATTTTCTCAGAATAAGCAAGACCATTTTGAATGCAGTTACTCTTTGCAACACAGCTGGGAAAGGGTACCTCACAGTGACAGGCAAGCAAAGGCCGCTGCTCTGGTCCTACCCCCAGGAGGTTCATGGGAGAGATCATCCCAAAGGATTCAGCACAACCTGTGTGCCTGCCTTGCTGCTTCTCACTGCTTTCACAGCCAAAAACAAAGAATGAAGCTTTTTGTTTGAGAGCTAGTTAGTGTGTCCATGAGCTTATCCCTGGAGAATTGTGCAGCTGCAGAGTGATATGGCTGGAGATGGGGAGGAGAAAGTTTAGCTTAGCTTTGCCTCCCTGGCCCTGGGCAAAATTTGTTTATTACAGCCAAACAAGAATTTGTACCTCTCATAAAACTGCATTTTTTCTCTTTGCCAGAAGAGAAATCTCCCCCTTCTCTCAGCAACAATTCCCTCACTTAAAATGCCATGGGGCGTTGACTGTCTGTTTCCACTTTTTGATTAGGATCAGCAGCGTATTTTCTTAAAGAAATAATATCTTCAATGAAAACTAAAATTTTTCAGGCAAGTCTCAGTGATACCTGGATGGATTACCCACGGCGTGGATTCACCAGGCCCTGCCTTCCTCCGTCACTCCTGGCTGCAGCACCACGTCTGAATGGAGCCACGTTCATCCCGCTGGCACCTAGCCCCATTCTGCCTGCTTAAAGCTGCCTCTGTTCTCTACAGGAATCCGCTTACCAGCCTTTCAAAGGTGAGCGCACTAAATATATCCTTACTGCCTAATTTATTTACCTTTTGTATCAGCCTTGGTTTTGTTTTATTTGGGTTATTCTACCACTGCCATTATGCTGCATAATTGAGAGTTGATTATTCTGTGAAACTGGCAGCTGTGAGAGGTGCTGATTTAATAGCCTGGAAGATCTGATTCCTCAAGTTTATCTGCAGTGGGGCTGAGTACAGGTAGTGAGCATGCAAACTGCCCACAGGAGCAGCTCTCCATGGCAATTTGAAGGGGAGTCCCTGGAGCAGGGAAACGAAGCCAGCCTCACTGCCCACTCAGTCCACAAGGCAGCACTACAATTAGAGGTCATTTCATCCAGTAGATGCCAAACTGAGACAGTATTCAAATGAACTAAGGAAGAAAAAGGCCATATAATTGGGACACTTCTGGATAGGGAAAGAACAGAATATCCTAAGAGGTGGCAAGTTATACCTAGATTCTGGGTATAACTGAGGCTGTCTTATAGTCAAGCCACAGTGGTTCAGAAAGATCGAAGTGCACAAGGAGAACTGGGACTGCTGATGTCTCTGCAAAACCTGTTCTGTAGATTTCAAAGCTGTCAGTCTGGCACATTCTAAGAGCCTGCATTCATTGTATGACAGCAAAGTGAAATAAAAGACTCGTGGGTGTGGGTGTGTAACAGTGACAAATTTGAGGCTAGAAGAATTCCACACATCACTTGGCTAATGATCCCCAACTTTCTATGTAAAACAAAAATAATCTCCCTGTTTCAATAAACTACAGTGAACAAACCTGATGCTAAAACACACCTGGCTGAGTCAGACTTAATTTTGGAACAAAACAAAACACTCTACCTACCCTAAAAGGTAAGGTAATTTCTTTTAAGAAAAACAGGAAAGCTGATCTATGAATAAGAACAATATCAGAAGACTTCGTCAGAAGAAAAATAGTCAGCCCAAATACTCTGAATGTTTCACAAGAAGAGGAAAGAAGACATAAATGTATTAAACATGAGAGGGGGACAACTTCATCTGCTTGTAGATTCTGTAAATTACCTCCCAAACTCCCAAGAGAAGCTGGGACTAGTATTTAAAGTCTTCCACTCATATGACTATCCAGGTAAAGGATATGTATATGGGAGTGTCATATAGCTGTCAAGGATATGTGTGCAGGAATCTCATATAGCTGTCAATAAGTTATGATGTTAATGTATTCCTCCCCATCTAAAACACCAGAGGGATGTGTGTGGGGTAAAATTTTAGTAATATCTCTGTAGGAGTTTCTAAGTAAGTTGGCTCAAAGTTCTAGAAAAGCCCTCCAGCCCCAGCTTTCCCACCTGAGAAGTGGTTGTTTCCTTTTTCCCGGCAAACCACTGAACTTTTCTTCAGTGCATCCCTCTGGAGAGCTCCTAATCCAGCATGTTTCAGTGAAATTAAATGAGGTATGTGTCCTTGTCATTCTTATCACGTGTTTGTACATGAATTTCAGTTGCTGATGATAGCTATACACGAACCAAGCTTTCGATCTCCCTCCTTCACATCCTGACGCATTTTAAAGTTCCACCTTCTGTAGATAATTTTCTGTGCAGGAGTGGAGGCAGAAATGCTGAAATACCATAATAAAGGTTCTTATCATTATATTTCTAGTTAAGTCAGAAACAGAAATTGCCAAGAATCCTGTTTCCTTGAACTTGAATCCTATTCTCCGACCTTTTCTTCCCAAACCAAGACAATGAGATAGTTCAGATCTTATGTGGATCAAGAACTGAGGTTTCCAGTCTTTATCAAAAGATATGCAGCTAGAAGAAAAAAAGGCAGTCACAGTACCTCCTTATAGAAGGTCTAATATAAAAATTGGTGTGCTTTGCCCCAGATATTCAATTCGCTTCCAATCTGGAGCACTGGAACATAAAAAAATTAAATGTCTTACAGTGACAGTAAGTTATGCAGCAGTTTGCCTTTCTGAGTGGAGGGCTTCTTCTCAAGAGGAGCCCCTTAGATGCATGAGATTAGAAACTGTATGCTCTAAGTATTAATCAAAGTCTAGGAAGTGGTGGGTGCTGAAGTGGAAGCCATTAGAAATCTATTACTTGATCATCATCCTGCTCACATTTGATATTAAAGCGGTACTGCACTCCCCATCTTTTTTTTCAGCTTAATGTACCAGTAACAATTAACAAAAAATGGTGTTTTAAAAACATATAAACAAGCTGTCTTATTCTCAGATTGACCTGGTCTATACTATAAGTGTAAGTAATAAACTTTCGTATACTCCTTAATGCCATTGCCAATCTGAAGTCAGTATCAACAGCCCGTCTCCTAGGTTTCTTAATCTATAAATCAGATCCTTAAATCCTGTTAGACATTTAATATCTTACAAACTGCCATCTTAGTGTCCTTACACACTACTCTGTTCAGTTCAACCCTCCTCCATCTTGCCAGGCAAGAATGTGGTGGAATGACCATCCCAGCTATGAATGGTTTCACCAGGGCTTCGTTCTCAGTGGTAGCTCATCTAAATACCATTCACACTCGGACTCAGATCAGACAGTTCTGGATTTTTTTTCAGTAGGATCCAATTTTCCAACCTAACCTTGCTTCTCATAGTTTTGTCAGATACTCTAGTGTCATCATTTGTATGTCATTTATAAATCAAGTTTGCAGCCAGAATATTAAGCTTTTCATCCTTGGGAACAAGGAAAATACCTAGGCCTTCTTGGCTGAGGCAGTAAGAAGTTCATGGGTAGTTTACTTTCCTAAGTAAGGACAGGGAACTTCTTATATCAAAGACTGAAAGCCAAGACTTCTTTTTTAATTTCAATATTTTCAATATTCATGACAGAAACTACAGATCTTTGGATGAAACCGTATTGTAATGGTCCAAAACTCCTTGTAAACAACTTGATTTTATACATTTGCTTTCAGGCCATTTGAAGACTGGCATTTCTTTAATTAACTCCTTCAGTTTCCCGGTTTCTTTATTAAAAACTGTTAAACGTACATGGGACATGTGCACAATATTGCTCAAAGTCTGCCTTAGCCCCAGGGCTCTAGCTTTTTCCTAAACTGCTCAGAACATCTGCTCATGCTCTTTTTTTACTATATGTCCTTCAGTTTGAAAAATTTTCCATACAGAACATTTTCTTTGCTACATTAGAAAAAGTTTATTCTATCATCCTAAAATGTTCTAAATGATAATGCAAGAAGTGTCCTCTGTGCTTCCCATAGTGGGATGTTTAATATGCATAAATTTATGTGCTTCTTTTCTCCCCACGAAGGTATTTTCCAGACCTCTGGCGACACACAAAATGGAAGGAAATATTTTAAGTCAGTCGCCTCTCCAAAAAAATATCCCACTCTTTTCAATAATGTTTCATTTTTACATGGAAAACAGCACTCCTCACATTTCTGAGCTGTATTTCCACAAATAATAGGGATGCTAGACAGGATACTAACTCAGTAATGTGAGCAGTAGAAAGTACTCAAGAACTGTGTACTGTAAGAAATAAGAATACTTTCTGTCTTCTATTCTGCTGGCACTGACTTCAGGCTTATTCAGAGTGCAGCTTTATTGAAACTTCTGTTTCGATTCTAGTGAAATTTAACTTCTCCATTCCCACTTTGGGGTGTTTTTTTAATTAATTTTAATCCCATTACCCTGTTTTGTTTAGAAATTATTTAGGCCTAGGAAGCCTTGTAAAAGCACGTTCTTTCAGTCTTCAGTTTCTAGGTGGTCAGAATTGTGCGACACTTGTACAATCCCATGGCTCGTTCCATCCATCTCCTACCACAGTCCCCCCACATTAGGGTCATGATTCATGCTCATTTCTTCAYGGTCTGTGCATTACAGTAGTAAATACGATGTTTAGGTTAAATAATCAACTATGCTAAGCCTTGTATTAGTATATATTACAGACAATCCCTGCCTTGAAGGGCTTCAATTTAAATAGAAAAGATTGAAGGAAAGAAGTGGAGAAAGGGGTGGAGTCCCAGAGAAATTCAGCAATTTGCACAGTCACAAGCCAGGACTTGATTTCCAGGGTCCTGTAATTCTTTTACTTCCATAAATCTCTCTACCCCTTTTATCAAGGGAAAGAATCATTCCAGCCAGAAATAAAAGAAAATAGCAGGTTTGATTCTCAGGTCTTTTTTCACTGGATGCTGCCACGACCAATGTTGGTCAATGACAGAGGGTAAAGTAAAGAAGATCTTGATGAGTTAATATTAGAGTACCCCAGAAAAGCAAGTTTATAAAATGGGGCAATTCAAGGAACATAACTTTAAAAAAAAAAAAAGAGAGAGCGCGAGAAAGAGAGAGTTTCAAAACTTTGTCTTAGAGAGAAATTTAGCACAGGTATAGGGTTTAGGTTTTTTGCTTTTTATCCCCTCACCACGTCCTTTGCTCTGAGTATATTTTGCTGTTTATAGTTGCCTAAATATCTGTCGTGGGGTCCGTTATGTCACCTTCCTAACCTAAAAGAAGAAAAAAATTTCCAAACAGCTAGCCTCCTCTTGGGAAAGGTAAAGTCATTATGGACGATGAAAGCTGCTTGTTCCAAGGTTCAGCATGACAGATCATTTCAATAACTGAAGTGAGCATGCACCCAAGAACATTAGTCTTCATTTTCTCCTAACAATATTTGAACAGGCATTTGAAAGGAAATGTAGTGATTCAGAAAGATAAATATAATTCCCTCTACATGAGAAGAATCCTGGTGGTGGTGGAAATAAGTGTTTTAGATGGAACAGTAGATTAAGAGTCAAAAAAACTGTCCCCTCCCCAGTCAGCAAGCAACTCATGGTGTGCATTTAAATAAGCCACTAAAAACCTCTGCCATGGTTTCCCTATATATATATTTTTACCTAAAGAGTTATATCACACACAGGTTTTTATGAAACTTAAGTGAGCTTTTTAAAGTCCTTTTTACATCTTCAGAGGAAAGATGTTGTATAAGTGTCAGATATTACTAACAGCAGTAATAAGAATAATACAGCAGAGACACAAATTAATGCCATTCACCTGTAAGGTTTAATTATATCTTGGGCTGTTTCCTGTGAGTTATCTAGTTAGTAACCTATTATTCCCTTACACTCAAAGTACCAAGAACCTTATTAAGATTTTATGTGATTTTCTTTATGAAGTCTCATTGCAAGTGAATAAAGGGCCCTCATCTTCACTGTGTACAGGTAGGATTAACACTATTAACTTAAGAAATAAAAACCATGGACTATATCCAACCTGTTGCTATATATTTCTTTTAAAAACTCCAGGAGCTAAAGTATTCTTCCAGTCCTTCTGTTACAACCGAACCAAAAGATAACTAAGAGCTACACAAGTATTTTTGTAGCCTACATAACGCTATGCAGCATTTACCTTAGAGGTATCCACAATATCATCTGATCCCACTTGTATTAATTCAAAGTATTTGCTTATAGTAAAATTGGTTTTTTACATCAAAATATTGAGAGAGTATGTGGATAAGGTATATATACACTCACAAAAAAAGATAGCTTTATTGACATATTTAGTGGTATACTTTTATATTTATTACTATTCATATTCAAGGGGAAACTTGGCAGAGCATCTGTTTTAGGACCCTAGCAAGGTTCTAATTTCACAAGAAAGAAGTTAAAGTTGTACCTCTTCCCAACAAAAACAGATCATTTTCCTAAACCCGCCTCAAAATGTCTTCCAAAATACTGAAGCATGCACACACCTAACTTTAAGCAAGAATTATTCAGTCCAGCATAGAAACTTCAAAAGCATGGATTTTTAAATGCAACTGGCATCTTGCACGTGTACAGAAACCAATTTCTTATGACAGTGTTAGATGAAGTGTCCCATCCTTGAAACATGTATGCACAGGCATAATGCAAGTGCCTTGTAGGAAGGACCTTCCACTTTTGACTTTCCGCTGCCCTATACCTCTTGTGATCACTGACACCAGTACAAGTTAGGTGTATAGTGATAATTTCCCAGGGGTGTATCCATTTACATGCATGGTGTGCATGAATGTTGGTACTGTAAAAAGAACAGAGCAATGACAAATCATTTTTATGTGTCCATGCTTGCAGATAGGAGCATCATGATCAAGTTCAGCATGGCAACTCGTAAGAGTACAGTTTCTTACAGAAGTGTAGCTACAATTGGTCTCTGCACTGGTTCAGTTTGTGCTCATACAATATCATCACTGCTGTAATCAGCAGCAGTAGTAATTTGCCATGGTTTAAAAAAAAAAAAGTCAAAACATTTTCTAATGTTAATTTTCCTTGAGAACTAAGGAGCTTAACAGCAGCTAAGTCATAGCTAGTTTTATGGGAAACGTAAAAGATAATAATGAGTTGAACAATAACAACAACACTTAGCACTTACATAGCTCTGTGTACTTTCAAAGTGCTGTACAAATACTAAATAATTAATTTTAATTAAAAAGGCCTTGAAGAGATTAAAGGACCCTTGAAATAAGTGAGAAGTGTTGCTCATTACCTCAACAAGAGAAAGATCTGGCCCCAAATACCTTTATGTTTGAAAACTATTAAGAAACTAACACTGCAACCTAAGCTTAGGGAAAAATAGTGCTTAACCACATGGAATAAGCCTCTGGAAATCAGTGAAGCTACTTGCACAAGTAAAAGCTGTAAGATCAAACCCTAAATTATACGTCACAGCTTTTTCCTTTTTTTCCTCTTTTTCTTTATTCCAGAGATTTCAGCCTTTCAACATACCAGGCAAAAAGTCCCACTGACTTCACCAGGAGCAGTCCCTTAGCAATTTTCATGTGCTTTCTAAGAAGGTGTTTGTCTTTCCTGAATTGTTCCGTTTCACGTCAGCTGTGGTGCTCATAGCTATAAAACGAAGAAGCTTTGTGTGTGTGTGTGTGTGTGTGCGCGCGCAAAACCACACCTTTCTGTTTCTAAGAACAGGGCTTGTTCTCAGCGCTCCTGCCACCTGCCATCAAGAGAAATGTTGCACTTCCTATCGGAGACCTCCCTTTTGTTCCTTGTAAGAAGAAGGTTCCCAGTAAAAGGGCAGTACACTGCACCAACTGACTTTCACAGCCTCATTTTACTTGTTTTTTTTTTTTTTTACACTTTGCTAGGAGCTGCTCCTCTAGGGTGACAGTTGCATACCAGCTGCCATTCTCGCCATCATACTGGCCAAAATCTCAGGGTTGCATGCAGCAAGCAAGCAAGAGTACACTTCAGCTTCTCACAACTAAAGGCCATACCACCTCATGTACAAATTGTCAGTCTCTTTCCCCATGTGACTTTCCATCCTTCCCTTGTCTGAATTGCTTTTCCCTTTCCTAACAGATCTACGTGGACTTCAGATGCATCTCTCAGTCTTGCTTTTCATATTCAAGCATACTAAATTTTAATCCATACAGCATTAAACTCTCAAAGGCAATTTTTCTAGTGCAAAAACAAATTTGTACCTAACTGATCCATGCAATGCTACAATAAGCCCAGCCAGTCATTGCTATCTCTACTGAGAAGCAGGAAAAGATCCCTCTGGCTATTGAACTCCATCGGTCTTCCTAACCACTTTCAGCAATCTGTTCCAAAGATATTTTAACTAAATTTACATAAAACATCCTTTCTGTTTTTCAGAGGTATATTAGTTTCTTCATATTGTGCTCTCAGAAGTCACTGGTGATACATGGATCTCTGAGAGCATACCGTATCTACAGCAGGCATTATGTAAATGTGCAAGAGCAGTGAAGTCCTGATTTCTGGTCAGCAGATTTTACAAGAATGAAGGAATTGCTGCTTCCATCTAAGACCTTATAAACTTGCCTATGTAGAAGGTAGGGAAGTGTACCATTTACGCATGTTATGTTCTCCTTTAGAGGAGGTGGTACAGGAGAAAACAGCAGAGTATAAATTAGAGGTGGCAGCACATATAAAACTAGAGGAATAGTATACCAAAAATAATCAGCAATTCTGGATTACTTTTGGAAGCCCAGATATGCTGTTTGTAAGGCTGGGCAAAATTGGGTGAAAGTGTTTGATGGAATAGCCTGCCTACATACATTTAGGAGTAGCTTTCACACGACCACAGCCTGAATAAGAAACTACTATTCAGGATTTCAGTTCTGCCTATTCCAGCACATGCAAAATGCCAGGGCTCTGGGCTTGAGCATTAACCCAGTATTTTTAGAGGACCAAAGCTTAAGCTCTGGAATACAAATTTTAAACAAGCCAAAGATTTCTACAAGAGAATGGGAGTAAGAAAGGGGCAAAATGGGAGATGTTCTTGTACTTTGTGCTCCCAATGGGAAGACTTTTTTCCAGTCCATGATCTGCAGTGGACTCATTGACTTCTAAGAAACCTGTATGACTCACTGTCCCCATCTTACAGTGTGCACTGACTCGCATCAGAGCTAAATGAAAATACAAGTATTGCAATTAATTTTTTTTATCATGAAGTGAAGAGGAGAAAAAGAATCAAATCTGCATAACAGTTTTGAGAAGAGATGACATATATTAGGCAGCTATGTTTAACATTTTTAACTAGATAAAATTTACATTATCTGCATATTCTTCCTCTTTCACAACCTCTGATGAAGGTCAGGTATGTTGCAAGTTTAGCACCTCTCCTGCAGGCATCTTGTGGTGAAAAACAACTGGCATCTGGCTGTGGATCCCCTCTGTCATGGATGGCCTGTATGACCTTGAGTGAGCCAGAGCAGACCTCGGGGGAATTATTCCTTGTATAGGGGATCAACTCACAGCCATCAGACTCAAGTCCACCTCTGCTTTGTCTCTTGTGATTTTGCCCTTTGGACCTTAATGATATTTAAAACATTGATATTTCTGAGACACTTTTGTATGATAGCATTTCAGGCCATAAATTCAGACAGATCTGGTGGGGTCACAAGCAAATTAGAGCTGTCTCTTCAAGATGTATCAAGTTCAGCCAATGTTCACAGTCACAGTGACTGTATTTTCCAAAGCATCCTATGCAATGTGATAACATGAGCTTCTATCAGCCAGCAACAAAGAATAACAAGATGTCACTGTGGATGTTATTTCTGAGAGGCAATGATAATTCACTAGTATTTGCGCAGATTACTGAGAACAGGTGTGCAGCAAAGTTGATTCCACTCGTTTGTATTAATAGGTATATTAGGGTATTGTATCTTATCACGTTAATTAACTAGAGTGAATTGAGTTAAGGAGTTGTCTAGCAACTAATTAAAAATTAATGAGGGGCCATACAGTAAAAAGTAATTCTTTATGCTGCAGCAGGTAAGCAGAAATACTCCTTTGCTGCTAAAATCTGAGGCCTTTTGCCTTTTCCCCTGCAATAGCTGAGTGAACTCACACAGTATGCTGGGAAAGCATTGCGGCCCAGCTTTCTCTAAAAGTTTTAGGCATATTTGAAGGTATGAACAGCAACAAAACCAACAAACCCTCCAATTTCAGGTCCTGCAGACAGGCAAAAATGTAAGGAATGGATAAACATTCCAGGTATCTGGAAGAGCACAGCTAGACTAGCAAACCTGGCGTCACACATTTTGCTTTCTGATGGCCCACTTGCATTACCCAGATAAATCCCTCAAATGTCTAGAATAGAAGAGGGCCAGCTCAAACTGTTCTGGGTAACAACAGTACAAAGCGAGACACCTCCCCTTGATGATGACTTTTTTTTTTTCCCCTAGTAGATTTAAACTGCAGTTTTGAGTCACTGTCACGTACAAGTACATCCACATAACACAAATAATATACTGCTTTAGTAACATGTGTCCCTTTGTGTTGCAATATCTGAATCACAGAAATTTGCCTACACAGGCAGAGACCTGCGCAGTCCACCTCTATGCCAAAATAGGCTTGTTCGCTACAATTATTCTGAAAGGATTGTCTCAACTGGTAGAAGTTTCAAGGCATGTGACTTCTGCCACTTCTCTCAGGCAGAGGATTTGACAAACCAACGATTTCTAGAGTTCAAAAGGCTTTTAACCTCTATATTTTCTTCTCAAAAGGTCACTCCATTGACCTTAGTTTTGCTGAGGAATGCAAAATATGGCAGCTAGTTTTCCCCACTGTTTATACAGTTCAGTTACCTGTAGACAGCTACACAGAATCACAGAGTGGTGGAGGTTAAAAGGGACCCTCAGAGATCATTTAGTCCAACCCCCTTGCTCAAAGCAGGGTCAGCTACAGCAGGTTGCTCAGGGCCTTATCCAGTCAGGTTTTGAATATGCCCATGATGGAGACTCCACAACCTCTCCTGGCTACCTGTTCCAGTATTTGACCACCTTCACAATAAAAAGTTTTTTTCCTCTGCTAAAGTGGACTTTCCTGTGTTTCAGTTTGTGTCCATTGCCTCTTGTCACCGGGCAACACTGAAAAGAGTCTGGCTTCATCTTCTTTACTCCCCCACATCAGGTATTTAACACATGGATATACATGACAATATGACACACGCTCCCCCCAGCTCCGAGCCTTCTCTTCTCCAGGCTGAACAGTTCCAGCTCTTTCAGACTCTCCTTGGATGAAAGATGCTCCAATCCCTTAATGAGCTCATGGTCCTTGCTGGACTTGCTCCAGCATGTCCATGCCCCTCTTGTACTGGGGAGCCCAGTGCTGGACAGAGCACTCCAGATAGGGCTTCACCAGTGCTGAGTAGAGGGAAAGATCCCCTCCCTTGGCCTGCTGGCAAAGCTCTCCCTCATGCAGACCAGGAGGCTGTTAGCCTTCTGTGCTGCAAGAGTACATTATTGGCTTATGTTCACCTTGGAGTCCACCAGGACCCCCAGGTCCCTTTCTGTCAAGCTGCTTCCCAGACAGTCAGCCCCAGCATGTACTGGTGCATGGGGCTGTTCTTCCCCAGGTGCAGGACTTGGCACTTCCCATTGTTGAACTTCATGAGATTCCCGCAGGCCCATTTCTCCAGCCTGTTGATGTCCCTCTGAATGGTATCACAACCATCTGGTGTATCATCCCCTCTGAATCTTCCTTTGGGCAAAGAGTATGCATTGGACCAGGCAAGTCTGTAATCCAAATTCAGTTGAATTACATCTGAGATCAATCTTGGCTTGGTCCAATTTGTGTTGCTCCACTGGCACAAAAAGATCATGGTAAGGTTTTTGACGACTGTGCTAGTCCTTGCAAAGCCTGTGATGAGGAGAGGGGCCCTGCTGGTATAGATGCATCTTACACTTACAATGGGATAAGTACCCTTTTATTTTTTTTTTTAATTCAGAATAACAAACCTCTCCTAAAATTGCACAGAAAGGGGAAAAAACAAACTGTTTTTCAAAAGTACAGCAAAATCAGGAAACTAGGAAAATAATGTGCATTGATCATTGGCTCACTTTGTGGCTGTGGGTAAGCCTTTCATCTTCACATCTCCCATTTGACACAAATATAAAAGCTGATGAGAAACAGTAATCTTAATGGAAAACAGACAGTGCAGAGTTGATTATAATTTAGATTTAAAATCTCATTCCCTGAGCATCCCACCCATCCTGGTCCATATCCTCCGCTTCTCCTACGAGTGGTCGAGTAATTTTCTCAATAGTGAATGCCTTTTTTTTTTTTTTTGGCAGCAACATTTTCTTCAACACAGGTCATTCATATTAAAGAAGCCATCTGCCTTTACTACTCAGCTCACTTAAGTAGCAAGTTAGTTATACACGTAGTAGTCTTCTGCACCCACTGCGTCCTGGAGGAAGTGTAATATGTTGGCATATTGGCAGCAAGGGTAGTAGTGGTAGGCCAAGGGATTATGACCAAATACATCCTACAGGACAAATAACAAAGAGAGGCTCAGGTAGAGCCACTACAGACTAGTCTTGGGGATACTAAGGGGCAACAGTAAAGCAGCACAGTAAGATTCACACGAGACAGAGAGGCTTCCCACACAAAAAAAATAAAACCAACTGTAAAACCAAAACCCTCAGGGTTCATGCTGAAGAAAATGACTCAGCTTTTTCACCTCTTCAAAATACAAAGGATTAGATATATTATTTCTGAAGTACTTCAAATCGAAGAATCATAATTTTGTCATGAATCACTAGTGCTATTTCCTGTGCGATATCGACATTTTCTTGGAAGGCATTCATCCAGATACCGCCCAGACTCAACTTTGCTTAGTTTTTGAGGTCAAACAACATATTATCTAGGATGGCATAATAAAAAAAATACATTGTAATGATATGATGAAATGGCTCAGAGCCAAAACATACCAGATCCTGGTCAGGGTGAATTTCATGGAGAACTAAGGAAAAGGTTTCTATGGTATGGAAAAAACAAGTAACAAAAGGCTACAAAGAACCTTATACTCTGAGGTCCTCATTTACAGTGCATATTATACAAACATACTCTTTGCTTACAGGGATTATAACCACAGTATGTGACAGAGCACTTGAGGAGCCTTCTGTATTCCAGGATAATCTCATAACCCAGCCACATATCCAAAAGCCTGCTCTCAGTCTGTTTGAAATCGGACTACAAATCCCATATGCATCTATTGTAAGCAACATCAGAATTGTGGTAGGAGAGACTCTGGGGCTTTTCTTTTAGACCAAAGCTATCAAAAGAGGTAAGACTGGAAAGCTGGAGACTGCCTGGGCAAGTAGATATGCCCCTAGGGCTGCTCTAAATATGATGTACATCCACAGTTCACTGGGAATACCAGGTAAGGAGCCTACAGCCAGCCTCAGTGGCATTCTTGCAGGAACATAACACTGAAGGGCAGTTATTTCAGTCTCATTCTGCCATAGAGACCTCTCAGTACAGTTTTGGTATCCCTTTTACTCCAGTGGGTTGCAGCTAAAACATCCTGTTACAAGATCACACAAGGACCTCACGTGTGCCACATACTCTCCAGTGTTCAGCCCCTTGTCATTATTTAGCCAATAACAACAGTCACCGACAGCCACAGCTTCATTTCTTAACAGACTAGGATAGCAGCTTCCAAGCTTTTTTGCTGAAAACGCCTCTTTGGGCTCGTGATATGTTTGTAGTTCTGAATTTCACTTTTGCAACTGAATTTCCAGTTGGCTCCTGACTTCTTGCATCATTGCCATAATCGTAGGGTTTGGAACTGGCAGGTTCAGGAGTTCATCTCCAAATGTTCAAGGTCATAAACTAAGAGAGATCTGATAAACGCTAGGCAGAAGTCTGAAACCACACTGGAAATACGAAGAAAGTAAAGATCCTGGAGTATGTTGATGAAAAGTTAAAGTCATAACAGCTCAGGAAGATTCCAAATCTTCAGCTGGCTAATACCACTGTGCCCTCTTGTCAGCGCCTTGCAATCTCAGGATGGGGCAAATTAGTAAAAGCCTTTCTATGTAGTTGCTTTGTTTGTGGAGAGGTACATGATGTTCAGAGCTCAAAATTCTGCCCTGGCCCTTAAAAAGGAAAAAAAAAAAAAAAAATCTGGCTATGTTGGAAAACAGCACTTCGAAACCAACCAGGTGTCTTCTTGGCACAGAAGCCCTTTCATGATAAAAATCAAGCTGGAATATTTGGGTGGGTTGGGTTTTTTCCATTTTGTTTTGTTTTTAATAAGTCAGTATGACTGCAAGCCAAGATTAAACAGTGAGAAAGAGCTGAAGTATTCTACCCAGCTTCACAGTGCCTGCAGGCTATGCCAGCTACAATACCTTTCAACACCATTCTATGTCCCATTGTGAGGAATAAAAAACTAAAAAGCCTTTTTGGCAAAAGTGGCTGAGACATTAAGGATAAAATGAATGGGTTTTAGAGAAAAAAAAAGAAAAGCCGTGGTGAAACAACCTGCAGCTGACACCATCTGCTCTAAAAGAGCAGGGCCATTGAACTCCATAAAAAATATCTGGGGTAATTGCCATCCATAGGCAATGTCTTTTTTCTTGTATTGTGCAGAAACACTGGCTTTTCTTTGAATACTCAGGCTTCTACAAAGGGCAGGCAAACCAGACATTGATCATACAGCCTAAGGGATTTCCTTCTACCACTTAAATATGGAAAAGCATATAATGATCATGTTTACAGGACGTCTTCCAGTTTAGCTGGGAATTAGGAACAGCAGACTTTTAGGGGAGAGGTAACCCTGTAGACTAAGTATATTGTTTCTACTGACTCAAGATGATCTATGTTGATGCTTCATTTCCCCAATATTAATCGGTCAGAGAATGGACGACTAAAACACACAATGACTGGTGATGATGGATGCAAGGAATTGGGAATCAAGAGATAAGGTCTAATCCTAGCCTTGACAGACTTTAGTTTATGTGTCTTACTGGTTTCTTTTTGTGGCCTTTTTATCCATTTATCTAAGTTTTCCCATGTGTAAAAATGGAAGAATAGTTTTCATGAACTACCGTTTTTTTTGTTGTTTTTTTGTTTGTTTTTTTTTTTTAAATTGCTGCTAAGACTATAACTGCCTCCTATTCTTCCCTCACTTCTGGAGCTGCAGGAAGGAATTCCCATTGCTTTTCACCACTCACATGGAGATTCTTCGGCCTTTGTTTCACAGTGGAGATCTTAAAGCCTAATTTCTCTTCACTACTGAACCCAGTGTTTGTGCAGCACCTAACACAAAAGGAGCCCTCATCTAGTACAACAGTCACCACCACCGCAGCAGCTACCACCACAACAGCAACAACAGTGTGTCCCCATGTGACTTAGCAATCAGTTGTATAGTTTGGATTTTCGAAATTTTCACTGAATTTCTTTCTTCAGATTCAATAGAAAAATCGCTTAAGCAATGATTTTACTGACAGTCAGGATAATTACATTATGAGATTAAAGGCATTTTGAATTTTTTTATTCATCAACATATATACACTATATTCTGCTGCCTGTGTGGTTCTCATCTATGTATCCTGTCTACTGCTAAAATCTTTTTGATATGAACAACAATGATCATTTTAATGGATATTATTAATTTCTTGTTTCCAGCATAATTAAAGTTATTTTAATTAAATCACTTGCATATGCATTGATTAATGGCAGGAAGGTTAAGAGACTTTTTGCAGTGGTAGAAAGAAGAACAGAAAAATGGGGGGGTTGTTGGAAGAACAAAACACCCCAACACGTGTGGGAAACAAGCTCCAGGGCATTGTCTCTTCCCTGTCTAGGCACTTCATCATGATTTTGTGAGATTGCGCAAAGAGCTAGCACCCCTCCGCCTGCCAAGTCCTAAATTATTACACTTTATCATTATTTATTTTTCTTTCCATGTGCCCAAATCATGACACAAGCGTGAGTGAGAGAGACTCAGTGTGTGTATATGTACACATACACATTAATAGGATTATTCATAGTTGCATCATAGTAGTACTGGAGCTACAGATAAATTAAAGTCTCTTCACCCACATTCACCAGGCCAACAGTCCTAAATCCATAACCCACTGAAACCAGGAAATCTAAAGTATTGGCTGAAGGAGACCTGCGGCAAGACTAGGAGCTAAGCCCAGATTTCTGGAGGCCCACTCAAGTGCTCTGAAGGTGACACTATTCAAGAGAAAGAAGAAAGTTAAAGAGGAGAGAAGGGTTAAGGTATGATGTTGTGTGAACTCAAAGAGCTGAAGTGAAGGCCACAGGGCTCAATACTTGAAGAAATTTAAGAGACCAAGGATTCAGCCTTTAGAATTAATAAGTTTTTTCTAAGAGCTGGTTCATCATTCATAGCGCTAAGGAGAATGATTTCTTGCAATGAATATGAGCAGATGCAATGTGGCAGATCCACAGGTGCTGTCAATTGTCATAGCTTCATATGACTTTGGTGGAGTCAGGCCAACATACATCAGCCGAGGATGTGTCCTGCACTGTGCTCATGCATTTGTTGCTCATATGTTAAAAGCTAACCAGCACTTCTAGGCCAGAGAAGAAATTTAATTCTGGATTAGGAAAAGTACAATTTCTCCCTTTCCAATGCAGTGAAAGATCATCCCAGAGCTGAACTTGAATCCAACACCTGTGGACTTAATTTTGATCCTGGCACAGAGAGACTATGTCATGTTGGAAAGTTGCACAAGTTCAGTCCTTAAAATGTGTCTCTGTGTCACTGAGAAATCTATGCATTTTTGAGACACAGAGTTGCTGGGAAAATAGGGACAACAGTAGCACCTGGAGAAGCTCTCCAGTGGCAGTATTTTTACAAATTTGAAGTTCTACACACAGAAAATAAAACAGTAGTTCAGACACCAGAGCACAAAAACCAGACAAACTTGGGAATGTAATGAAAAACAGCCAGCACACGCATGCACCTTCCTTGTCCTCCTCAGACTCCCCAAGATCTTTGTAACATATTATGCAAACACACTCTTCAGTTGTCAGCCCTTCATACATTGGAAGCCTCCTGTGGTATTTAAAGTTGGAACAATACTGTGTGGTTGAGTAAAATTTCAAGGCTCATAAGAACTCATTCAAAACTCATTTCTGCACCATTATGTGAAAGAACAGACCTCTGAAAAAAATAGTAAGATCTGATCCCCTATATCCAGTATCATTTAAAAATATTATTACACTTGCCTGAACTCTTCAGGGTATTAGGCATATCTGGTATTGCAGATTACTGCCTATTGAGGGAGTCTACTGCTGAAGTTTCTGAAATAAAGATGAGATACATCTCCTATTTGCTGAACATCCATGCTTTTCTGTATGTATAACTTTACTTCGGTATCTTATCTCAGGGGAAGAAAAAAAAACAAAAAAAAAGGGGGTTCAAGGCAGTTCTGCTTTTCATTTAATTAAGATATTAGTTTAAATAAAATAAAACTGCTGCTTCTTTTTGAGAAAAGGCTTATATAGCAAACTTGATGGAAGAAAGAAACGAAAACATGTCTGTCTTCCCTCCTTCCTTCTAAACAGCACAGGTCAAATAGAGTTTATCTGCTGCCTAAGGGCAGTCACCTCTGTTAAAGGTGATTGTGGTCTCTACTTTCACTGACCAGACCAGTTTTTATTCTAGAATTTGAAACACCTGGCTAGTTTTCGTACCAGTCTCTTCCATGAATTCACCCTACCAAGCATTTTCAATAAATTCCTTTGCACGCCTACTTCCCTTTCACCAAGCAGCCAGACCGAAATAGAAAATTATTATGTTTTTATTACTGAAATGGAATTATTACATTATTACTGAAATGGAATCAAAACACAGTGTAAAACTCATCTCAGCCAAATTTGAGAAAATTGTATTGTTCTTCATTAGCAGTTAGAAACTAATTCCACAAACAATGGGCAACTAATTAATTTCTATACTACTGCTGTGAAGCAGTATTATCTTGTTACAGAAGGTGAAGATTGGCACAGAGGAATTGAAGCTCAAAGCCTTGATGGCAGGGCAGGAATCTATTAAGGCACTCCTCATTCCCCCTCACTTCCACCTCCTACCCTTAAATTAGTGACTGAAGCAGGACATGTGCTGTTTTCCTCACCCGTGTCAATTACTTGTTTTTGTCTTTGCTGTTAAGAAGACTGTACCCATAATTTTCAGAGGCAAGAGACCAAAGCTGTGTGAATTTGTGCTCCTGCCTCTTTTTTTTTTAATTTGCATTGTATTATCTAAAGAATCTACCTACAAAGGAAAGCATAAGAGAGCCCAGAGAGCTAACCACACAACAGTCAAAAGCTAAGCGATGCAGTTGCCAGCATACACTTATGCTGTGTTCACAAATCCTTATGTATACAGTTACCTTTTACTGTATCCATTGACTAAAGCCTTGTACACAGCAAAAGCAAAATACAGAAGAGTCAGTATTGTGGTCTTTTGGCTCATTCAGAAAGCACGTCCCTTGTTCTAGTGTAGAAGCAGGTGAAAAAACGGTGAAAGAAATGCACAGACAGGTCAGGCAGAGGTGGCACCATGACAATAAGATAAAGTGCAAAGAGTAGATAGTTTGCAGTGCTAGTCTTTGAGCTCTGTGGCCATCTTCCTAAATAGCAGCTACAGCTGTCCTCGTCTGTAGGAGAGTTAAACCAAGAAATGCCCTGAGGGCGAAGTCAAGAATCTTGATTTTTAAGAAGCTGTGAGAAAAGAAGAAAACAAGTGGTGACATGGTCCAAAAGCAACAGGAGAGAAAGACATAAATAGCAATATTCTGACCCTTATGCAAGGATGGTTTTGTGAGTACAGTGGCAGAAAGAAGAAAGATAGCTGGTTAACGTGATTGACCTGATTGACAAGTTTTAATGGTGTAGCCAAATCTTTAAAAACATCTAAGACCAAAACAAATAAGGACGTGCTGGACTCCAGATGCTCAGAAATAGCTTTTGCCATAAAGCCGTCAATGTTCTGCCAAAGAAGTCATTGGTTGTAACGATTGCCATCTTTGCTCAGGCAAAATTACCTCAGCGGTGTTACGGCAGCTATACACCCAGCAGAGAAGAATGATTTGCAATGAAATGCAGGCAGGATAAGCTGGCAGCCCTCAAGGGGCTGATTATAATCCACAGTGTGTAGTTTTGCAGTGTAAGCAGTACAGGACAGACCCTTTCAGTCTGTTCTTGCTGTCGTGCGCTCTCAAAACTTGGGGTTCCCTGGCAACACTGTCTATGTTTGTTCTCAATATAGGTAGCCCTTATACACATAGCTCCATGGAATATTCCCAGTGGTAATGACTACTTTCCCAAGAAGGGTTCGTGGAATCACATGTGAGCTTGACTTCAGCTGAATTATTCATGCGTCGGAAGTTAAACACATGCAGAATCGTGTTTGCAAGAACTGAGCCCAAGTGAGTATTTCTGTGCAGAGAAAAAGGCTCTGTTTGCAGCTCTCCTGTTTCTGTATTATAGGATACACACTGCATGGCAAGTACCAGTATCCCCTTTTTATTTGGCCAAAATCAAAGCTCTTCTATACACTTTATTACGAAAGGAAGCATAACTATTTTGCGGAAGGAAGCTATTATTTCACATTACACCTGTAGGAAACTGGAAAACATTTGAGATTTTTTTATCAAAGACGTGATTTTCACAGAAGGTACTAGTGTTTCTTCTTATCTCTAAAAACATTCTAGATTTTCTTGTTGCCACAACTCTCCACCCCACCCCAAAACTGCTTTTTAAACACATGCTTTTTCAGGCCTGTGTTTACCAGATAATAAACAAGTGTTGAAATATTTGCTCTAAAATTAAAATTTCCAAATGATAATGGGTCCTTGCTTATAAGAAAAGAAGAATGCTATAATAGTGAAACAAAGCAAAAACCTATGCATTTTGAGGTATCTTAATACACCTGCAAAAACTGCACATAATGGAAAAAAAACATTTACAGAGCCACAGCTGATCTCACCTGAGTGCCCATCCTCTCATTAACTTATGAGGGAATTCTATTAGCTGGCAATCCAGAGGCTGTTTACATACCTCTCTATTGGTCTGCTTCCTTTAGGGTACAAAGGAGGAGCAACCTTAGAGCTAGAAAACAAAACAAGAACATAAGAAATATTTCTGCTTGACTGCATCAGCCCTTTCAGCCTGTCACCACAGGTGGATGTGGAAAAGGTGGCAGGAGCAACGAAAAGATGCCCCTTGCTTGGCAAGATATAATATTGCCAAATCCAAGGACAACACAAAATAAATTCAGGAGATCTATTTCTAGCCTGAAAAGTAAACAAGTCCCAGTCCCAGAGCATGTGTCTTTGTGCCTTGCATGTTCATTTATCACAGGAGAGAGAGAGTAATGTATTCAATGCCTCAATAACGCTGTTCCCCATTTTGCTGTTACTACCCCCACTCTGTACCATCTCCCTGTTTTCCACACTCATATTGACTTCCAAAATGCACTCTGGTCCTGCCTAAAGCATGGCCTGCTTCAGCTGTAGCCTTCACTCCCCTGAAGAGCCACTGTTCACCATCCTTCATCTAATGAGAGGTAATTTCGTCGACACCAGGGAGTTTTCTCTCTCTAGCTGATTTATTCACAGGCTTCTTCAGAACACTGAAAAATAGCTGACAAAGTTCAACTATTTCCTATTCTTGCACTTGCTCAGTCATCTCCCTTTGTGCCAAAATCAACATTATGGATAGACACAAATTTTGCTTATAGTTCTGTTGGCTCTCTCCAAGTCTGTCTGTAGTCACTTCAGACCCTCTGCAGAGTTAATCACTTCCTTCACAAATTCATTGGACAATACTGGATTTGATTCTCACCACAGTAAAATCCTATTAAAATCCTGATTATTTTATTTTCAGAGTCAACATTAGCACAAATAGGACCATTTGCATTTAAGATGGGTGACCAAGAAGAAAAATAAGAAAACTGCTTTCCATTAACTTTGTCATGCTTGGCACAATGCACAGCTGTGACTCCCCAGATTTATAGGTTAAGTTCTATTGTCTTAAAAAATACTTGAAAAATCATATCTCATTTTTGTGCACATTTATTTTAGGCCATAATACATTAAAATATTACCAGATTCTATAGAAAAATAAATCCCCAAAGGAACGTCTGATGCTTGGTCATAAAAAAGAGAGAGAGGAAAAGAGAGAGCAGGATTTTGGAGATTTAAGTTTAGGTTTTTCATTGGAACTAGGCAGACGGCTCTGCGCACTGGGCTATCATTTGCTCTGCAACTGCATTTCATCTTCACTAGAAACTCCACTCTGGATCTACACCACCTTCCTAACCAAATTATAATTGAAAGTAGCAAAAGTCTGCAAAAGGCTTTGATTACAACAAATTAATTTCTCAAGTTATTTCTTCATCAGAAAGCAAAACATCTCCATTTGTTAACTTTTCAAAAACGTATATGATTTCTAGATAATGCATCAGAATGAAATACAGTGAAGCCACCATTAATATTTCTCCTTGAGTATTTCAGGTTCCAAAAATTACAACACACAGGAGATACATCATAACTCACATCTTCATCTTTTTGATGGCATACTCATTGGTATGCCAATGGGCTGTGCTGACAGACTTGACTTTAATCCAACTCATTTAAGTCTGCCATGCCTGTTAATTCTTATCTAGGTTACTATTGACCATGAGACAAAGTTCACCATTCAGACTTTTTAGAAACAACCTTTTAAAAGTACAAGATATTTTGAGAAGCAGAGGAAATCAATGAAGTGGCATGAAAGGTAGATGGTGCACAAGTATTTCAGAGGGTGCTCCAGATGGAGGGGAAGAGACTACAGTTCTGACTTACAAGGACGATGGTAACCACAAACCAATTAGCTACTGAAGTGCTCCAGGCCCTTCTGAAGCTCTAGATATCTGCAAGGTAGATAATCTGCTCTGGGTTAACTTTATGCAAGTGTTTCTTATTGGATAGGAGAAGCTCAGTCGGCATAACATAGAGATTTGCATATCTACCTCAGTAACAGCAGCTGTGGCTTGGTGCAGGCACAGAGCCAGTCAAATATCAGAAAGAACTATTATATCTTCTGCACGATCACTGAATACAAGACACTGCTCAATAAGTTTCTCTGATGATCTGGAAGACAACCACAGGTTCATGCCAAAAAGAGAATTGCTGAACTGACCCCGGAGCTCTCCTCCCCCTCTGATTTTGTAAGTACACAGGTGAGCAAGGATTAAATGTTCAGGAGACCCATGATGTCTCCTCAGGAATTGTTGTCACCTGTTCTCATTGAATAACAATGCTTCATTTGGCAAACGTAATTTCAATAAGTAAAAAGACTTTTGTTCCTCTGCCATTATTTCTTAACCTCTCTTACCTCACACTTTCTGCAGAGTCAGCAATGACAACTTCTTCTTTGGATCCTTCCTTCAATCCATTCTCTGACCTTCCTAAAGGCTATCCCCACCTGAGGGCTGTCAAAGTCTTCTGACATCCCAAAACATTCCATACTGGCTTTTCCTAGAAGGTCTTGGAAAATTTCCATTTTCTACCCAACTCACAAATACAAATTCCCATCAGTATTGTCATACCATGCCTCTTTTTGTAGCACATACTGCTATCCCTGATCTCCAACTTGTGGGTTTTGCCTACTTTTTAAACTTTTAGTTTTTAGGTTAGGGAATGTGTGTTGGTTTGGATCTTGGACAGTTTCAAACTCACAGTTGATATTTAGCAAGATAGAAATAACAGTCTGCATTTTTATTGTATTATTATGGGAAGAATGCACACAAAAGGTCAGAGTCTATTGCCCTGCATCTTAGCTCAAGTCTTCAGCTGCCATAGGTTTGCAGAAGCCAGAATCAGTCTCACGCAAGGACAGTCTCCCTTCCATGGTAGAGTGGTTCACACTGAGTTCCAGCCAGGACTCCATCCTGGGGCAGAGAAGCGCTTTTCTCTGAGTATTTCAGCACTTCCTCTTCTGTCTGGAACTTCTAAAGCATCATAAAGAAGGAATGTAGTAGTGGCTGTGAAAGCTGACTGAAGCTTTTTACCTAAAAATGACTTGGTTTGTCAATGCTAGATATATTTGGTACTTTCCTTATGGCCCGGGTTATTTGAAGATGTGGCTACATGACACCTCAAGACCTGGAAACTAATTTTTATTTTAAATCTTCTGGGAAAAAAGGTCAAAAAACGTTCCCCAAATGAATGTCTAAGGCTCAGAAGACAATGAAAATCTCCCTTCCAATTTTTTTATTATTTTTTATAATGAAGTCATGAGTTTTTTCAAGTGACCACAGTTTTTGAGGACTGATGCATGAAGGCTGGATGTTTTGAGCTGGCAAGGGTATACTCAATAGACAATAAGTAAAAGTTTTACATATGCGCTGATGTGTAGTAGGCCTCCATGCTGCCATGGCCCAAGTAGACCAAGAATGCACTTTGGCATTAGAATGGGAAGTATCTACATACATATTAAAACTCCAACAACAACCAACTATGTATGTGTGCACATGCTTATCTGGATATATTTATTTTCTATAAGACAGATGCCCACGTACTAAGTAATAGGTACTTCATTTATATTTCTAATGGAGAAATATTATTGTTGCATTAGGAAATCCCAGAATGTTGGGAAAGTACGATGTAGAAATATCTGTACATTGGCTTTATTCTGAAATTCTTTTTGCAGCCATAATTGACCATTGTTAGAGGCATGACACTAAGCTAGTTGGACCTTTGATTTTATCAAATATTTTCATTGTTATGTCCTTAAATAAAATTACATTTTCTGTAGAAGAAAAGTTCTCAGGAATGAATCAGGTTGCAAAAATTAAGTCATATGGTGAGCATTGAAACTAATCCAGCCCTTACAGAAGGTTCTGTTAGGATGTACATGGATACACCACTAGAGCAAAATACCAGAAGGACTTGGATCTACAGAATTCAAATTCTTTTTTAGTTAAAGAATGCTGTCATTGTATATCTATACACCATAATATGTAGGAGGGTGAATGGCTTCCTTTGCTCCGCTTGAGCAGTATAGCGCAGAGTATTTAGCTCACATTTTGGGAATGGTTATGGCTGTGTCAGATTTTGATTTTCTGAGAATATTAAAAGGAAAATAAATGAGGTTATACATGAGGAGGACTATCAGTTATTTCCAGTTCCTTGGGGCATTCACGACTTATTTCAGAAGACAGGGAAATAGCTTTCTGGTTTGTACCTTAGAAAATTATTAATTCACCTAAGGATTCCAGCTGTCCACCTGGACCTAATTTGAGTCACTTGTTATTGTGGTCATTTCTCTTTGTATAAGTGGAGATTATTGGACCATCTCACATGTTGGATTCTGGTCTGCTGGCACTTCATAGTCTATTTCAATAACCGTATTAAGCTTAGCTCTATAGCTCCCTGACCTTTCTTTGAAGAATATTTGCAGGGATGAATAAATAACACAAAAAAGGCTTGTGATAATGGTACTTGTGGCAAATACTACAGGGTAAAGCAGCAGGAAATACTCTTGTTTCACCCTTCTGTTGCATATCCCTCTAGCAGCCAGCTCAAGTGAGGTCATGCAATCTGCTGACCAGCTGGCACTCCCACATCAAGTTTCTTTTAAAAAGTATCATTTAGACTCCTGCCAGCTGCTGCTTTCATTACTTTTTTACAGTCATTGCAATTCCGCTTCCAAAGCAAGACTGTTAATTCAAAAATACTTGATTTTGATTAAAGTATCGAATTGTTCAACAAATACATTCATAAATTCAGAGATAGAATTGCAGAACTTCAAACACCAAGCAATAGCCAAGAACTGTTAAATACCATTACCAACACCGCTGTTCCATACTTGTTAAATTACTGGAAGACATTGTTAAGGAGTGTAATGTCTGCTACTGGGATTATGTGAAGATTTATTTCATGTCTAAGTGTAAACAAATATATTCATCTATACTGTCTTTTCAGTTCTAAAAATTCTGTTAAAAAATAGCCTGCCTCTTGCAAATGGAACTCTTCTATTTTACATATAACTTTTATATTCTTCATTCACAGAATGATGCTAGTAGTATAAAACTGAAAATACATTCTGACACACAAGGAGGGGAGAGTTTACACCCTGTTCATTTCATCAGTGCTACTTCATAATGTCCAGATAACTATAAAAACACAATTTTCTTTCTTTAGGCATCAAGACTTCAGGGCATTTCCCAGTATAATTTCATGTTAGTATCAGTCAAGCATACATATTTTGCATATAAAAGAGGTACCTTTTTAATGACTATCAAATGTCAAAGAGAAAAGGTGTAGCTGATGGCTCTCATGAGGATGACAAATCTACTTCCATAAATCACTGAATGTGACTAATCTGGTATTTGTAAGGAGTCTACCACTTTGATTATGTATAACTTTCTGTGGAAAACACAAAGCTACAGCACTTACTAGTGAGATTTATGGTAGCACAGTGCAGACTTAAAAATTATCTTCATTACTGTTTTCATTAGCCAGCTGCCAAAGTTTTCACTTTGATGTAATTATGCTGTATTCTGGTTTTGTATTTACTTTCACATACATTTCTATCAAGTCAGTGATTCATCAGTAACAGATTAGTGAGACAACATTTGTATACTGTATCCATACAGTAGGGGCAGGATAAAAGAGAGAGACATGCACTACAGAGGTAGAATTCAGACCTGGATTAACGTTAAGCTCCAGACCGGAACTGAAGTTCAGATTTGTGCTGGAAGCTAAGCTCTGAATAGAGTGTAATATCTCACCCAAGAGTACCAAAAATCTCACAGGCTGTCTTAGTGAAGTTTCAGCTCACAGCTACAAAAACCTCACAAACTCCTAATATTTTCACTTTCTTGATCTATCACACCTCTAATTCATAAAAACCAGCATCACACTGTAAAATTAATGAGTTACATCAATGTACACTAGTCTGGAAAACTGTATCCCTTTAAGTTTTGGATTCAATCAGAAACAAACATGAAAGCAGGTTGGATCTGAACTGATTAAATAATAGAACTGAAATGCCATTCTGCCCCATTTTGCTGCCTTGGAAATGCCCTCTTCCAAATTCTGCTTGAGCATCGTGCCCTTAACAAAGTCCCTGAAATACAGAAACTGAGGTTACAAGAATATCCTCTTTTGCATCCTAGAACAGCCCCCAGAAGCTGCCATCACTTTTCCACTTTCAACTGAAAACACTGGCTTTTTCCTTGCCTCTCTCTCCCTCTGGAATATTTTAATTCTGTAGCTATGTTATTTAACTTGGTAACGTGTTTGTTTGGGGCAGTACGTGGAATGAAAGACATTATAGAACTTAACATTCTATACTATTGCCTCATACTTCTCTGAATAGATAGTATCGTTGACACAAATGGCTGAACAAAAAAAAATCATGAGAACTGAAGATGTGTGGGCACTGAAATATTTCAAGAATTGAATAATGCTTTCCTTTCTCTGTTTAGTCCGACAGATGACAATGTGTCTTGAACACTTCGGGACTGAATGATGGAGAAGATGAAAAAGCCATTTGAGAAATGCCTTTCTTATTCCAAATACTTCACTTTGCATTTCAAGAGTGTGCCCAAGTTGGGCATAATGTTTCTTTCACTTATGGCAATGTATAATCCACAGAAATGGTACTAGTCACAATTCAGTCCCATCCTCCCTCCCCTGCAAATAATGACTGCAAGTTTAAACTGGTCTTTGGGAACAGTGATCTTCAGGAAATGTTATTTTATTGTAACTTCTAATCGTGAATTTCAATGATATTTGTAATTGGAGAAGCCTGTGGTTTTTCTTAGGATGGGGAAATCTCTAGTGTTTTCAGTAGCCAAAAATCTTCAGACTTCTAGGAAATGTCCAGATTTCTTTAACTGTGCAAACTAGGGACAGAGCATGAAAGTCCTCCTTGAGTGAATACAACAAGACTCTGCTCACAACAGAGAACGGTTTACCAGTGTAAGTTGCTCAGAGCTGGTCTCTTACTTTTGTAGAAGTTCAGGAAATAAGAAGATAAACATTTTACTTATATTTGTTTATTGCAGCCCTTGTCCTCTCCAGTGCAGACCATGGTCTCCTTACAGCGAGCAGTGGGATGTGCGTGGTCCCCTCTGCGCACACAGCCTGGTAACTCAGTGGCTGCCTGCAGCACCCCGTGCACCAGCTGTCCTGCATGGACAGCCTGCAAGGTGAGCCAAGGGCAGAAGGTGTGGGTCTTGTCCTCACTCATTGAAGATACACAGGGCAGCAGCAGAAATGAAACACAAAAATGGCAGTTTACCTGCTGAAAGTGCAGCAAAAATGGCTGGAGAACAATTGCTGGTGGCTGTATTTGATGAAGATCTCCATCCTCTCTAGCCAAATAGCAACCTGTTTTATGTGTTTTTAGCATTACTGTTCTATCTAAAGATAACACATTACACTATAACAACGACATGTACAATGATGTGTGTAAACTCATAAAGATCTACCCAGAATGAAGGACTTTGCATTAGTGAAAATCTGATATTTTTCAAATATAATATTTGACTGAGCCACACTGAAACCAACGTGTTCTTAGGTTTCTCACAAGCTCAGGAGTTTGGAAGACACATTTTCTGTGCTGCCTTTAAAAGCATCCTCCCTGAGCTTGCAGCTGCTGAATGAAATTGATATTTCAAGCAGTGCCATCAGCTGGCATAGGCTGATCCAGATGGATGGGTTGCTCTGAAGTCTAATAGTCCAGAAACCTCTTTCAGGGATGCCCCATGAGAGGGAATCTGGAAGTCATGGGAATCCTACTAGAGACAGTAGTCCCAAGGTCCTCTGGCTATCTGCAATCAAGGACTTTCAGACTTATTATGGTCAATTTTTATGAAAATTCCCTTGGTACAGGCAAATTTTAAGATTAAGGAAAAGGAAATGTCTGAAAAATTATGTGAATTTCAATTTCAGACCAAATATGTTTTGTCTTTGATAGGTCATTTACTATATTCTTAGCAGATCTTCCACATCAAAAATGTTACAGAAGCCATAAATGCTACAAGTTATTTTAGTTTGGCTAAGACTTTAATTTCCTAACATCCTACAATATATCTCAAGGATGTATCTATTTCAAGATATCATTTTTTATAAAAGTGGCAGCACTGCATTTGCAAGAGTTACATGGAAAGGCAGGTCACCTTGCTTGAGATATGTCTTGTAAAGCTGCTTTTCCTTTGCAGTGCAGCATGCAACAGGGGCTGGGTGAGTCAAGTTATAGAATTTTTCCTTTCTAATAAAATTGAAGCTTGACATGGAAAATTATCACATGAACAAATGAGAGCTTAGAGCTTAATAGAAAGATTTCAGAGAACTCAGAGAAATTGCCTATCCTATTCCTGAAGACAAGTGACTAAAACCAAAATAATACAAATATATTTTCTTATGACCCAATTTGTAATGATTTTAAATTGCTTAAAAATGCATGGGTAAATCCTATTTGTAAACAAAGACATCTCTCAAAACTTTAGACACTTAAAATATTTTAGACACCGTTGTAGTCGCTTGCTACATGTGACTTAAGTTTTAAGTAGAGTATACTTTGTTTTAATATGACTATGCACATTGCTGACACCTTAAAAACACTGATTACAATCATTATCTCTGACATTTCAGCAGCATTGACGGAATTTGTAAGAAATACAACGTTTTTATTTAAGGGACAATTTGTCCCCAAGAAGGAAATTTTTTGCATTAAGGCAGGCACTTATAAAATAGCAAATCTAACACCTTTTTTTCTGTCCCCACCCCTGGCTGCACAACAGGAAGCCATGAAGGGACTCTGCCATGGGACAGGGGAGTCCATGCCTACCACTTGTGCTTGAGTGGTGGCACAGGCCTGCGCTGCAGATCCAAAAAGCCTTTTCCAGAACTTCCGGTGCTGTAAGTCTTGGCTCCACAGTAGGAGCCCGAGACCCCTTCCAGCAGGGTGGTGAAGTCCAGTTGGGCTGCACACCTGGAGTGCGCAGCCCTACCCTGGAAAGGCTCCTGCGACTACCTAACCCAGAGCTGCAGACGTTGCTGGCAGCATTACATCTGGCCAGGTTCAGAATCCAGGTCAGGTTCAAATTCTCTGAATGTTTGTTAAATCTGAGACATTTTGGACAAGTCATTCAAGGCTCAACAAAAAGGCATTCTTAAATTGAATTCTTTCACTGTGCAATTCACAACAAATACTGTGAGTTAGCTCATTATGTAAACAGCAAAGGGTTGAATTTTGGCTGCTTTCAGTACCTCTAGTCTATTGCTCTTTCTAACCAGAATATCAGTCTCTAGTGTGGTGCTAATTAAGCTGCTTCTTTCTCTTGATACTTATGTGAGTGTTATCACGTTATCTGAATTTTTTTTTACAGTCACTAATAGATGTTATTCCCCACTAAAAGCCTCTGACACAGGAAAATAATTATCCCCATTTTGAAGCCAAAGGATAAAACACTAGCCATAACATACAGTTGGTACAGTATATCTGTGGATGCACCAGAACACTAACCTGATTTCTGGAGTCCCCATTCCTATCAGCTATGCTGACCTTAGAACCTCTGTTTCCATCTTTTTTCCCTTTACTGCAGCAGTACAGTCTCAACGCCACATTTTTGTCTTTCAGCTGCATGTATTTAATTATGAGTCACTATCCCAAAAGAAGAACAAAGTGATTATACTTCCATGTGAATTTGCAGAATGTTTATCTGGTTATAGATACATGAATGAAAATAATGTATGAGCATATAAATAGAAAATAAAAGCTTTATTGTGGCTTCTTTGAAAGTCTGGAATGCATCTCAGAAGACAAAAAGGAAATCAAAAAAAGTCTTTATTCCAGCTGATATATGTTTGTTCTCTCAAGTTTTTAATCCATGGCAGAGGAGAATAATGAAACAAGCCCACCACCAGTGGCTAAATCTGTTAGCTCCATTTTTATTTTAGGCATAAGCATATTCAAAAAAAATTAATCCAAAAATGAGGTATAAAGTTCTTTAATTAATCAGCATATAAGTGAAAATAGTTAAGATTTATGAGTGTTAAATGCTGAATTATTCTGAGAATTAACATGATCCTTAATATTATTATTTTGCCAGAAATATGAGTTTTTTCATTTCTGTTAGCTGAATGTGGATTTTGAAATAGGATCACTTCCTACAGAGCTGCTTTTGAGGGTCAGAAAAGTATAAACTGCATTCTCAGACCATCTACTCTTTCCTTGCATTACACAATGTTTCCCCAGCAGATGAAGAGTCCCCTCAAGGGACTTTCCAGACCCATTTTCTATGATTGTGGCTTCAATTATCCCATATGCCAGATAAGCAGTATCTCCAAAACCTGGAAAACCTGATTCTCATTCTTAATTTGAGAGTAGAGGTAAAGAGGACTTCCGGAAAAGAAAAAAAGCCAAAGTGCTGAACCAATGCTAGAGTATTTCCTAGTAAGATTCAGAGATGGGGGGGCCTAACATGACTTTGTAGGTACTTGCACTTCAGTAGTTTCAATACAAGTTTAATTCCTTATTCTATTCACCCAGGGCCCTCTGGGGAGATAAGCACATCGTTGTCACATTTGTAGGGTGGGGGATTTTATGGAGCTTTAGTACCATCCCTCCTCAGTGACCCTCACTGCTCCACTTGCCTGTACTACAGATAGGGCATTCAGAAGCAGAACCTTTTGTTCTAGGAGAGGAAGGGCTACAGCAAGCCCTAATCCTCTGTTTGTGGCATCATAACAGTATCCACAGCAACTAAATGTGATGTGATACAGAAAGGAATGTGACTTCAAGTGCCAGAAGCTGATGAATGACTGAGGAGCAAAAATCCTGTTGTCATGCAGATACCCCCAGCAATGGCATACGTATGAGGCAAACGAAATACACGCATCTGAAATACACAGAAAAAGGTTGTTTTCTGGCAAGTGTCATTTCTGCCTCAGGATACACTTTAGTCACCACAACAAAACACTCCAAGGGATGGAGCAAGCCAAAGATGGCAACAGAGTCCCCAGGGCACCTCTGTCAATCACTGGCTGGTTATTTATTTAAAAGGGCAGTGAGAAATATAAGTAACTACATCAAATTCTGCATTTTTCATTGTGTTTTCAGAGTTCACTTATTATCTGTATTGAATAAACAATACAGATGAGAAAACCAAGGATAAACCCAAAGTCTGGAGTCCAGTAAACTGCTTAGAAGTTGGCCCTGGGACTTTGGATTCAGGAAAGTTCTTTTCCCAGACCCACCTCAGATTTGCCTTAAGAGTATGACAAAGACCTTTTTGTTGTGTGTCTACAATACCTAGCACAATGGGACCCTGATCCATGACTGGAGCCTCTAGGCATTGCCACAGTACAAACAAATAACAATAGCTAGCAGCCAAAGACATTGCTGGGAATTGCTTTGTAGGCAAGCAAGCTTCTTATAGAAGTGTGTGCTCTGAGCACTTATTCAGTTCACACAGCCTGGGGTTTCAGAACATTCTTTGTTGAAAAAAGCAACCGTTGGAAATATCCCCTTGACCCTGAATCAGGGCCAAGAAGGTGGAAGATATTAGAGCCACTTCTTCTTGCATATTAGAGCCCTGAAACGGTCTTCAAGGAAGTGATTTTGGTGTGTGTTTTTGACCAAGGAATGCTCCAATAATGTCACAGCAATTACGTAAAACACCCATGCTTTGAGCAAACACATAGTATGAAATCTTTACAGGACATGTCTACCTATTTATGTGGTGCATAAATAGATACGACTGAAAAGAAATCTGCTGGTTCAGGCATTGGGCTGGTACACTGAAAACTTGCACCTGATTCCTGGCTCTAGCACAGATATTTTCATGCTCTTTGGCAATTCCCTTCACATATCTTTCTTTTCCTCCTTAAAACAAAAGGAAAACAAGAATACTTTTCCTGCCTCACAGGCATCACGAAGGTTCCCAAGCACTGTTAAATATTCAGATGCTGCTGAGATAAAGCCAAAAAGATATGTAGAAACCTAGACAAGTCCATCCCTGAACTTTGGGATGAGAACTCAAGTTGAGGTTATACAGACAATAATTCTCAGATTGCATTGTTTCTACTGCATTTTTTCTCCTAAATAAGGATGGGTCTGACTTTAAAACTATTACATTATTTCAGTAATTCCCCATCTCCATTGATTTTTGCCATTCTTCAATAGTTAGAAAACAGTGTCAGTTTTAATGAGTACAGATTGTGTGAAAGTGGAGCACTAATCTTGACTTTTGAAAAATACAGCTGTCTTTCTGTGTCCAGGTCCATGCCCACAGGGAGAATATCCAACTTAATCTTTCCAGATCGTTAGAAATATTACACACCAAGTCTCACACAAGCTTTTTAGTTAAATCGCATCAGTAGAGCCCCTTTCTGGAGTGCCTTCAGTGCTGCTGGGTGTAAGCCAGCACAGACGGGGTAGGGCTACACTCTGGTTCTCGCACTTCAGTTTTGCCACTGTTTTTCATATGAAGAAAACTCTGTCTTGACATTAGATTTTACACCATGACTCTTGTTTATTTCTATCTAGAACAAAGTCTGTAGACAAAGTCAATATATTTTATCAGACTAACTAGCAGGCAAGATTTCAGGCACACAAGTCATTCTTCAAGCCTCTTTTTTCACTCACTCACGTTGTAGACTGTCCTGGTTTCGGCTGGGATAGAGTTAATTTTCTTTGTAGTAGCTGGTATAGTGCTGTGTTTTGGATTTAGTATGAGAATAATGTTGATAACACACTGATGTTTTAGTTGTTGCTAACTAGTGCTTACACTAGTCAAGGACTTTTCAGCTTCCCATGCTCTGCCAGGTGCACAAGAAGCTGGGAGGGAGCATAGCCAGGACAGCTGACCCAACTGGCCAACGGGGTATTCCATACCATATGATGTCATGCTCAGTATATAAACTGGGGGGAGTTGGCTGGGGTGCACGATTGCTGCTTGGGGACTGGCTGGGTGTCGGTCGGCAGGTGGTGAGCGCTTGCATTACTTGCTTTTTTTCCTGTGTTTTGTTTCTCTCTCTCATTGTTTTCCTCTTCATTACAATTTTATTATTATTATTATTATTATTATTATTATTATTATTATTACTACTACTACTACTACTACTACTACTACTACTACTACTACTACTACTATTACTATTATTACATTTCAAGTATTAAACTGTTCTTGTCTCAACCCACGTGTTTTCTTACTTCTGCCCTTCCAATTCTCTCCCCCATCCCACTGCAGGGCGAGGATGGGGTGAGTGAGTGGCTGTGTGGTGCTTAGTTGCCGACTGGGGTTAAACAGTGACATAGACTTCATCTGACTCAGTCATTTCTTACAGGCAAAAAAGGCATTTCAAGAAAGTCATGCCCTGTTGCTGCAACTGCCATCCACTGGGCCAAAAAGATGAAAATGTGGCAAACATCACTTCCCTATGTTAGAACTGGAGAAACACAGAGACCCAAGTGGGCCAACCTGCCTAACACTGCACAAACTCAGCTGTAGAATGGGGTAGCAGCATCCTTGCTCTAAGCTCTATTTTTCACTTGAGCAAGAAATTCTTCACATGAAAAACTATGAGCTTTGCTCATCCTGTTTTCTCATACACTAAGAATTTCTTTAAGGCATATGGATATACACAAAACATTTTTTTTCCATCTTACCGAAAGAGATACCAAAGCTGCAATTCTTTTCCCAACAGTTAGCTGTTTTCCCACCCACTCAGCTGTTCTTCCTATATCCCACTTATTTCTTTCACAACAGAGTTATCTGACATGACTGATTTCTTTTGGGTATCTTGCCTCTCTCTGCAGCTATCACTGTCCTTTAGGTTCTGCAGAGAACAATTCAGGTATTTGCAGAATGTTCAGGCAGCAGATGGGGAACCTGGTTATCAGCAGAGTTACATACAACCGCAACGGTGATAGTAGGGAGAGTTGCAATGGTTCTCCTGTTACATATGGGCAGCTGCCTCACTGGGTAGTAGAAATCATTAACACTTCTGCCTTCTGGCAGTATTTCTGTCTCTCATACTAGAGGGAGGAGATTAAAAAGTATGGGAAGAAAGTAAGTATCCAACCTGTCTCTCCAACATGGAATTGAAGGGACTATGTCTTCCATATAGATGTAAGGGTAACAATAGACACACAATGCAGGCATTTAAAGGGTGGGTTAGGGTGTAAGAGTACCTTTAGCAGTTTAAAAGACACAGCAACATTAATGATTTTTTTCAGTCAGACCCAATTACAACTGTTTACAGAGCCCTTTCTCTCTCCCTCAGAGACTTTGGCTGAATTCCCATCATTTCCGGGACCGGACCCAATTATGCCACTGACCACAGCATTCTGACTGCTTAATGCAATTCCATGGCAAGGACAGGGAACTCCCAGAAACAAGAAAGGGCTTGATTTGCTCCACACTGTACCTGGAAACAGCTCCCAAAGCAACATGTTATGCCAAATAACTATGCCTCAGAGTAGCCAATTAATTTGTGCAATTCTAGATTAAAACAAAGACTATTCCTTATCTTTTCTTTTTGAAAAGCATTTTTTTTCCAGGTAAAAACTGTTGGCAAAGTTTCCCTTTGGCTGAAATTTCAGAGCTCTCTAATCTTTGTTCTAGTATTTCTATGAACACAGTGCTAGGAGGCAATTAAAAGGTGGTGAGGTGGGGGAAACGGGTGGTAAGGGTGAAGGAGGATATAGCAGGTTAAACTCACAAAGTATTTGTACATATCAGGGAAACCTTCAGTTCTTAGAAAAATCCCATGTTATCCCAGGTCTGGCCTGTCTCAGCAAGTGTGCTTACTCACGGTGGCAAACAAAAGTGTTTGAAATCCACTGCAAGATGATTTATTGATTTATTTTGTACCATCATTTCAGTTTATATCAACACTCAGAGAAGTGCTATGTTATTGACTTTTTTCCTTGGCTGATCTCCTCTTCTACTCAAGATTGTTATGAGCTTTTCTGTCATTTATAGAGTACCGTAAGTTATTAACAACCAAGGAGAAAAATACCAGACAGAATAGAAACTCTCCCTTGAAAAAACAGTTGAGAGGCATATTCGAATACAAGGCAGTTCAGTAAGTACAGAGCAAACACAGCGGCATGTGACGGCTGCAGAAGGAATGCTCTGTGGAACAGATAGCATTTCAGAAGGGCTTAGTCAGAACAAAGTGAGGTGAGATTTGTAAGAAATAGCATTTCTAGTAAACCCTTTGGCAAACTCTGGAAAGAAGACACTTCGAGGGACTAGGTTATGAGAAATCCAATCACTGGCTAAAATTATCCAAAGTATGTGCAAGCCAGCAGGAAAGTAATTTTAGCTTTTATGCAATGTATAAGAAGAGCAAAAAGGTCTTCAAGGACATCAGGCAACTATGGGAATGTTTGATAGTTTTCAAGTCTTCTAATCAGGTTACAGAAATGTCGTCACATTAAATATGGATGCTTTCAGATGGGCCAAAAAAATGGACATTTGCCAATTAACCATAGCATTGAGTTTTCCTCCAAACATTACTTTTCTGAAGTTAACTTTGTATTTTACCTTACATGGCATAGCACTTTTGGGAAACTGTATCACCATCACTAATGTGGTCAACTGCAGCATCTCAAAATCAAATCTAGTGTCATCACACAGCTTTGATTTTTCTTATCTTGAAAGTTGGTCTGACAAAATTGAATAAGAAGACAGAAGCAGAGAATAGCTTCTCTTCCATGACTATGTCCCAAGAAAGTTTTAAACTGTAACCGTAGTATGCTTTCTCTTCCACTGTTTCTTTTGGTTTCTAAATCCCATTTTACTCACTCAGCACTCACCTCCTCCTGTTTTCACCCTCTCTCTGGCACTCAGAAGCCAATACCCAGCACAGTCCTAGGTCTGGCCATCATAAAAGGATTCAGTCAGCCCAGCCCAGGATTCAGAGCTGAATTTCTTGGAAGACTAGGCCTTGAAAGCCTAATGCTTAAACAATTAATCAGTTTTTTTCCAGAGATTAGGAAATCCTCTGAAGGACCCTAATCCAACTAAACACTTAAGTAGGTGCCCTACTTTAAACATATGAGTCTCCTTTGTTAAGTGGAACAAAGAAATATATCTGAGAGTATACTTTAAGGCCACACAGGAAAACTGAAAGACAAGGCAGGAATAAGGTACAAGGTTCTGATTCCTAATTGCATGTTAGGAATATTCATTCACTGCCAGTTTCTCAAATTACTTCACTAATAAGCAGCGCTGAAAAGATAATGTATACATAATAATTTTCTGTTGGCTCTTGGATGTAGGTGGACTAGATCTCACAGAAATCTGAGAAGAGCAAAGCCTGTCATTCTTTAATGAATTCTCACCTTTTTCCAAAGAGAAGCTGTAGTTTGTATAGAGAATAGAGATTTAATTTTCTCTGGCCTAATCTTGAGGATTTCCAGTAGGCACAAGAGTATTGTTGTCATTGTAATCAACAGTGACAGCAGCACATCAGTGATGATATTACTGGAGTACTGAGTTGCTATAGCCTAATGTACAGTACTGCTCATCTGGATACCACATGGGCTTGTGCACTCCACCATTACCCAATATGTGGCCAAGTAATTTGTCACATGGAAACTGCTTGAGATGGAAAAATATAGATGCCCCTTCTCACAGCTGTAGAGAAACGGGGTATTTCTCCACTGTGCACTTGTTCCTAAACAAGAATCAAGTTCTTCATGTTGTAACACTCCCCCTGAGGGACTGCCTGGGAGTGATAAGTCTTATTTGTTTCTGCTTTCTCCACATCTTTATTCCTATCATTTTCTTTTCTGTTTCTCTCTCCATGTCCAGCCTTTCCTTCTCTTTCTACTTTTCTTTTCCATCACTCCTTTTTGCTTCAGTTAAAAGCAAAGAAATATACGTCTCCTTTCTTCAAGCTGAGCTCTTGCGCACTTCTGCTGTTACTAGGACTGTGTCATTACACTTCTCTCTGACCAGAGGCTCCTATGGCTAAAGCAACATTCGTGTGCCTCCACAGCTGCAAGGCCAAGTACTTCAAAGAAATTTGACAGGGAATAACTAACAAAGAGGAGATGCATCTTTCTAACTCAAGGACAATGGTAGTTAGCTTATGGACTGATACTAACAGTGTCAATTCCTTTATATACCCTCTATTTTTTACACAGTATCATAAAAATGTGGATATTTCTATTATCTATAGCTGTGTTTAAAGATTATCTTTTTTTTTTTTCCATTTGACCTAAGTCACTACATTTAGGGATGTTTACCCCTATCTTTATCTCCTGTTTATTGCTTTAGTGCTATTTTATCTGGTTTCCTAAGAAGAAACACCTTCCAGTACCATGCTACTGCCTGCCTTGTCTGCCCTCCCTCTCCCTGTAATGTCTATAATCTGTTTACTTTTTACAGCCAAAACCAACCACAGATCACAGCTCTCTGAAACAGGAGATCTCCATGCATTTTGTGAAAACCCAACAGCTAGAGAGATGGAAGACACACGTTAAAGGCTACCTGAAGGAAATGTTGCCTTGTGTGCATCATAGCTATCAGTTCTGTTTGATGTGCCAGGATGGTGCACCAATCCACATAGCTAGCCATCCCGCATGGCTAGCCAACCAGCACAGCTAGCCAACCAGCACAGTTAGCCAACCAACAGACCTAGCTGACCTGTATGTACATGCATGTCTCCAAAACAGCCTCAGGTGACGCTGTCTCTTGCCCAGCCTACAGTGAGGGGAGCGTGTAATCACTTGGCAGATGCAGGTTGGGAGGGAAGGGGAAAACTGAAGGTAGTGCAGGAGCTGACTATCAGGTGGGCATACCGCTAGCTAGAGTCTTCACAGAGTCTGCTATGTAAGGAGCAAAGGCTAAAAAGACCCTGACATGTCTCATTTAGGTGCCTAAAATTATGTGGGGTTAGCCCATATGCAGTATTCATTGCATCATTTGTTTTGTAAACATTTATGGTGCATTTTGACTTTCCTTTTGTTGGAAGCTCGCTCCTCTGGCTGCCATGGAGTTCAGCCATGAGTTTGCACTGTATACGTTGCACACATACATAGCACAGAGTATTTGTATCTATGCTTTGGGTGGTTATATTCCTTTCTGTTTGCATTTCTGCTTTTCAGAAGCTTTCATGAATCTGTCAGAGGCCAATTTATGGGGCCAATAAAAGGCAAGCTCTAGACTTTTCATGGCATTTCAGGTCACAGATATGACAATTCATTTAAAAGACCAGTTCTCACATTAATTCACCTTCATAAATGAAACCCTGAGGCAACAAAAGACCACAAAAACCAAATACTGATTAAACATGAGTCAATGGGTCACTTTAGGTTTAAGTGAATATTAAGATATTTTATTTATTCTTCAAACCCTCATACATACGGTGGAACTTGTTTTTCATGTACATTTTAGAATTCGTATTGTGTACGTTGAAAGACTTTTTTTTTTCTTCCTGGTAATGGGGAATCTGTGTTATTTGCACATTGCAAAACTTGTTCCACAGGTATGTTGTGAAATTTTATTGGGCATTTTACAGTTTGTGATTCATGTCATGTAAATGTTGTTCAGCTCAGCTTTGTGTTTTACTGATTTATGAGTACTGCATGAATGTGATTTGTTATTTGATTTTCCTGGGATGCAAGGATGATATTACCATTAAAAAAGTCAACACTAACTTATACTTTCCTTTCTGAGCCTGCAAGAGTTTTTAAGGCACAAACTGTATCTCTGGGTATTCTTTAGCATCTAATAAAATAGCACCCAAGCCTGGTTGCCTTAATTAGGTGCTTATGCAAGAGAAGTTACTGGAAAGAGAGTTCCCGCTTGCTTTTATCAGAAATTTGTATTTATTTTTTATACTATCAATGGAGTCACCCCAGTAATTGTCTGATTACCATGTGTCTTGAATGGGTAGTGACCACTGTTTTTGAGTTTGGCATAGCAAACTGACATGCATTCTATCCAACCAAGTGTATAGCCCAAGAATATGTATGGACCAAGATACTATCAAATTCAGTAAGTGCTGTCAAGGATCCCCAATGAAAGTGAAAGCATCTGTTCCTCTTCATGAACGTTTAGGTCTATGTTCATTTTCCAAACAGATTAAATCATGCCAGCCATCTCCAGGCCTCCCCTGCTCCCTTTCTATTCATAAGTGACAAAAGTGGTCATGTTTACTTACTAAAGAAAATTTAGATCATTTTGTAGTTGAGAGTAAAATATGTCTAAGTACAGTAGGAGTTGTTAAACTGTCAGAGGAAGTCACTACATGAGTTAAAGGAACCTGTCTAAATTCTTTACTTGTCTTTGTCTCTGTCTCTGGGTGTAAAATACAATGAGACGGGATAAGACATGATATACCACCATCCCTCTTTTCTGCAGTCCCAAGCAAGTCTAAGTTCTAGGTAATTAAAGTCTCTTAGCTTTATTTAAAAGTTGCCACACTTTCATTATTTTGTGCTAAAGTGTCAGTAATTGAATTAACAGCCTTTTCAGTTTCATAGGCAGCTACACCTCTGGTCGAAGTATACCAGCCCTAATATAATTAATGTCTTTATCTCCTTTTCACCACTTCATTTGAAGCACTGTGCTTGTAACAGAGCCATTTTACCATGCTAAGTCCAACCACAGCCCATTATTATTAGTATCTGGACCACTTTACAAATGCAAAGTATTACAACTATTCTTCATGTCTGTAATGGCTTCTACATTTCTTGGTTCCAGCTGGAGCCAAACAGGAGCACCAAAATACCGCAGGAAATGCTTTCTTTGTAGTATATTTGAGCATACACCAAAAACTTAATTTTAGGAGTATCAAGCTGTTTGGAAAAGCAGGCAAGCTATTGTGTTCTGCTTCACCAAAAATGAGCTTGAATTTCCTTGAGGTTTGTCTACTGCTGTGCTACTAACAAAAAGTTAATTTACATGGGGGAAAAAATGAAAGTATGTCTAAACTGGCTTCCCTTCCAGAGATTAAAATGTATTTTATCTTACACAAATCAATTTTCTTATAATAAATGTCCCTGAACAAAGTTCAGAGAAGGTCCAAAGGAGGCAGGCAGAAGCAGACATCTCTTCTGTGGCATCCTGGTATCTCCATTATATTGGCATCACAGTGGGGGTGGTCTTTGCCCAGCATTTAGAGAAGCACTGAGATCTGGACTGCAGCTTAGGAAAGTGCTCCCCACTCACCTGCGGAAGGGAGGGAAGAATGACTGCTACCTGAAAGCATTAATTTGAAGACATGAACCTACCTATTTCATGATTTCAGAAAGCTAACTCTGATATTGCAGAATTTTCTTGCCTTTCACCACCAGCCTTCGGCTTTCCACCCCTAGGGAAGCAGTGGCTGCCAGCCATGCACTGAGGAACCTCGTGCTGTCCTAGGCTATGCCAGGTCACAGCAGGCAGGAAGCCATGCCGGGCTGTCTGAACCATGACTGCTTCAGGTCAGTAGGTATTTAACTTGCACATACCTGAAGTAATGTGCGCAGCATTATAATCACCCTTCTCCATTAAGACTGGAGTGTGTTTTTTCTTCTACATGCACACGTTCCCGCAGGGACCAAACCTTTTTCTCAGTATGTACGTAAGATCGGCTGCCAATACGTGAGAGATGATGAGCAAGTTACTGGCAGAAAATTCTATTTGTATATCATGTCCTCGTATATACATACAAATATCTATGTACATACTGAAGAGGAATTTAAGCAGATGAATTGCAATATTTTGTCAGCATCCCTTTTCCAGATCCCAAACAATTTTCATAGTCAGTACAAAAACTTTGTACTTATCTTCAAAATGACCCCTTGCAGTTCAGTCAGACTTATAATTTGTGCTGTGCTGTGCTTCACTTAGATATGTGTGCCTCCATTGGATAATGTGGCTTACATACCTCAGGATGTTAGACTAAGCTAAAATTCGACCAGTTGAAGTATGAATAGGTTTAATTCTGTGCAGGCTTTGTCCCAAGGAACACCACTCTTTTTTATTTTTATTTTTAATGAAGGATGATGCAAAGGAAGGAAAAAAAATCCTGCTCCCTAAAAGCAAATCTTTTAGCAAGTAAAGCTAGTTATGAAATTCCCAGTTAAGCAGTCTTTCATCTTAAAAATGTCTACTTGTTGAAACTGAAACTCTTCTTAAAAGTAGAACAGCTTCAACAAAAGCTTCCCTACAGGATGGAAACTTTGATCAAAACCAGAGAGAGGATAAGCCCAAAATAGGTATCTGGCTGATGGGCAGTGCTTTTAGACAGCGTAAGAAAGATTCGGATTCAGTCGCTTTTCTGTCTGACTCCAGTCAATCACTTGAACCTCACCCTGACATACCCACTTGTTTGTCCTGCTCTCTGGGATACTAGTTATTTTATGAGTATTGTCTCCTATTCTTGTTTTCTCTGAAACGGAGCATGTTTTTCTGATATTGGTGAGAAATAAATATAGGCAATGGCAATTATTCTGTCATTTCTCTGAATAGGACCATGTTTTAAGCATAGACTTCAACAGAAGAAACTATTGTTTAGTTTCAACAGAAGAAACTATTGTTTAGTCAGCAAATGGATAATTATCTTCTAATTAATCAAACTGATCTTTAATCTGAAGAGGATTTGCTTTAGAATGGAAAAGTGTTGGGAAATAAAGTCAACTTCCTCCCTCCCCAAAGTTCTCTGTTTTTCTCAGACTGAAACAGAAATAATGAATTTTGAAAGTTCAGAAATGGTTGGTGAACTCTTGTTTCTTCCAGCTCTTCTGTGTTGTGTCTGCACTTTTGGGTTCCAGATAAATCTGGAAGCAAATGTGAAATAATGGTCTCACGGTATTTTGGCAGGAACCTCTGGAAACCTCACAAAACAGCTTTTTCCAGACTCAAAGCTGATTTTAAAACAGCATAACTTCAGCTATGTAAGAAATACATTCTTTCTCTCAGAAAACTTAATGTTTCATGTGCCAATAGGCATGATTAAAAAGCATCCTCAATGAAAAAGCCATGAAGAACAGATACAAGAATCATGAAAAATTTGGGGAGGCAGCTCTGAGGACACAATGTTACATCTGAATCTAGTTTGATATTGAGGACATTTAGATACAGAACTAGAACCTATGTTGTGGTCTTATTTCCAGTGTGAATCTAAACTAAACAACCTTTAAAACTGTCCCCCCCGTCCACTTAATTTCTTAATCTAGCTGTCTATAACATATATATTGCCAGTACATATATAAGCTTTAGTTGCTGTCACTCCAGAATAGTCTCAGGGGGAATCTATACTTTCACATGTAAAACCAGCTTCAAAAACAAAGTATGTATCAAGGAGGTTATCTCCCAGGGTGAGACAGAGCATTTTTAGGTGAAAATAAAGGGGCCACAGCCTTCAAAGTGGACGGGACAGTTATGTAGCAATAAAAGTCTTATACAACAGTGAGGCAGGAGGGCCTCATGTCCTGCTATCTGCCTACTGCCCACAGTGGCTGTTCCTAGTTCCCTGGGATGGGGGATAAAGGCAGGTTGATTCTAGCTCACTTTCCTCATTAATTTTCTAGGTGGTGTAGGCAAAGCATTTATCATCTCTGTGCCTCATATTCCCATGTGTATATTCAACATAATGATATAAATTTATCTATTTTTAAGGATCTGAGACCTTCCACATTGATATAAATGCTGGGATTCCACATCTTTTTACATTAAAAAGCCACAAGCTTGTGGGTTTTTACTGGCCCCCATTATTCATTTTGATAAATGAAGATCTAAATCTGCAAAGTATATTTTGATATGTAGAGTGCCTTGAATTTCCGCTGATTTCAATACTCATTGTCTGTCTGTTTTCACTGCTTCAGAACTAAAACAGCTGGTAAAATCATGGCTTTTTTGAAGACAAGGGGAGTTTGGTCTGGCTCAGTGCTTAAAAAATACCATGTTCTGGTAAGATCTGATTGGTTTTTCCCAAAATTTTTCCAGTGCCTTATTTCTGAGTATTTAAACATATGTAGATTGATTTGACCCTGCTTCTTACAGGGTCCCTAAATGTTATGCAACAGTGACACCGATCAATATGGAAGTCATGTTCTGTGCCACTGACCATTCATTCTTTCACTATGTTTACACAAAAAATTCTACCAGAGAAAGCCTGAGCAGGAGGAAAGCATTTGCATATCCCTGGCAAAGGATCCTACATGGCACCTTTTTGGTGCAGTACCACAACCCATTTCACATGGTCACCTCAAACAGAGTCATTCCAAATGAAAATCACTGCAGTGCTGCAGGACCCGACACGCTGATCTCTAACCACAGGTAATGCTGGGGAACAGAACTCATTCTGTCTTCTCATAAGGGTATGTTCAAAAGTAAAAGCCTTCCTGACCTATACATCAGGAAATTAGAAAACTTAAATCAGAATCACACTTCACTGGAAACTAAGCAGATTCAAATTTTTAAGCCGTGCAAAGCAAAATTGCAATGCATGTTTTCAGGAACTCAGGTGTCAGCTAAGATTTCTGAGTTTCACATACAGATGTTTGATATGACATTCAATTTTCAAGAAACAGTATTAGAGAACTATGTTCACTTGATGAAATGTTCAAAAGAATAAACCTGCTGCTCTGAAGGTGAAACAACACAAAGCCATCTGTGCCTTTATAGCCCTTGGTAGGGCTATATGTACATGAGGAAATGCAGATGAGTGACTTAAAAGCATATCTGTTTACATATACAACATGCCAAGGGTATATATGCCAATAGGCTGACATTAAGCACCATGGAAGATGTATCCCAAAATGCACCAGGGAGAGGCTACAGAGAGATCTTGAGGACCCTTATAATAAATAATCCATTAAGCGGATGGAAGAAAGCTGCTGAAATTATTCATGCTGATAGTTCACCTAACAGTAATCTACTATATGCAGTGTTTGCGGAAAAGGCAGAGGTGCCTGGATAAAAATACGTACCCTAAAATTCTCTACAGGTATTTAACTTTTTAATCTCCACAGCAAAATGTCAACCATCCTATATAAACACAAAAACACACATGTACACAGATGTGAGCACACAAACAAACTTCCCATCCAAGAACCAGATAAACTGATTCACCGTCCTGTTGGGGAAATGAGCATGCTCGTGCTTTAACCTTTTGCTGTGGGGAGAAAAAGAAAACTGCTCATCAAGAGTGCCCAGCAGGGCTGGAAGAGGGCAGCCTTGTATCTTAGGACAGCCACAGAAGAAGGCTCTGTTCTCTTCTTCTGCAATCATATTGGCAAAAGGTCACTGTTCCTCCCAGGCTAGCATGGTCTTCTTTTCCTAGTGAGGTGTAATGGCAAAGGCCACTTTTCCAGTCCCCCACCCTCCCTAGAGTGACAATGGGGCTGTTCCTATTTTTTCCCTCATCCCAAAATGACTTACTATCATTTCCCCTTTCCTACCAGAGCTCAAGTCAGGCTCTTCCCATAGATGAACCCTTAAGTGATGTAACAAGGTTCTGACATGAAGCAACACATACTTTTGGTTAATCCTTCTATTTTATTGTGTCTTAAGCCCATATGGGCCACCAGTGACAACCTAGTGTAACCATCTATTTGACTCTCCCATCTCTCTTCACAGTGAATTGCTGACAAGAATACCTTTTGCAAGTAGAAGAGATTAAATGAAGACAAAATGTCCTAAAGTAACAAGTCCCTAAAAAAAAAATTTTAAAAAAGCCTCTTGGATTCAGTTGCTGCAAAACTGCTGGCTGCAATTACTTTCACTCACAGCCCATGCTGAGCCAAGGCTCTAAAACTGGGGTGTGGAGGGAGGAGAGCTCACTGCAAAGGATTTCTGCAGGCAGCCTGATTGCCTGGGACAAGCAGTGACAGCTGCCACGTGCCTGCTTGACTTTCAGGTGTACAAAGCATGATCAGGAGGCACACTTGGTCAGGAGTAAAATTTTGTCTACTTCTTGTGTCCACAGAACAGAATGGAGTTTGAGGACTTTGGTCCTGACCTCTGGGCCAATATCATCAGGTGGCCTGAGTTGAAGCACCTCAGTTAAGTTCTGAGAGATTTTTTTTTTTTGGGGGGGGATGTGTGCATGCAAAACACATTAAGGCACTTTTTGAGATGAAGAGGGTTGTTACATTGACTTAGCCGATGAATCTGGAATTGGTTTTGTATTAAGATACAGTTCGTACCTCTCAGGGCTGTTTGTGTTTTCAAATGCTGCTTCCTCAGTTACACAGTAGTTGTGTTTTTAAAGTCTTTTTTTTTTCCCCCAAACAAAAGACAGAAGCTTGAATTCTGTGATAATCACATGACTCCAGCAGCTGGGGCTCTTGGCTCTGGTGTTTGTGATTTAATCCACTTCTGCATTGTGATTTTTATGGGAACTGTCTCCATGGCTAGCACTCCATCCTTAATAAAATGGACAGAACATTTTCTCATTAGAGTACATTCCTTCAGAGAAACTGTGGGAGGAAAGACATTAACAGAAGATTGTGTAACCAGAACCAATTAAAGGCAATATCCTAAATTATTTAAATCATAGGGCTCTTTGCCATTAACATGAATGGGGCTGGGATGCCAGTCCAACTTTCCATCGCATTTTTCCTCTTCCATCCTCTTAAAGCAAGTATCCACATCAGGATATCCTTCTAGAGGTGTACTGGACTTTTTCATGTTGAAAGGGATCCAGAGAGCTATGCAGACTGTGTAAGTTGTGGGCACGATATAGTTCTGAGGTTCTTCACATCCACATTGTGGTTTTTCTATATATCTCATTGATGTGTATCTCCTTGGTAAGCACCTAACAAATTTAAATCACATCGGTCCCTGGTTTACTCACCATGAAGGTGGAACTATGCAGCTGTTTAGTTGCACACAGCACAAGCTAAGAGTTTCTGATCCATGAGCATATTGCACAGAACTGAAACAGCACTGAGTCTTTTCAGGTCAGCAGAACATGCTGACCCCCGCTGGCACCAGCCAGCCCGCTGGTGCCAACACTCCTACTCACACAAGAAGTGCCATGAAAACATCGGTAACCACAAGCAGTCAAGGCTCTAGTTTTGTATTTCATTCCAAGCTCACCAGAATCCCAGAGCTTCTTAGGTCTCAGAGCTTCCTACAGAGCAACTTTTTCTGTGGGTGGTGAAAGTAGAAATTGTGGTGTTTGCCCCACCTGCTGATTGTTTATAAGGTTATAAAAAATTGGCACATAGAAAAATGTCAGCAGGCGTGTCTGCCATTCAGACCTCATCATCCATGACTGTTTTGGTCCATTTAGGCTGTTCTTCCTATGCTGGGAGTAGTTTAGAAGTTAGGATCACTCCTAAATGACCCCATTTGTGTTCTAGACTAGAACTGTRTTGTCTCAGGTAATTTGTACTCTTCCATTCTGTCATTACAACTGTGCCTTTCTTGAGTTATAAACTCTGTAAATAGTTTTGATAGTTTCTTCATAAAAATATTTTCCTACCATGTATGTGCTTTAGTAAGGAATTAGTATTTTTCCCTTCAGGCTCTGTAATGGCATACATCACTTTCTCAGCATCTACTTGCCTGTTCTGCTACTCAGCCACACACCAGAATTTGCATTAGGGCTCTTATGTTATAATTCTGTTCTGTATTGTTTTATGCAATCAATTTTTTTAACATATGCACTGCTTTGCAATAACACAAATTAAACCCCCCAAACTATGGTGGGAAAGATTGTTCTCTACTGAGTAGTAGAGGAGTCTTTATAATTGGTTTCTTCTGATTTTTGTGTCTATTACCTGTTTTATCAGTGTGAGTTACCTAACCTCTGGGGATGAACTGATCTGTAGACGTGAGTGACAGTACTTGGGTGTTCCTCAAAAGACACATTTATATTGGCGTAGGTTATCAGGGGGTGGCGACTCAACTTTTCCCAACTAATGTGTCCTTTCCAGATGTCTCAAGATAGGAACTCCACAGATGCCATAAATAGTGAAAGCATTGTGGAAACTGGTGCTTCATTCAACAACTGAAGACATGGAGGAGAACAGGGAAGCTCTGGCAAAGAAAGACAAATCTACTTCTACTACTACCATGCCATAGCTTTTTAGCTGCAGAGAATTTCTGTTCAGGAGAAATCAAATTTGGGCTAGTAACTACCATGAAATTTGCTGTGAGAAGCACTAATAGAAGAAAACACCTTTCAAGAAAACAAGATTTACCCTGAGGCCTATTATATTTTCTTCATAGTCCTGTTGTTGCTTCCCTTTATATCGATATAATCACATTTCTTCAAGGTTACCCAAGGAACCTGATACATGGGACAAAAAACAGTCTCCAGCTGGTAATATGTAACTACTATCTCTGACATTGCAATGGAATATCCTCTGTTTGATTAATCTATTAATAGTAAAGCATTGTTTAGAAATCACAACAGTTTTCAGCATCCAAGCAGTTAAGGAAAACCAAAACAACATTTCTTCTCCTTTTAGGTGGGCCAAAAGTATCCGTGATGAGTTATCTGCCTTTAGATTTAAGAAATAAAATCTTGGATGTTACATTTTGCCCATGTTTCTATTTTGGTACAGACATAAGAAACAACAGCAAAATAGAAACCCCATAACTTTCCATCTGCAATCTCAAAACAAACACAAGAAACCCAAAATACTATGTCGTCTTTGGCTACCATAAGGTAGTAAATAACGGGTCAGCCTTGCTCCCACACAGAGTAGTGGTGGCATTTCCCTCGACTCCAGTGGGAACAGACCAGGGCTAATATACTCCAGGAATTCTGAGAAATTACTTGGAACAAGACCTCCAATGTCAGGAGCTCATTAACTGTTCTTAGTCCTAAATGAGTTAGGCATTTCAGTAACATCCCTCCCTTCCACCCTCGTTAAATCTGGTAGCACTGTTGATAATATTTCTTTCAGAGCTGATGAACCCTGTTTAAAATTGCTTACTAAATCATGTGCCACCTTTGAGGATAACAAGGTAATGCTTGTCTTTTTCCAGTGGTTGGAAAACTGGCTTTTCATCAAAGACGTTTCCTAAAATGTGTGTGTATTTTTAAAACTTGTCCTTGGATTGCCATTATACGTTTCATTAGGGAAGTCTTTGATTGGGTCCAGATGCATGTGATAAAACTCTGTGTGTATATAAACATTTTTATTTAACTTCTGTGAGTTTTAAATGTTTGGCTCCAAGAGAATGTATTCAACACAGTAGTGACCTTAGATGAGTGGTGCTTAAATTGTCATTCACAGGCCATGGGGTGGCATCGGACCCTCTCACTTCACCAGCAGTGTTAATTTTTTCAGTTTTAGAAGAATGGTCTAATGGATGAAGCCACTACATTTAGGGACCCATTGAAGTCTAATGCCAGGTCAGCCATGTGTTCCTTATACATATGTTCTATGCACCATATTTGCTGCTCTTTTTACATTTGTCTGTATTCCAGCAGTATAAATGATAAGAGAGTGCTGCTGTGCCTACAGTCCAGGAAGAGGCACAGGGCCTGTATAAGACAGGTGCTGAACTAAGCACATGTTCCTGTGCTTAGTCTGCAGTCTGCGGTTAGAAAACAGGTCCAAGAGGGAAGGCAGAGCKCTCTCTCTCTCTCTCTCAGGGTCTGGGACACTGTGCCAGGGAGCTTGGGTTCCTTCCAGGGGTAGGATTCCCCCCCCATGTTCTCCACTTGGAGATTGCTCAGAAGTGGTCCAGGCTAGACCAGCAAAGTGCTGCTGAGCAGAAAGCACCCAATTAATTTAAAATTGAACCTAACAGAACTGCAGTGGCCAGAGCTGATTTCACCATGCCCAACCGGAGGACGACAGCACAGAGCTAAACTTCATGGTCAGTGGGACCCACCAGTGCCTGTGCCAGGGCTGGACGCTGGAGCTCCTCATCAAACAAGGCCTGGCTGCAGGGCTTGGGAAGAGTGGTGTAGACAACCACATCCCAGTGGCCTTCACTTTTGCTAAACCTGTCTGGACTTATAGGTGGATCTTAAGAGGCTCAGGGTTGCTCTGTGACAGTTTTCAGCTTCATTTCAAATAGTTACAGCTGGGAACTCTGAAGCTGGCCAAATTTCCAGTGAAACCATTTGTTAGTTTTCAGTTTATTGCACAGATGATATACATGGTTATCATGTTTCTTGTGGGTTTTTGTTTTCCTCCCCACTCCATAAAAATATTTTATCATTTCATGTTCCAAAAGATGCCTGAATGTTTGCAAGTTGAGAGGAGTAATCTTCGAAGTATGACATAAGAACTTATACTTTTATTTCTTTGACTCAGAAAAAAAGAATATAGCTCTGGCTTGTACTCAAACCATAAATGTTTCTCTTAAGAAAGCATTTATAGGACTTGAACCCAACACTTTTTGCAGCTGCTGACACCTACAGAAACGTACACATAGCTCTTGTAGGGCACATTATTTAACAGTGATTGTGTTTTATGATTTCTGACTTGGCATGCTGTCTTTTGTATATTTTACCTTTTAAATAAAAGAAAGTGTAGGGAGTATGGGAAGCAGCACTAGGGATGTGAATAGGACCCAGAACCTTCAAGAACTGGGGGACAGAGATATCAGTGTCCCAGCCTGGGTGGGCAGAGTGTGACGGATGAAGTCCCACCTGCCCGGAGACTGTAAGAGGTGATACAGCACTTATGCAACATGGCAGGAAGCAGAATGCCAAGCTGGTCCTGGAAAACGGAGCAGCAAAAGGTAAAGAAAAGGCTGCACTGGAGGCTGAGTTATAATAGAGGCTTTGGGAACTGGCTGAAATCTAAACAGTCAGTTCAAGAGAATCAAACTGAACTGGTTCAAGCACAGATTACAGAGCACAAAGCCACAAAGGAACAGTGCTTGGTGCTCTGCAAATAGACACAACTATCCTTCCTTGGGAGCCAACAGAGAGATTAAGACAGAAAACATGGTTCAGGCCTATCCAGTAGATGCTGACAACTTCAACTGTAAATAAATGAAGAAGAGCTCTTAGAGAAAATGTTTCAGAAAGGATCTGAAAAAAATGATACTGCAGTTGTGTACATCGTTTACACGTATGCAGTTTCTGGTCTGGTCTTATCTCAGTTGTAACCTATGTCAAGAGAACACATGCCTTACATGACTGTTTGCCCTCACATTCCTAGCAAATTCAAAACTGCTGTTGAGGTCAAGGGCAATCTGGGCATGGGAGAAACACAGGACTGGATCTATGTTTGCAAAATATGCAGGGCTATGTTGCTATCAAGTGTATTAATTCACCAAATGGTGAGAGAGTAAATAAGGCAGAACATGGACTTGAATCATTTTTCTTTGTTGCCTTCAAAATCAAGTTTGCTCTAATTTGGATACCTTTCTGCATTATACAGCAATAAAGGAGACCTCTGAGCCATTTCGCACCAATGTATTTCTCCTTCTCAACGAAATTAGCCATTATGAGCATTTGTCTGTAGGATGGGTAATGATGTAGAAAGAGTCAAAAGTAATATTGAAGGAAGGGGAAAAACTGTCAGCTGTAGCATGGCTGATAAAGTTACATTCAGGAAACCTTTTCAGGTGCTTAGAAGAGCCAAGGATGTGCTCTGATGCATTTTAATACATACTAGAGACCTATTTTATAGCCTAATTGAATTTGATGGAGTTATTCAGCTTAGTTTGGGCCAGGAACAATAGCATATCTCATGGAAAGCAGCATCTGGCTCAATATGATAGAACTCCCACTATAACAAATAATTTAATGAGTGTCCACCACTCCCAGAGGTGCTTAAATTACATAAGCGGATTGAAGCACATTTAAACCTGTTAGTGTGCCAGTCCTGAAACACTTATTACAAACTGGCTGAAAATTCTGCAAAAGTACAGCTTCTCAGATGCCAGATTTCTGATTGCGCCRTTTTTTCATTATTTCAGCATCCCATTTGTCGCTTGGAGCACTGGGTGCTTCTAGCAGGGAGAGCTTAGGCTGAACGGGCTGAGCCAATGGCCAACAATAAGAGGACAGCCAGAGGCAGAGGTCTTGTATGTTACTTTTCCACCCATTTATGAAATGGTCTTCCTAAAGAGTGGGCCAGACTCTCAGCTGATGCATAGATCAGCACAGATCCACTGACATCAGCTGGAGCCTTTCCAGGTCACACCATGTGAGAACATGGTGCTCCATTTCTTCAGATACTTTGAAAATACTTTGTTCTTCACTGCGGTTCAACAAATCTCTACTGAAACTATCACTAGCAATTTTTGCCCCACCACTGAAAATTTCAAAACATTTTTAAAGTGAAAAAAACATAAACCACCACCTCCTTCATGGAAAAGTAGCCTGAGGCATAGGTAGATCAGGTGGCTTGATCTAACAGAAATCAACCTCACATCTGAGGACAGACCTCATGATAAAATTGTAATGACAATGTAACTATACTTTTGTTATACTAGGTTGTTGTCTCTGGCTAGATCTAAGCTGTTTTTTGAGTGTACCCCTCACAGGGGCTATAAGCTATATACATCCAAGTTTCCTTTGCCACAACCAGCAGCTGTTGCATACTTCACTCTTGCCCTAAAAGTGACTGGATTTAGGAGCTGATAAATGCTCTCCTAGGCTTCCAGTTTAGACACCTGTGACCAACTTCCCAATCATCCTTTCTGCCTTGCTGACTTCTATTACTTGTTTACATTGCATAAATACCGCACTTCTTCCCAGCCCCAACTTTAGCTCTAAAAGTGCTTTACAACCCATGAAGGCTAATCCTCTCTCACATCTGGCCAGACACATAAAGGAGATGCCAACAGCGAATGTCTGATATGAACAGCTTCCCTAAATACATTTAATAAAAGGATTGGAAGAGAAAAACAAAGCAAACTTTCCTGCAAAAGAACAAGTATGTTCTTCTGGGATAGGACAATGTGAAGAAAAGCACAAATGTGACAAACGAAAAAGATGAGGAAGATGAAGCAGCTTCATAAAAGCTATTGCCATTGCTTCTACTATGAAATAGATATCACAGCTGTTTTATTACCACCTTCTCACTGGCTTTGCTTTCTCCCATAGTGCTTTCCTGCAATCAACAGAAAATCAGGAGAGTCACAGAAAGCGCCCAAAATGCTGATTTAGTTTGGGCTACCCCTGCACATTTCTAAATGTGTATTAACACCATTTATCTGGAGTTCAAGTTAACAACTCGTGCTGAATCATATGGCCAAATAAAAAGCCAAAAGGAAAACTGTATTGTCTCCAGTGACTCTTTTTATGTTGTAGCCGGGTTTGGCAAACTGGCAGAGAGAGAAAATATCTGAGGGACAGAAATTTCCAGGAAACCTTTCAAACGTGTAACTCTAGTACCCTTAAGATCACTAAGGATAAAGGTAAAGTGTATTGATTTTCATTCCTGCACTGCTTTGCATCAAAAATAGTTGCATTAAGGGAATAGAATTCAAGAAATTTAACACAAAGTGAAGAAGATACTTCCCTCATCAGCATGTCCCTGGAGTGTGCAAATTCATGTCTCGCAAAGAGTAGGAAAAGAATTTTGTGATGAGTTGTCTCAACTTAAATAACATCTGTGGAGCTCAGGGCTATAACATATCATGAGATTTCTAGGATTTAGAACCAGGTGAAATGCACATATGACTAAAGAGGACATCCTGATTTACATAAAACAGAAACAAAAATAATAGAGAAGGGGCATAAAACTGGAACAGCCCTCATGTGAAAGAGGGTTAAGAGGTCTGCTGGACCTCCTTAGGCAGTCTAAGCCGGTCGCAAGGTTGGCTGTCAGATTGGATCCCTGATGGAACAAGTCTTCAAAGCAAGCGTTCAGATGGAGAAAATTGAAGGTCATTTTATCATGTCCTGTCTCCCACCCACACCTCTGCCCAGGCACTGCAGCCACTGGTGTTTGCAAAGCCTTGTATGGCCCATCTTTGCCTCCTCCTACCCCAAATCTGAGGCATATGGGGATGAATTGGACAGGAACAGTAGTATTGCACTAGGAACGTGAGTTTTGCAAGTTGTCTATTAAGAAATCTAAATGAGAACGGCTCTCACCTCTCAGCATCTCTTACTCCCTTCTCTCTGTGGAACTGTTCATTTATAAACTTTCTTACTGAAAAGCATATGTGAAATACTGACTGAGGTGGCAGGGGGAGGGCAAAGGAGAAACTTTTCCCAATAGATAACACACCCAATTGTTCAAGATATTGTTTCAGGTGCGTATTGGAAAGTACCTGAGATGGGTTACTGTGAGGACTGGGAAGAAAACACTCATGCCACCGGCTTCTATAATTCTACACATTAGGGTTAATAACATCTCATGCATTGTTATTTCAGCAGATCATCAAAGATCAGGGATGAAATCCAGTTCTGTGTTCCAAAGGAGCCACAATGCTGAACTGTGGACCACAGGCACGGAGATGTGACATGGGTGCTGCCTTTCTCTGAAGCCTCAGGCATTCAGAACGAACTTGATGGATTATTGTTTGAAATTTCGCAATTGTTGGTATTGAGTAAGATGCAAAACTGTACTGAGTGGGGTGGGAGAAGAGAGACAGCATTAATTCTTTATTCATGCCTTTGTCACAGACTAGTGGACATATGGGAAGAAAAGATGGAAAGATGATACTGAGCTAATGAGAGGTGTAAACATGTACCATATAAATCTCTGAATCGCTGGTCATTCCAAGGAGAAAGGATTAAGTCAGAACAGTTCATTTTTCTAAGAAGTCCACTATAAGAAGCTAGATTAACAACTACCAAATACAGCCATCAGCAGAAGTTCAGTGCCTTGAACTTTGGGTATTTCATCACCCTAACAACTCATCATGAACTCTGATATAATCTTGTAATAGGAAGACTGAAGAGTGAAGAGGTTTACTTCCTAATCCTTCTAGAAACTCAATTTTCAGGCTCTCACCCAAGGCCTAATTTAAAAAGATGAGATGAAAACTACAATTTTTACCAATTCTTCCTTAGATGTGAATTTTCTTTTCGTTCTGATGTACCTTTGTTTGCTTGCTGGATGGAAATCCTTCTATACATTCCCCAACACTAGACCAGTTAAGCCTAACTTTTTCTAGCTCTTCAGCAGACTGAGGATGGGACATTTTGCGAATTCTTTCAAGTGTGAAATCTGCAGCATGATTAAAATCTCCTGCTGCTGTTTAAAAAAACCCACCCCCATGGACAGGTTTAGATCCCCAAAAAAGCATCTGCAAGCAGTTTTTAAATGCAGTGTAGTCTCCGCCAAAAGTAGGTGCACATATATTAATAAGAGCACAGCTGAGGTTGCTAGCACTGCTACTTCTACATTAAGCAGTTTTCCTTTTACACCCTTTTGAATCGCAAGACTCGACATTTCTGCCTTTGTGAGAATAAAGCTGCATCATGCTGAGACTGCTACCTCTTTGCAGCTGCTCAACCACAGGTACTCACACTGTGGGTAAGAGCACCTCCTGGAAAAAAAAAGTAGCTTAAGAAACATTAACACCACTGCTCATCTGGATAGATGCAGTCTTGGAACTGGGTGTGAAAAAGGGCAAAATGGATCCCCTTATTTGGGCTTCCTGATGATTATATGTCTTGAAATAAATGTGTGTCCTATTAGAGCTCTGTGCTCAACTCTTCTCACTGCACATGAACGTGTTCCTGAGGTACAAGAAAGATGTAAGAGGGTGAAACTAGTCTGCGTCACATTTCTCCTCTTCTGTCAACATACTGTTGTGGAGAGTAAGGGCTTACCCCTTACACCCATTTGTGCTGCCTGCTTCCTGTGCCATAGCCTTGGAAGTGAGCAAACATTTCCACAGGCAAAGCTGCTTTTATATACCTTCGTTTCTAAAATGGTTATAACCAATTCTTACAGCACCAGGAAGAGCCAATCTAAAGGCTACCAGAAGCCACTAGTTAATGGGTTCACCTTGCATTTTAAGTGTACTTGCAGTGGCAGTTCTGCAGAGCTCTTTAGGTTTTTCCAGCTGGCGCCTGCAGTGGGATCCCGTTTCCTATATGCTTGTTTCCTGTAAATCTCATCATCACATGTATTATTGTCTGTGCTCTTGGCTGTCATCAGACATATTGAGGGATCCTTACCAGACCCAAATTTCCTAACTCAATGAATCATAAAATCTTTTTTTTTACTGTTACCTTATCTGTAAGTTACATCTGTCCATATGCCTCAGTGCTTCACAGCATTCTTTCTGACCCTTAGGAAGTCATTTTTCTAGATACTAACTTCAGTTTCACATGGCTTACTTGTGATTCACGACTCTTTTGATCTGGTGAAATGTTCTTGCTTGGATGCCATGCTTCAGGGCTGAATTCAACTTAGAATCTGTGGTATATATAAACCTGAGACTGAAGAGACCTATTTTGTTCCATCTGTTTATCTTACTACCAAGGCTGAGTCATGCTGCATGGCAGATTTACTATTAACCACTCATGTTATATTAGTGCCAAAAAGTCTCTCTCAGAATTGGGGCTTTTTACTGTGCTGTGCACTACGCAAGCGGATGGACGGCCCTTGTCCAGGAAGGATAACAAAGCAACAATCAGCGTGCTGAAGTACTGTCCTTGTCTTTCTTCTGTCAATAATAGTGAAAAGCACTGCTGGTTCAGATAAGGAATCTCTCTCTCCTGCCTTCCCAGAAACAAATTCAGAAATTTGTCATGACTGGAGGGCAGATTCTAGAACAACAGCTGTTGTTGCAAAGGCAGAGGCTATACAGGCCTCCACATGACAAGCAAAAAAGGACCTCATCTGCAAGAAAAAGGTATCAAAATGACAATTAAGAAAAAATCACCTACACAGAAAACAGTTTTGCAGATAAAGAAGAGCCATAGGGCAGTAAAGGTCCTTATACTCTTAAGATCCCTCTTAAAAACATAGCTTTTAGAACATCACAAAGGGTAAGTGACAACAATATTACCATTAAGCATCAGTTTCAGTATTTGCCATGAGTTGTATCTTTAAGATTTGGTTTCAGATTATACATGCTGTGCTTGTATTCTGCATGGTATGTTTAACTTTGAGGATTTTATATCCTAGTCAGCTATCAGAGAAATAATAGCTGAAATCAGAGCTCTTTACACAAAAAGAGCCTTTGCAAGCACAATGTTTTCCAAGGGAAACAGCTACTGGAAAGAAGAATTAACTAAAGAACTAGATTAAGAGAGAGAATGCAGGAAAAAGATCAAATTTCTGACTTGAATTTGGCATTCTACGCTGTACTAAAAGTTTATTCATTCTCAATAGAGAGTTAATGTTTTCCTAGCCAACATTCTTACCAACTGCATCTAAGAAGTCCTTCTCTGACCCATTCCTATCAGGAACACATGTAAAGCTATGCTTTCTGTGCCAATGTTGAAATTAATTTAATTTGGAGTCCGTTATAACACTTGTAGTCTGGCAAAGTCATCGCAGAGTTCCCTTCCAGCAGAGGTAACTAAAGACTGTGGAACTGGGGGAAAAACAAAAGCAAGTGTCTTCATTCCTCTCTCAGGCATAGATCTTCCTTCTCATTGTCACACTACTGAGTGAGAGAAGGACAGATGAGGTGTAATTAAAAAAAAAAGGATTAAGAAGGAGCAAAAATGGGAGAGAGAAAGATAAAGTGAGGAAAAGTTCATAACATGGAAAGACACATATGGGAAACGGACACAGTAGAAACAGATGTTGATATATAACATCGTCTCATCATGATGCAACTGACTAAACATCACCAGAGGTCACGCAGCGTAGGAAGAGTTTTCATTTTCATTTGGAGAAAGATAAAGGTCACCACTCAAACAAACTAGACGCCTGGCTCTGCTAGTGAGGCCTGGATCTTGTTTAAGGGTGGGACCTGAAACTCTTGTCTTCTTTTTTGTGGAGACTTAAGAGAAGCAAATAGCTGTTTGGGATTTTTTGTTTTCATGCTAAGCCTTTCCCCGTGCTTGCTAGAGTTTTTCAGGCATATAGCACTACTGAGGAAACTGAGTAGACCCTCTGCACGCAGGAAAATCAAAAAGGGTAAACTGAGAGATAGATCAGAGACAGCAGGTACCACAGCCTCATCCAGGAATAGTGGGATATGTACCTGTGGGACAGGGCTCTGGAAGTAGACAGAAAACCAGGGCAGACCAGGTGCCTTAACAAGTGAGACGTTTCCTTAACAAGTGAGAAGTTTCCCAGCTTTAACTGACTCCAGAGATTTTCACTGATTGTTTTAGGCAAACCTTCCTGCCACATAATCCTCGCTGCTGCAAACTTATCCACCTCCTTAAGGTGTACCCTGAAAGGATAATGGCAACTCTATTTGCTATAGGAATCCTTTTAGCACTGGTGCTTACATTTCCAGCAGATAAGCGAGGGAGGGAGGGAGGGAGGATCATATTGCATGTGTTTTGAAAAGGAGCATAAACAGTAGAATTTTACTTGATGGTAAAAAGTTTCAGAATCAACTTATTTTAATTATGAAAAAGTGAAATTATGCAACAACTCTGTAGTGTGACCTTAGAGAAATACTGAATTTAAAAGTATTAGACTGCATTAAACAGCCAGTGATTCTGAACTCCAGCGCTTATGACAGTCTGAAAAAGGCTAAATATAAAGAACTACAAAAATACCATCTTTGTTGTTTATTTTCACCTTTTGGTCTTCTGTAAGCACTTTAGGACAAGTTTTACTTTCTGTATCACACTGGGAAAACGTATTAGGTGCAAACACAATGAGCCAGGCCCAGAGAATATAATGTAAAGAATGATGATGTTTCATCATTAAAATAATTCACTCCTTACTGCTACTGTTTGAGGAGCATGGTAGATCAGTGACATTATAGACCCACTCTCAGAACATTTTCAAATGATAACAACCCAGCTTTCTCCTTAAGTCCATTCTTGCATGTCTAGTGCAATTGGCTTCAGTATAGTTACATGGAGTATGTGCTGGAAAACTGAATTGCCTTCACATATTTAGTGCCACAGCTCAGGTCTGGAAGCATTTCCAAGCGACTCTAGGGAGGTGTAAATTGATGTACACTTTTCTCTTTCTTCCCCTCAGTGTATCCAGTACAAAGGCATACATCCCCTAAACAGGTGCACATTTCTGACCTAGCATTTCCAAACCAAACAAAGCCCTGAGTGGAGATTGAGTTCAGCGACACAGTAACATAGCCCCTGCATGCACGGGAGTATCAACAGACTGACCTCTTATCTACTCTTGTGAGCTTGTATTGATATACTGAGTGCAATCCACTTACTGATCTCTAATTCATGGCACTTATGTAGCATTGAGAGACTCCAAAGAAGAGGTCAGAAGACTTTAGAGGGTATTACTTAAAAATTATCAGTTCCTTGTTCAGCTTTATACATCCTCCTAACGCATTTCCAGATAAACTGTTAATTTAGATTCTGTTATGAACTGTTCATAACTTCTGTTATGAAGTACTGCAAGAACATCAAACTGCACACAGGTGTCCCTTGCCTACCTGAAGTTACATCACATCTTTAAAGACCTTTTGTTTCAAACAGTGGCAAGCACCACTGCAAAATGAAAAGAAAGAGAAGGAAAAACTACTATACAACTGCAGGGCCATTACCACCTGCATGATTAGGAGCAGATGCAGCTAATCAGTCTCTCCTAGCTGATTAAAGAAAGTGTTCTACCTTTGGAGGAAGGTTGAAGCCATAAAAATATATTTAGGCCATGCTATTCCAGAGATCATTGATATCTCAGGAGGAAGACTTTACTCTCCTGTACAAGTTGCCTTTGTACCATCGATGTCCCTGATCAGTGGGGAGTGTGTATTACAAAACATAAAAAGGAAGTTAAAAATACATGCAAGACAAGTCCCAAGGAAAATCTCTAGTGTTGAAGGATGTGCTGTGTATTTGCTGAGGATGTGGTGAATGGAAATTACACAGAAATGGACTAGGCAAGAAGTATCAAACAGAAAAGAAGATGCTGTTTTTTCTAAGCAAGCTGTTAAACTTTCCATTCACTCTCAGTGTAAAAAAGAAAAATTTTTTTTTATCAGGTCAATGACAAAATAAAAGTAAATAGTTTCTGTGAGAAAGTACAGTGTGTGTCAATTCTGCAGCCATTAGCAGCAAAATGGGAAACAAAATGACATAGTTCCTTGGAATTTCCAAGTGTATTCCATGAAAAACTGAAGTAACACCATTAGATGAGACAATGTGAAAGACAGTCCACTGGGATGATAAAAGTGTTTACTGTAATTGTTTCTCCAACAGACGGTCCTTGTCCCAAATCAAAAAACAAATTCTACCCTGATAAGATGAGTGCCGTCCATATCTGTCTAAATGACTTTTCCTCACAACAGATGGCAACAACTGAGGAAGGCAGAGCATCCTAAGGATGACTTTGAAAGAGGCATTTGTTCGTTCTTTGGTAGCTCTATCAGTCAGAAGATTTTCTTTAAAAAGCAAGGAATTACCTTGCTGGCATCTGAGAAAGAAGTGTGCTACTCCCCTACAATATTTTTGTTTTCTTTCTTTCAGGTTAAAAATGAATAGATTACTACACAGAATAGAAATCCTAAATGGAATACCCATACTGCAGTAGCTATTTGTTGTTATCTATTGGCAATTAAAGTACTAATATTAAATATAAAAATGAGGAAGCACTGCATGGGTAAGAAGAAAGATGAATAAAGTTAACAAGTCCTAACAAGAGCCACAAGTTAAAATTAAAGCCAGATTTCTTACTGAGCTTTCTAAATGAAAAAGTATCTGGGGTTATATGACTATAGAGATTGTTTTTTACTTGGTTCTGAAGTCAATTTTGATATTGCATGTAACAATTTTTAAAAATTATTTCATGACATTACTGGCATGTATGAGTTAATATCTAACAGCTCTAGTGACAAAAGTCATCATAATATACCAAGTGCATTTTTTTCTGAATTGAATTCATGGGAATCAGAAACAAAAGCAGTTCTAAGAGGGTAACTGGAGCTGAATTATAACAATAGAATAATAAAGCAGAGTGTGTCCAAGAACAAAGCCCAACCAGAAGACAAATGTAGAGGAAGAAACCAGATTAAAAATCCATATAACAATAATTGCTTATAGTATGATGAGCCAAATTCATCTCTGGAGTTTCATGAGTGTTGAATTTGGCGTTAAGCAGGACTCTTATTTATGGGGAATTCAGACGATGGGAAAGAGCTATGACACAGTACCATTTTCAATGAAAGCTAACATCATTCAAAAATCAAAGTGGGAGTTCAGAATGTTATCTGAATCATACAAGCTGTCCTCATCCAAATGTTCATTTTTGTTGGATTCAGGCAGTAGAAGAATCTACTTCTTTTCATAGTGATGCACACGCACACATACATGACTACTGGGCTATTTGTTTATGTAAAAGTACCACAGGAGCAACAAGTCACCTAGAGGAGATTTCTATACTCCAAGTATTCACGTGCCTCCTAGATACAGTACTGCATGGAGAACAGAAATGTTTTCTAGATTATTTGGTGCTGTTACACTGTTATACTTCCAAAGTATTGGTCTATCAAGGTACATGGATGTTTATGCCCATATGGGTATGTATGTGCACACACGTGCTTTTCTGTCTCTTACTCCTCCACTCCTCACAAAAGAGACTAATAGGATGATGCTTCTATTTTAGTATGAAGTTACTTTTTGATCTGAGACAGAACACAAGCAAAACTACCATAAACATATAAATAGTTATAGGGCTTGTAAATGTGTAAGCACTCCGACTTTCTCTTTTGTGTTGGTACAGTACCTCAGCAACAAGACCTGGCACTACTAGGTGATACTGTAATATAAATAGGAGTGGATAGACACGTCAAACACACTAATTTACCTGAAAATCTACAAGGAAAGTTTACAGCTTTAGCATAGTTAACATTTTCACCTGTAGGGAAAAAACAGTGCTAGAAATCCAGACATTACTGTATAATCACTGTTAGTTACAGAGGACATACAGTGGACAAAGGTGAAGACCAGGTTTATGCTTTTAATGATGTTTTATTAAGTTTCACTGCAGCTTTTAAGTTAATCTAGCCTTCTATACAAAAGAACTTCACCCAGCATTTAGGCAAAGGCAGCTTTTACGTTGAGGAAAGCGGGATCCATCCACACCAGGACTTCATAACCCTTGGTAAAAATCTTTGTATTTAATTTCCTCCCTGTGCTAAGTGCAGATGGTACACACCCCAGCAGCCAGCCCTGCATCACAGCATGCTAGGAGAGGAAGGACACAGCACCCACGCTGTGGGGAGCTTTCAGTGGGGAACCCCACAACCTAAAAAGGATTAGAGCCACCATTGCATGTAAGTAGGTCCACATTTTGCTCACTTAATCAAAGAACTGGAAGACCAGCAATGGGAAAACAGAATGGGAAAAAACCTCTCTCCCTTAGAGGACATTCCCTGTTTGGATGTGCAGAAGACGACTGTAGACAGGCCCTTTCAGCAGCAGCTTGTGTGTCCTGACCCAAACTTCCAATAAGCTGGCTCCTCATCTCTTGCCTGGAAGCATTCCCAGCCCGGAGACAGACATCCCCGTATCACGTGGTCCCTTTTATTCCCACTAGTAAGTATGTTTTGGTCTTGGTGGAGTCAGTTTTTCCTCAGAATTTCCACTCAGACGAGAGAGCGAGCTCACAGCCACCACAATACTCACAGCCATTAGTCCTGGCCAGCTGCAGTAAATCCTGTCCTATTCAGTCAGCTTATTACTGGAATAAAACATCAGCTTCATTCTATCACTCTCTTTGCTCCTCAAGTGTATAATTACAAGTCAACCGTGGGTCATACCGTTACCATAACACCAAAGAACAGAGAGCCTGATAAAAGCCAGCAGAACGACTCATGCTGATTTTAATGGGATTTGCCTCAAACCTTCAACAACTATCACACTGGAAAAGTAGATGCAGGTCACAAGGTTAAATCACAGGAGGAGAAAACAGGAGAGTGTCTGCGTCTCAGACATCGTTTAGGAAGCCATTTGCTTCTCAGTGTTTCAGTCTCCATCAGAAATGTGGAGGCAGCGGTACTGSGTACTTCACGGAGCTGTTGAAAGGCTTTATTAATTTATACTAATGATGTGTTTTGTGGGGCTTGAAGGGGTGGCACTGACAAGTAATAAGAACAGCAGGAGAAGAATAAGTCTTCATGAGGGTCTTCCCCTTTCAGCTTTTCACTCAGGTGTGACATTAACTGCTAAAACAGCAATGCGGTCACACTTAGTCTTTATTAAAGGCCTCAGTATGAGCATCAGAACATCTTTTTGGTGACCAGCAACAGCTCTAACACAGTCATAAGCAATGGTGAAATTGTCAGGGAGAGGCTGCCATCCCTATCATGTCATCTAAAAACATTAGAGAGGGACCCCTCAGCCATCCAAAACCAGTCAGGCAACTAGTATGTCAGCAACAGAATGAATTACAGCATATATGATTTATTTGTGGCTATGTATTGATATGGGATTAATTTTTACCATGTGTATAAGAATTTTAAACCACAGTGGTGATTCAGTTTTCCCAGCAACATCTTTAAGACTAGATAACAGCAAACTGCAGTAGAAGTAAATTAGGGTCTAAAATGAGTTGCTTCTCTGAAGTTCATGCTTTGTGCTAGTGTATATGCACATGTTTGCAAATGAACAACCTAATCCTTCTTTATTGTCTGGTACTCCCTAGTGGCTCCTGAAACCAGTATTTCATTTACACATTGTATTCTTGGTATCCAGTATGGTTTTCAAGTTCTTGAGAAAAGTTCTCTACTTCAGTTCTCCACATTACATCACCTTCCAAACATTTAAAAATAATAATTTTAAAACAGGAAGTTGAAGGTGCAATCTTTTTGCTGGCCTGACCACAAATAAAAATGAGAAAGTATTGGAAAATCATGCTTTTCACCAAGCCATGGAAAACAGATGAAGGTCAAATCACAGCGATCATAGCTGGAAATTCTTTCAGACATCCTGCAAAGGCATTACATGATTAAATGTTGTGGTTTCTGGCTGTTTTTTCACTCTGGAAAGAGATGTGACCAGACCTGGGTATACATGGACAGGAAAAGGAATATAGCTCTGTAGTGGCATTCAGTCGTCTGTGATGCGTTCACATGCTCTTACTTGAGATTTCATTAGGTATTTAAGCAGACCTAATGGAGCACTGGTGCAGAAAGAAGCGATCCTACCTTTTAGTCCCTACTGCCACCTGCATGGTGCCACCCACTCCCTTGTCTCTTCTCTGGAGCTTGTCTGATGTTTTGCAGAGATGTTCCATTCTGTGGACTTCAAAAATGAATGTGTGTGTGTATGTTCACTTTTCCCCCTTTTTGCTTGGGGTCCTTCTCATGAAGCCTCACCCTTTTTGTGTCCTTCCTCTTTTCAAATACATCCACCCTGTGATTTTCTTTAACGCTTTCTGCTCCATAACCCTACTGCTGCTTATAGACAGGTTACATAAAACCCCTGTGTGCCAGTTTGACAGAGGAAAAACTGTAACATATAAAGCTGAAGGGCCTTGGAGCAAAGCTGAGAGCCAACCCTGTAGATGCTAATGCTTAACCTCCTACACATATTATACCCAAATCTCGGTCTTCCTCTTTTCCCCCCTCTTATTTACTAATGRCATTTTATTGGACTAGAATAACCTTCATGACTACACAAGATGGAGTTATGTTTGGCACTATTCATGTTTAGTAAATATTCAAAACACTGTATTTGTTCTTTTGTGCATCTTCTCTGGAGGTAAGTATTTTGTCACTCCTAAGAGTGGGGGCATGCAATTCTATACTATACATACTAAAGAAAATACTACATTTGTGTTGCCAGACCAGCTGGCAAAGTAATTCTAAATAGAGAAAATTAAGGGATGAACACCAAATGAAATAATCATAACTGAATTCTTGCTAATACTGAAAAAAAATACAAATATGAAAACCTGCTATGCCTGAACAAGGTGTAATAATCAAGTAATAATGTTTGTCAGTGTCACTTCAATATTGCATAACTGGCTCAGCCAGCTCAGGAAAGCTATGGGAAACATGCTGAGGTCTGAGCAGTTGCAGTTATTGTGGACAATACGCAGTACACAGCTGGTAGTCTCCTAAAGACAGACTCTGTGAAGCATTAACTTAGCTCTGGTGGCCAAATTCCTATTAACCCAACAAAAATAAAATAAAAAAATAAAATAATAAAAACCCCAACTCATCTTCAGTGTATACTTTCATTCTGGATAGTTGACGCTTGACTGGAAGAACAACACCTAAATGTGTTCAGATACCATAACGRCATCTGTTACAAGGCCCTCTAAAAGGAGCAGTGCCTCTGGGATACCACCACACAGGGAAATCAAATTCATTTCACGGTGTCAGAAACACTCCAGCTGCAGGACTACGTTTATTTGTTTATTTTCACAACTCTCACAAAGGAAATCCATGAAATTCTGTATTGGAGGGAAATCTTTCCCGAGATCTAGTTATGAAAAGAAACTCTCCAGACTGTGTGTGGCCTCATTCTCAGCTGTGCCATTGTTCATTAGATGTAACTAAGGAGGAGGCTGAGGATGAGGTCCATAAAAACCCAATGCGTTTCTCTTATCCTGGGGCCAGTTCTTTGCCAGCCCAGCCCTTCCATAGATGAAAGCAATCCAAGAGCTGCTCTAATCTATACCAGCTGCTTCGCCAAAGCCCGATGTCGGTCAGGAATTGCTGCAGCACAACCCAGCCAGGTTCCCTTCTCTCTCCCCTCTGCCATAATCTCCACGCATAAGGCTGCGAGAGTGCATGAGGTAGGAAGATGACATGTAACAGGGAGCTGTGCGCAGAAAGGATCACTCTGCCGGGGAAACCTGGCAGCTTCCCACCCTCCTCTTATCACAGCAGCAGTGGAAAGGGAATGAAAGGGAGACCAGTCCTGAGTCTCTGTGCATATCAGATGTATTTATTGTTACCCACGGCTCCAGCTCGCAGTGTTCTTCCTCAGAAGTCTGCAGAAATGGCCCCCTCAGAGTTAACGAGAACATGTCCCATGAAAAGTTCTCATAAATTTTAGGACACCACTGTCCTCTAGGGATTTTAGTTGCTGAGGATCTCAGGATTTATGAGAGTCATGAGTTCACAGTATGACTTAAAATTTTAAAAATCCATGTGCTAGCTTAGCACAACTTAACAAATGTAAATGGTTGAATGTATTTCAAAGCTGGTTTTGGACTGCAGCTATGAGGTACTCCAACTCTGCAAACCAAAGATCACCTTGGAAGTGGGGGACAGGGAGGGATGGGCAAAGCCTTTCTCTGGTAGCCAGGTGCCAAGATTTTGTAAGGCGAGTGACAGTAAAGCCATTGTTGCCTGCTTACAGATCAGAGCCTGCAAATCCACATAGCATTCGGGATTTATATCTCACTGTCCCTGCAATCTACAACATCAACTCAGCAGCATACTTGTTACAAGAAAAAAAAAAGGAAAATGCCACCAAGGGCGCCAAACTTTTAGTCAGAAAGAAATATTTATGTGTAGAAAGTTTCTGAAGATGAAAGACACCATGAGTGGGAGCAAGGCACAGTGGATCTTGCATGCCAGTAAGTGATTTATCATCAAATGGTCACAACTGTTTCTTGTAAGAAGTGATCAAAAGTTGTGAACATTACAAGGGCTTAGAAAAAGGCTTGTGGTTCATTGTGAGATCTTCTTCTTTAGAGTACTCAACCATATAAAATCCACCAGAAAAGTTGGCATTCATAGTAGATGGGCAAAGAAAAAAAAAAAAAAGAGGTGGGGGAGGGTTAAGATTGAGGTCATTTGACAACTGTGGATATTTACTGCTTTTTTGCTGTCTGCTGCTGTACTGGATATGCTGTTGGTCTCCAGCACAGCCTGATATCCTTTTACTGAAATATGCAATAGAAGAATGTTGGTTTTTTAAAAAGCAGGAAAGTCCCAAATGCTATGTGCTAGAAGAAAACAGTTCTTGCTCTTATTTGATAGTTTATATCTGTGGAAAAAAATCCATCCAAAGCAGTGAATTTATGCTTACAGCAAACCCTAATTAAAAGAGAAATGGCAACATTCTTAATTAAAAAATATTTTTTCCACTGAAGTTAAATTTTCACAAGAAGTAGTCTTTTGTGTCAGCATTTTCTGTGTTTTGCAAAAAAAAAAAAAAAAAAAAAAAAAAAAAAAAAAAAAAAAAAAAAAAAAAAAAAAAAAAAAAAAAAAAAAAAAAAAAAAAAAAAAAAAAACAAACAACAAAAAACCCCAAAAAAAACCCCAACCACACAAACCTAAAAATTTCCATAAAGCTTTCTGGTGAAAAATTGTGTGTTATCAAACCTTTAAAAACTTGGCAAAATGCTTTTAAAATTCAAGCTTTACTTTTTCAATTTCTTTAGTTTTGTTGTTAAAAAACATTTTCATAGAAAATGAAAAAATAACATCTTTTTAAATTATTATGGAATTGTTTGGTATCAGAATTGCTCTGTTTATGAACTCCCTTAAGTGCAAATAGTCTTCCTCCCCACACACACCTTCCTTTACAGAGTGAGAAATGGAAACAGAGAAATTTAGCACCTTACAGCATTGCCACATGTTAATTTTGTAGCAGAGTTAGGATGGGAACCCCTGTGCCCAGTATTGCTTCCCACATCACCCCTTCTCACTTGGTCTCCTACAGGTGGTGCATGGGGAAGGAACTATTTGGTACTTAAATACCAATTCTGCACCTTAACTACAGGTATTTATGGATATCTTACAGTCCAGTCTCTTTAGCACAATTTTTCTTGTGTGACCCTTACTCTACAATAGGAGTGGCGTTTAAGCAAAATCTCTGTTCTAAAATATATTCACAAACTGTCCCATTGTTTTCTTAGCCAAACAGCATGTCAATGGGCTTTGTGTGTTCAGTGGTGTCGGAAAACGCGCAGGCAAACACTGGGGAACAGCACAAGAACCTCCCCGCACCCGTTCCCAGGTCAGAACCCTGCACCAGGAGCACACAGCAGCCACCCGGCTGCCCAGCATCCCGTGGCATTTGCATTACCACATTTCTGGCATGTTCGATATGTAGCATTACGATGTATTTTGCTTTGTTATTAGAGCGTCGTGAGTGTAACCTCACCTAAATACTTGTCAGTGGTATTTTATTCCCAGTGCCTTGCCTACAAGGTGCTGCAGCATTCCTGGAATTACGTCTGCAGACTCTCTGCCAGATGGTTTCGAATCACACAGAAGCACTTTAAGTTCCATTACATGCAAGATAAAACGTGAGGCAGTAGCTGAAAAACTACTACTCGGCTTTCTCTAAACACCCTGAAAAAACTTGCACAGAACTTGAAAACTCTCTGACTGGGTTTAATACATGGCTTTGGTTTTTAAGATTAGAAATGTAATGCACTGTCAATGAGCAACTATTTTAGGGCGTTTTCTGGGTTTGGCCACAAAGGGAATGCATCCACTACCTCTGTGTATGCAGTTGTTCCTTGGAGCAGTAACAGATTCTTATCAGATTCCTAGGCTGATATTTAGAAATCCTGTGGGGGTAAGAGCCTCCAGCACCAGTCGTCTTGTGGCCCACCTCAAAGGTTAGGCTCCACAGCAGCGTTTCTTCTCAAAGGTTCAGCTTAGAGGTAGAAGAGGCAAGCCCAGACTCTCGTATTTAAACATTGTTCATTCTGTCAGAAGACCTACTGCCAGAGTCCAAAAGTAAGTCAAACACCAATCTTCATAGGATGGAGTACAAGACACAGCCCTGTGTATCTCTATGAGAAAGCAAAAAATGCTGGATGGCCAAATACAGGTACTAAGTTCTGATTATCCAAGGTCAGTGTGTGGAATCAAGTAGGGATGTACTGAGAGTATGATGAAATATACTGAAATTTGGATGAATTTTTTTTAAAATAGCTGTGTACTAACTACCAAGGCAAACACAATGAGTGAAGAATAAGTCACACCTTTGAAAAAGTAAGTGCCCAAGTGAATCCCATTTTATTCAAACTATGCTGAAAAGACACAAATACAGATTGATTATAAATGTATGAGGATGGCTTTTTTTTTTTGAGTAGCTTTAAAGAAACTTAGTTAAAGGAGAAAAATAAACCATTCCTTGTTCCTTATCGGCAATACCCTGAAGCAAATGAACACCATGACTCCTGGCTGAGATCCCTAACTGTTAACACAAAGTCCATTCATACATTTAAAAATCAGTGCAAGGGGAAAGCACGATAAAGCCTGAAATGTGAAACGTCAAACTTTCTGCTTCAATTATTCAGATCTGGATCTTGGGCTGTGGCCAAGCAGCATTTTGTACTGCTCAGAATGAGGGACTGGAGTGAATGCGTGCATATAGCTTTAAAACCCCAGCTTGCTCCTAGAGTGCATCAGAGCAGCCAAAAGATTGTTCTAATTAACACCTGCTACCAATGGTTCCAAAGGGTCATTCTGACATCTGAGGATCCCAGAGCAAATAACAAGGCAGTTTTTCTTGCTTCAGCAGTTGTAAAGGAAGGGGGACTGGACTTTCCTATGCCATTCTTGCTGTGAGGGGGGAGAGATCTTCCAATATATGGAAGAACTTGGTTAAAGGAAGTTTTGAGACAAAGGAATGTCACAAAATACATTTTGCAGTACTGGAAAAGTCAGGCCTATGATATATTTTGCTGCACATAATGAAAATAATTGTAAAACCTTTCAGTTTTAGTCAGCTTCTTCAAATGATCCTGTCTTTGCCAGAGGTATTCCTTTGTGGAGACAGGAGAGGGACTAACTTTTTCCCAAAGCTTATTCTTAGCAAAAAAGATGAAAGGGTTTATTTTATTTTTAATTTAAATGAAACTGATAAGCCCATTTGAGAAAAGGTACTTGAATTTTGTCATTCTCAGAAGAGGAGCGAAGAGTATCCTTTTCCCAAGCAATTCAGGTCTCCCAGTTACACCAGAATGAGCTTTTCATCTTACTGTGCTATGCAACCACCAAGCTGTGGCAAACACATTTTCACTTAACACTCTCAATGCCCCAAGTCCTCCTCTCCCCTCATAGCATTCTTTCTGTGGGCTCTTAGTCTCCCATATCCCACTGCTCAATGCTTGGCAAGAAATCCTGAGTGAGGGGCAATGGAAGAGCAGGACAGTCAGGTGCCATCCGTCCATGGTATTTTTTGGGGTCCTAATGATTAATGGGTCTCAGGGAAGCTCCCATCTACTGAATTCCCTCACCCTTGGCAATACTATCATCTGGAGTATTTTTATGAGAAGTTTCAAGCACTTCTTTCTTCTTAAGAAAAAAAAAGAATATAGAAAATCAAATGAAAAAATAAAGTGAATGCACTGTTATGTTCCTGCAAAGATTTATCTAATGACTAATGTTATCCATGTATATACAAAGTTATACAGAGGCATAAATGTTTCAAAATCTGATCCAAGTCTGGTAAACCACTTTCAAAACCAGGAAATTCCAATGGAAAGGTTAGTTACATTTGCATCTGTATTATTTTCTCCTCTTGCTTCCATTTTTGGTGAAAATTTTAATATAATCCTAGTCTCTTAGTCTATACTATAAAATAAATAAAAGGTTTAAGCTTTCATTGAGTCTAAGGCTAATTATGCCACTCAAGCAAGTAAGAAAAAGACCATGGAGAGGAATTTTTTTTGTTCACATTTAGAGTCTCTTAAAAAAGCTAAAGGGATACAAAAATGTTTTATTGTACAAGGAAATCAGACCCAAGTTTTGCAGAATGGCTGTGGTAAAGACCTCAGATCTGGGAAATTTCTGACTAAGAGCCTTTCATCTTAAAAGTCGGTTTTTAACATTGGACAAGTCTGCCCCTTTAAGCCAACCTCAGCATAGATGAACTTGAGCACAATAAAGAAAACAAATAAAAAACCCTGAGGAAAATCAGAATGTAATGAACTATTCTGCAGAAATAACTAGTCCTTATAGTACATCCAGAAACCTGTCAGAACTGAACACCACTGGCTTACACATTGCACGAGCAGGGCGCATTTACAGTTTACAGACATAATTCTTAACATATTATCAACACTGAGATATATCAGAGTACTTACTGAACTTTAGATGTAGCTCAAATACTATACAACATATGAAAAGGGGAAAGAAGAAAAGGACAAAGGTGAATGAGAAGGAAAAAATACTGTGAAGCAGTTTGTACTTCACTACATCTACTCTACGCTTATTGTTCAGAGCCATTTACCCTGCTATAGATGCACATGTGCCTGCATGCAAGAGGGACTTTTCTGGTACACATGGGTACACCAGACTGGTTCCTCCTGCTGCTACACATGTAGCAACAGCCAAACCATAAATGAGACCTAGATAGATTAAAATTTTACCACATTCAGTATTCTTAAACCATCAGTAATTTGAGTTAGCTCCTAATATTTTTTAAAGGGTTACTAAGGAAGAAAAAATATTCCAAGTTTCTTGCACTTCCTACATCAACTGGTACATGAATCAGTGTTGTCACAACTTCACATTTCAGGATCAATTCTCTCAGCTGAGAAAAAGAAAACCACTCTTTCCTTCCGCTAGTGATGTACTCCATTTTCTAATGGAGCATATACAAAGCTAAAGAATCAGGGTGATAAAATAAAGACAACTTGAAAGATAAACAGCATTCAGCTGTACTGCCAGAGGGGGGATTATCTACTTAGTGCCACACCCCAGCTGTGCTAATTGAAGTGATGATAAGGTGGGAAAGACCAACCCTCACAAGGTGAGTCCAGGTTCTGTTTCATAACACTTTCCTCCAACATTATCTGCCCCACAGATCTTTAAAAAAAAACAAAAAACAAAAAAACCACTAGGGGCAGTCTCAAATAAATTCACTCAGCAAAAGTTGTCAGCCTAAAGGAGTGAAGTCTTATTTATTCACAGACATGTACATGTACAGCATGGGAAGCTGAACTGAAAGCTTCCTCCACAGCCTCTTGCTAGCGGGCCTGCTCCCTGCCCTGGAAGAATGCTGGATATTTTGAGAAATAAGAACAACCGCAATTAGAAATATAAGGGATATATAGACTTCCAGCATATATCTTCACCACCAACTCTCAAAACTGAGCAAGAATCATCATCATATGGCCTGGACTGGTGTTTGCACCTTCTTTTCAGAGCACTGGTATTGTTTCCTCTCTTTAAGGCAAGATACTGCATTAGATGGAACAGGGATCTGGTCCTTCTGCCTTTTGAGCCTGCTGACCCAGTGGTAACTGTACTGTGATCTTGAAAGATGGATTGCTACCGACCAGGAATCCACTATAGTCACCAGTTCATTTCCCAACAGTGTCAGATGATGGTTGAACTTGTGGCCACTCACAACCAACACACAGAAGAGAATGACTCGTTAACAAGTTCACAGTCACTTATTACATGGTATGTAGCTTAAAGCTACTCTTTCATTTGCAATTACTTCTTTGATAGATAATGCATACGGCAACCTGATACAGTTTACCAGAATCTGATCACAAAACTATCTTTTCTTTGTGCTCTTCTTTCTAATTATTGCATTCATTTTGCCTTCTTCCAAATCGTATTGTAAAGTCTTTAGAGAAGGGACCACTATTTACATGTCTGTAGAGTATTTGCAGCTTGTCATATTTAGGACACATATTCTTATAATTTTATTTTTCCCACATTTAATCAAATTGTCTTATTTGTATAATAAATGAAAAAATTTTACTGATTAAGTGAAATTAGGAAGGAAATAAGAAGATTGTTTTTATGTGGGAGAAGAATAAAACCTGAAAGGAATGGAATAAAATCAAACACAAACTATTCACAAACATGCACAGCTTTTCTAAAGATGTCATAGCATGTCCTTTCCCTGTGGAAATTTTCTAGGCTATGAACTTCAATGCGTGTGGGATATTGGTGCCTATATGCTCTCTGGGGTCTTTTGGTAGTACAACAGCTTTATCTAACCAGCGGATCAGGTGGACTAGATCAGATAAAGTTTTCCATTCAGAAATAATACAGCTTGAGATATTCCCATCTCCACCACTCATTTCTAGACAGTGGTGTAGTATCTCTTCACCACTGTTGGCACAACTATTTGTGGTATGACATTTTAAACTGAATTAGGGAAATGATCCTGCTTCAAAATAACTCAGCAGAAAAGAAGGGTGTTTTTCAGCCCTTGATCCAGTTTACTACATGGTCCCACAAAGACTTGTGCCAGCAAAACTGAGAGGGAAGTGCCAATGATAGTGACAAAGTAGGGCAGTGGGTGCTTTGGTTCTTGTCCCATAGGGCATGGCCTTCTAGAATGAACCGAGCTTTTTAGAAACTTATTTTAACATTTGGACAGCACTCAAGTTTCAGTGGGAGCAACCACTGAGCTTTTTTAAGCACCTGGAAGCAGCAGACAAATGATGCAACACATTTTCCTGATAAATAGCCATAGACAAGACTAAATATTAGTTTTTTCTATTGGGAGCTCATCCAAAAAGCAAGCAGCAAAATCCCTTTCAACTCCTGGTCATTATGTTAGATGTTTTATTCTACATCTTCATTTGTTTCAACAGCATCCCTTTTCTTCCATTTAAGAGTTTTTATATCATAATAAGTCCACTGTCTATCTAATCCAAGAGACTTGTGTCAGAAGCTTTGGAGAAAAAATAACACCCTTGTGTGTTCTGCCTGTCAGAAGCAGTAGGTACTCTCCCAGAGTTTTAAGCCCRCACAACTGTCCTTCCCCTGCCTCCAACCCCCATATTATCAATGGTCTTCAGTATGCGGAATAGCACAGTCCATTAGTGTGGCATGTGAAATGAGGATAGGGAAAGGGATCTACTCCATTTCATTCAGAACATTGTATCAGTTCCTGCTAATCTTTTCACTGGAAATTCATGACACAGGAAAGCCTTTACAAAGGTGAGAGGATTTCACACACATGGGAAGCTTATCTTATCTCCACTGCTCTTCCAAACTTTGTACTAGGTTCCAGGAAGTATTGATTTTTTATTTATTTTTACATTACTGGAATAGATTCAAGAGACTCATATTCTGAACACTGAAAGAGGTGAAGGTCTTATATTTTATCTGGGAAAAGCTGGAACGTCCCAACATTTCACAGTACTCGCTTATCACTTTCATGAGGCCAGGGCCATATTTAACAAATGTGGGGCCTGGTATGAAATCATCATATAGCAAGCAGTAGAGAAAGATACTTGCAAGGTTTAGGGCAAGGAAATTGTGGAAACTAAACTGAATATGTAATGTTATGTTGCTGGGTACTGTAAAATTATTTTCTGTGCTTCCGATGGGCTTGAAGATGGGCAACTTTTAAAGGGTATTACAACTACAAATTCATAACACTAAAGTTGGTAGCACATAAAACAGTGTAATAAGTCTACAAAATCAGGAATAAACTAATAAAAAGACAAGAAAGAGCTTCTGAGATCTGTATTCAAAGTTGCAAACAAAAAACCAGAACTAGCATAGCTGGCTTCATTACAAAATAAACAGCGTTTCACAACTGACTAATCATTTTAAAGTTACTGTGTCAATTAAAAATCAATATTCAGAACTGTAGTTCAAAAGTTCATATATTTTAGTTCTAAAATTGGAAATAAGAAATAAATCTTCAATATGTTCCATTCTACCTGAAGTACCTTCTTTTTTTCTCTTCCATCTTCCTTTCTCCACTACAGAGTCCTGTGCAGAGGCACAGATGGCACAAGCAGCAAGGGTTTAAAGATAATTCTGCATATCAGAGAGTTGTATCAAAGCTTCCTATTCATTCTGACACTGTACTCTGGGCTCTCTAATCTTCAGTGGGGCTCAAGGCAAAGACCTGTAGATCCAAAACTGAACAGTAGATCCAAGGCATTTTTAAATGTTCTATATTAAAACTAAAAGTTTAATGTATTTTAAAAAGTAGACATACATCCCATAGTCTTTATGCCAGAATGAACAGAAATGTACATAAGAAACCACTCTGAATCCAAAAAAATAATTGGTGGTTTCCACTTCCTGGAGAAATAGACCATGAAAATCAAAGTGGATCCAGAGAGCTTTTTCTCATATAAAAAATTACTACTGAAAAGGAGCAAACTAAAAATAAAAAGAAACAACATATACTGAAAATTGAACATGCTGAGGACTTATGACACCAATAATGTAAAGGTCAGCTTGGTATAAGCAATGTGCTAGTTTTGGCTGAGATAGAGTTAATTTTCTTCATAGAAGCTACTATGGGGCTATGTTTTGGATTTGTGCTGGAAACAGTGTTGATAACACAGGGATGTTTTCATTATTGCTGAGCAGTGCTTACACAGAGTCAAGGCCTTTTCTGCTTCTCACACCACCCCACCAGCGAGCAGGCTGGGGGTGCACAAGAAGTTGGGAGAGGACACAGCTGGGACAGCTGACCCCAACTGACCAAAGGGATATTCCATACCATATGATGTCATGCTCAGCATATAAAGCTGGGGGAAGAAGAAGGAAGTGRAGGACATTCGGAGTGATGGCGTTTGTCTTCCCAAGTAACCATTACGTGTGATGGAGCCCTGCTTTCCTGGACATGGTTTAACCCCAACTGGCAACTAAGCACCACACAGCCGCTTACTCACTTCCCCCTAGTGGGATGGGGGAGAGAATCCAAAGAGTAAAAGTAAAAAGAGAAAACTTGTGGATTGCGATAAAGACAGTTTAATACGTAAAGCAAAAGCCACGTGCGCAAGCAAAGCACAACGAGGAATTCATTCGCTACTTCCCATCAGCAGGCAGGTGTTCAGCCATCTCCAGGAAAGCAGGGCTCCATCACACGTAACGGTGACTTGGGAAGACAAACGCCATCACTCCAAACGTCCTCCACTTCCTTCTTCTTCCCCCAGCTTTATATGCTGAGCATGACGTCATATGGTRTGGAATAYCCCTYTGGTCAGTTGGGAACAGCTGTCCCAGCTGTGTCCCCTCCCAACTTCTTGTGCACCCCCAGCCTACTCGCTGGTGGGGTGGTGTGAGAAGCAGAAAAGGCCTTGACTCTGTGTAAGCACTGCTCAGCAATAATGAAAACATCCCTGTGTTATCAACACTGTTTCCAGCACAAATCCAAAACATAGCCCCATAGTAGCTTCTATGAAGAAAATTAACTCTATCCCAGCCAAAACCAGCACAAGCACTTACTGTAAAAATATTTCATATTTTATTATCATTTCTGATTATTTCTACAGCTGGGACATGTGAAGTAACATGCCAGAGGTTACAAACAAATCAGTGCCTGAGATAAGAGCAGAAGCAAAGTATTCAATTCTGCACCCCTCTTTTTAATCAGAAGGTGGCATAACAATATTTAAGAACYAGGTCTGTACAAATACATGTCCCAGTAAACATTTTTCATTGGCTGACTATTTATAATGCACCATAATTTAACATATAAAAGTAGTGTTCTTCAGTTCCATTAAAAAAAAAAGTCATTCATTACGTGAGCATGTTGATATTTTCTTCCCTTCATTCTATGTCTGTCTTTCTACTGTTTGCATCTAGCAAAAAGAAACTCTCAGAATAAAGAAAAATATTGACATGGGTCTTTCTTCTTTAAAATATTAAGCTAGCAGAATAAAGAACTGTTTCTTCCCCATATCCTTCCACACATTTTACTGTTTTCTTTCTCAAGAGAAGCCATACACATCCCAGTTGCATCTCTCGTATTTCCCATATTTAATCCTCTTTTCCCACAACTGCCTCTTGAAGCAACCAGTCAACTGTTTGAGAAGGAAGCACGGTCCTTGAAAGCCATTGGCACTGATCTCCCTTTTTATTTTCCTTTCTTTATAGTTCATTTGTAATATTATTTAAGCCACTGTGTTAGTGAAAATGCTGACTTGCTAATGGCACTAAGCTCATCCTAGCAATGGCACTTATTATAAGAGTAGGAGATCCATCTGGTGCTTTGGCTGTGTGACAGTCCTGAACTCAAAAGATCTGAGTGCAATTTTCTGCTCTACAGTAAACATCCTGTATGCCTTTTAGCAAAATATCATGACCCTTAGTCCATCCAAACCTCATTGGTGATGTATAGGTAACATTTTCTTGCTCTCCTATAGAGCCACATCAAGTGGCTTGATCACTAGAAGTACACTCCCTTCCTCTGCACCCTTTCTTTCTTTTTACTTTGTTCTGTGCTACAGCCACCCTCCCTATCAGCAGCTTCCTCCCACAGCTTGGAATGGCCACCATTTATTGGATTTTCAGGACAAACTAGTACCACACTAAAGAAAGACTTAAGAATGACCAGAAGAAAGCCAGCATGACTAAAAAACAGGATAAAGTCAGCTTCTAAAGCGAGAAAGTACCCTTCAGAAAACTCAAGTGCTGGCACGTTAAGTGAAAAAAGCACAGTAAGGCAAGCCAAAAAGAAAAAGGAAAAAAAAAAGCATGGGAAGAAACTTGCAAAAGACATAAGAAACTAATAATAAGCCATCAGCAACTTCTGTTCACCCCAGAGTTCTAAGGGAACTCAAGATGAAATAGGGAAGCACTAATTGTGGTACACTGCTTCTTGCCTAAAATTGCTTTGGTACTAGAAGATGGCCAACATGATGCCACATTTTTTTCAGAAGTTCCAGAGAGACCCAAGGAAGACCTAGCCAATGAGCCACACAACCCTCTGGGCAAGTTAGTGGAAGTTATTCTACATAATAAAATTAATGGACATATGGATAAGTATGAATAGGGAAGAGTAAACATGATTCATTTCTTGGGGTTTTTTTTAAAGAAAAATTGTGCCTCACAAATTTATTTAATTTCTATGAAGAAGCAATTAAGAATGTGGACAAGGAGTATCCCTTTGATATGGTCTACTTGTATTTCCAACAGGCATTCAGTAATGTTCCTCACCCAAAGACTCTTAAATAAACTAAACAACATGGGAACGTCCTTGGATGGATAAAGAACTGTTTAGAAGATCAGAAACAGAGCCTAAGAATAAAAAGCCAAGGGAGTCCCATAGGGTTCTGTGCTGGGACCTGAAGTCCTCAGTGTATTCATAAATGAATTAAAGGGGAGAGAATACTGAGGTGACAAAGAATGGTGATGACACTAAACTATTCAAGGCAATAAAGAAGAGAGACAGTTTCAGAAAAGCCTCATGATAGAGTGACTTGGCAAAGAAATGGCAGATGAAATTCAGCTTAGATAAATGCACATGAGGAAAAACAACCTGAACTTTACAAATAAACTGTTGCTCTGGGCTGACTACTACCAGGCAGGAGGAAAATCTTGAGGTTTTAGTAAATAGTTTGATGAAAACATAATCTCAATACTTTGTAACAGTCAAAAAAACAGTCAAAAATATTAGGAATCATGAGCACAGGATTATTCCACTGTATACCTCCCTGACGCATTGGTATCGTGAAAATTGTGAGTGGGTCTGATCCCTCTTTCCCAAAAGAAATAAGGTAGAATTGGAAAAGATATCAAAAAAGGACAAGTAGTATTACCGGAGGTAGGGAGCGCAAAACAGAAAAACTAACAAACTAAGATTCTTCAATCTAGAACAGAGACCGTTTAATCTGAAATATACTAGTGGTTTAAAAGATAAAGAGTGGAATGTCAAAGATTGTTCAGTGATTCTTTCAATATAATAACTAGAGAACAGCAAGCGAGATGATCAAGGCTAGATTCAAAAGTAACAGAAGGAAATACTTCTTGACCACTGTGCTGTTTAAGCTATGGAACTTCTGGCCATAGAAAGTTGTGGGTGCTGAAGGTCATGCAGATTCAGAAAGGGAATGAACAAACCCACAGGAGGAAAATCCATCAAAGTCTTAAAGGGATGTGTAGATTCCTGGCTGCTGGGAGAGTATTCTGGGGAAATACCAGTATGCACTTGCCTGTACTTATCGTCTTCTCTTGCCACTACTTCTGGTTTGTTTTTGAGACATTCATTGATGCAGCCATGCTACAAATTTAGAACTGCAGATTCTGAAAGAACTGCTTATCCTTACAGTCCTGAATCTTTCCTCAGATTTTACCTCAGCTTCATACTTGGCTTTGCATATTAGTACTCAATGCCTGAATGCACCCTTATTGACGGCAGTTTTGTACAAAGGAGTATCAACAGAATAGCTGTGGGCATCAGGTAGCTGTAGTTATAAATCTTAATAGAATACTTGATCTGGAACATCTTTTTTACCCTCTCCTGCCCATTGCAGCTGCTTGCTTCCGTGGGTAGCAATAAGTACTTGTCACCCTGGTGTCTATGTTCTTCACTATTGTGGCCCTATGCAGGGAGCAGGAGCTGGTTTCATGAACATCCCTGACTCAAAGATCCTGCTGCAATAAGGCTCAGGCCAAGTGAGGGAACCACTGCTCCACTGACCATTCACTTTATGATRCCAGTACATAACTTCTGCTTCTTTTTGTGATACAAGTCCTGCTGGAGTTAGGACACTGGGTTAGATGGATCTTTGGTCTGACTTGGCATGACTTTTCTTACATTCATCACTATCTGCTTCCCTTACTCCAGTCTCCTGCTCACCTTCTTCCCTTATGCTCTACTTCTCACTGCCTCCTAGAGTTGCTGCTCTGCTTGCCACACTCTAATTGCCAATGCCTCTGCAAGCAGGAACGGCTAAAAGTAGCTGAAGAATGTTGTGAGTAGACATGGGAGGACACAGTGCACAAGGACATTTCCTAGCTTACTGTCTGGGCAGCAGCGGCAGTAATTGTGACTTTCTATTCTTTCCAAAGAAACAGAAAGGATCAGACTCCTGGTTTTTCATTATTCCACTTTGATGTCTTCTTGTCTTTAGGCTATCAATTCTTTGTGTCGTACTCTCTCTCAGACGTCTGTACCACTGCTAGCACAAAGGGGCCTTGACACTTGCAAGTGTTGTTGCAATAAAAATGAAGTCTGGTAGTCAAGGCCATTCTCAGTCTTGACATTCTGTCCTTCTACTAATTGGATCTGGGTAGGATCCTTCGGATCCTGTTCTGCTGTTCTTCATAGCATTCCAGGCTGGGAAAGTAAAATGGGTGATCTGGCAGTAGGTTTAAGGCAAAAACAAGGAAGAATTTTTCACTCAACTCATTAAAATGGGGAATTCATTGCTACATGATGTGAACACTAAATAAACAAAAAGGGTTCAGGAAATAGACTAATGGAAAGTAGGTCTATTATCATGGCTAAAAGTGCTCTGGATGCCAGTTCTAAACCACCGCTTGAGGGAAACTGAATACAGAGTTCACTTGATACATTCCTCTCTAAGAATCTTCTGCTGGACAGTATCACAGGCAGGCTGGTAAGCTACATGGATCACTGGTCAGATAAGGAATGGCTGTTCACATGTTCTTACACTAGCATTTCTGTAATTGATTGATGCCTTTAACTCCTTGTCAGTGGGGAAAGGAGATGAAGGATGGATTGGCTAGTAAAGTAACCTTTGGTAGAACACAGTTTGAAATTCTTGGATGCCATTATAAATGTCAGTCGTTAATATTTTATTAGACTGGGCACTCCTAGCACACAGAGCAGTTAAGCTGACAGATTCATATGGAACCTAATAATATTTGCAAGGTGAAGGTGAAAGCAAAGAAGCTAAGATTACTTTAGCAACCAATCTGACTGCATTAGTAAGTAAAGCTGTTTCCTAGTTAAAAGCCCTAAAAGTTCCAAATATGGACACATTATCTATACTTTTTCTCCTAATGTTAAAAAACACACTAAACTTTTTTTTTCCTTTGGCTAAATATTAGGGAAAATAATTAATAGCTATTAATATATTGTTATATTAGTGTTTAGCATATGGACTGCAATACCCTCCTGAAGTCTCTGCCAGTACCAGGACTCACTGTATTCACAACGTGACACAGATCTTTGCAAGGACAGTACTGCACTACAAAGGTTACAGCCTAGGAAGGCACGTAGTGTACAGAAGATGAGAAGACAGAGAAGCAGCCAGACAAAATATTTTTGTGAACTTCATATTTAAACAGTCAATTACTCCCACTGGGGCAGCTGTGCACTATTGCTCCCTTTGAATATTTAGGAAGAAATGGATAGTCATATTCAAGAATGGACTCTGATCAGTCCTGTCAAGGTCTGGATAAACATCAATAGCACCTTAGGTAAGTCATATTAAAGGCATGTGCTAAATCTGAGATATTCAGCATAGGTTTTTCTTCCCTCAACAGGAGTTCATCAGTGAGCACAATCAGATCCCTCCCCACAGAATACATAATTGTATATGTGAAACTCGTGTCACTGGAGACCCTACACCATGTCTTAAATGAGAGTGAAAACTTCAAAACAGGGACATGCTGGAGATTTTTGTCAGCATCAGAAGACGGTTCTCCATTAGGAAAGCCAAAGGAAACCCAGAAAAAAGAACCCAAAGGAAATTGGCGTCTTGCCTTTTAGATGGAAGGCATTCAAAAATAAACTTCAGACAATGGCTCTAACACCTCCCTAGTGATTTTTACCAGCCAAGTAACAATTTGCAGTCACAGCTCAAAACTGTGCCTGCAGATCTAAAATGTCATTATGGAGCACTGGCTAATACTAAAGCAAAGATGACAACTGCATTTGCCTCTGCAGGACTGAATTCTGCAACAATGGAAGCAGACACTGTGGTCCAGATTCCAGGATCTTATGGACTCCTTTCCATTACAGGGTGTAAAACAATGCAAATTAAACACAATGCTCATAAGCAGGATGTGTTCTACCAGCTACACAGTAAGGGCTATTTTTAGCCTCGGAGTTTCATTTCAACTATTGTTTCAGCTGTGAGCTTAGGTAGTATATAAGGTAACAGAGGTTAGCCTACAAGTTACAGAAACCAAACTGTAATTTCATTTAAAGCTTCTCCACATAAAGAAAATTAAGAGGAAAGACTGGTCTCCAGACTCATGCAGCTTAAAAATAATATCACTGGAGATCAAAAGCTGTAATAGGAGTTTCTTCTGTAGAATACAAACAAATGTATCCAGATTCTGCCACACTGATGTTAGTCTCCTTAAATTTCTGATTTTTCAGTTTTGCTGTTACAAAGTTACTGAAGTAATTTTTTTCCTATCTTAAAGTAGATTGTACTGTTGTAATACTACCTAAAGTACTTAGGACAAGTCCTGCATGGGATATAAAACAACAAATATCTTTGTACCCTCCCAATAACTCTCCATCTTAATTTAGAGGTATCAGCTATGATTTTTCATTCTATGACAAAAAGTTTTATTTCATTGTCCTATTGAGCCTACAATCTTGATTGTGGGAGAGTCAGCAAAATCTCAAATTTGTTAGTAGCTCTACTGATACAAACTTGGGGTCTTTGAGTATAACTTGCTCAGGCATGGCCATTGGCCACGAAGACAGCTCTAGTTCCCAAATTTGTGCTGAAAAGTACATATGAGCCGAGGAAACGTGCCTTTAACCAGAGCTAGTTAGAAGCTGTAACAGTTCCACAAACTTTTGGTGGACTTCTGGTAAAGAGAGAAAATGCAATTAAGAAAAAAGGTACACATACTAGAAGTGAAATGTACCTTATTTGCATATTTTAACCAATAAAAAATTATGATCACGGGAAAGGAATGCTTGCTTCTTAACTTATAACCTTTTCATATTAAGCATTGTCTTGGTAATCTTCAGAAGGCAGAATGGTTTCAACAGCAATCCATAGCAATGATTTTAATAGCAAAGCTGGTAGAGTACTCAAGGTTCCAAAGGTGGGTTGGGAATAGAAAATATAAGTGCTCACCAAAAACTACAGTGTTTTCATCTTTATTCTCAACTACAAGTTGTTGAACAGCTTTCTTGAATTCCAGTTAAAAATCTCCAACTCATGACAGCTCTGTCAAGTTCTCTCTTTCCCTGGCAAACAAGATAACTCACTGAAGATCTAGAAAAAAAAGTATCCTTTTTCCAGTTTTCATTAACTATGTATTGGGCAAAGTATTCACAAACATTACAAACTAAATCATGTTTGATATTAGACATCAGCAGTGAAGTTAGAATGGATTTTGAATTCATGTTGAATGAAGAAATTGTTCAAGGTTAAAGAAATATTGGAAGTCTTTCTTTTCTGTATCTATAGCTACAAAGTAAAGCTTTTTATGTTTTCTATAAACATGAAGTGGCATCATTCATAGATTCAGAGAATCATAGCATCATTAAGGTTGGAAAGGACCTCTAAGATTATCGAGTCCAACCGTCAACCCAACACCACCATGCCCCACTAAACCATGTCCCTAAGAGCCACATCTACACATCTTTTAAATACCTCCAGGGATGGTGACTCAACCACTTCCCCTGCGCAGCCTGTTCCAATGCTTGACAACCCTTTCGGTGAAGAAATTTTTCCTAATGTCCAATCTAAACCTCCCTTAGTGCAACTTGAGGCCATTTCCTCTCGTCCTATCACTTGTTACTTGGGAGAAGAGACTGACACCCACCTCGCTGCAACCTCCTTTCAGGTAGTTGGGGAGAGCAATAAAGTCTCCCCTCAGCCTCCTCTACTCCAGAATAAATAGTCCCAGTTCCCTCAGCCGCTCCTCTTAAGACTTGTTCTCCAGACCCTTCACCACCTTCGTTGCCCTTCTCTGGACACACTCCAGCACCTCAATGTCCTTCTTGTAGTGAGAGGCCCAAAACTGAACACAGTATTCGAGGTGCGGCCTCACCAGTGCCGAGTACAGGGGCACGATCACTTCCCTACTCCTGCTGGCCACACTATTTCTGATACAGGCCAGGATGCCATTGGCCTTCTTGACCACCTGGGCACACTGCTGGCTCATGTTCAGCCGGCTGTCAATCAACACCCCCAGGTCCTTTTCCGACAGGCAGCTTTCCAGCCACTCTTCCCCAAGCCTGTAGCATTGCATGGGGTTGTTGTGGCCGAAGTGCAGGACCTGGCACTTGGCTTTGTTAAACCTCATACAATTGGTCTTGGCCCATTGATCCAGCCTGTCCAGATCCCCCCGCAGAGCCTTCCTACCCTTGAGCAGATCAACACTCCCGCCCAACTTGGTGTCGTCTGCAAACATACTGAGGGAGCACTCAATCCCCTCATCCAGATCATTGATAAAGATATTAAACAAGACCGGCCCCAAAACTGAGCCCTGGGGGAAATTCTTATTAACTGTAAATGACAGTTCAGCTCTCTGAAAGAAGTAAAAGTGTCAGCTGCTGCCTCAACAGTAACAACTGATTGTGTTTGCAAGGGCCAACTGTAGACTTCAACACTCTCCATGTATATAGAATGGATATCACACTGGGTTCTGACACTGATCCTATATTTTGAACATAAAATCAACAAATGGTTAATGGGGTGGGTGATTAGGGATCCCATGCCAGAAGTAGCCCTTGAACTGTTGCTGAGTAGTGCTCAGGACCAGGTTTAAAATCTTTACAATTAAAGAATTGTAGCATCAGCCTTAACATGCTTAGATTCAGGATTCATAAAACAGAAAAAAAAAAACCTCAAAAAATCTACACAGTTGCATTCACCTTCAAAAATGAGAAATAGATAAGACCAAGAATGTTTCTTTTAAAAACAGCTAAAAGGAACATCTAAGAGAGTTAAATCCTTTCAAGCAGCATGGTGTCTATCTAAGGGTGCCCTACTAGAGGCACATGGCGAATGCATACTATCTATTAGGAAGTCTTATGAAGAAGCAAAATTATACCAACATGGCTAAGTAGGAAGATGACACACATAATTAGTAAATTCAGAAAACTAAAATGTTACCCAAAACAAAATAAACAACAAAAAAAAATCATTAACTTGTATGAGTTAACTTTAAAAATACCATGCAAAACCATCATGCTCCAGACATAAACTCTGGAAAGAACTTTCAAAAAACTAAAAAAAATTGGCCTAAAATAGCTGCACACTGTTGTGCAGCTTCTTGCTTAATATGATCTTGGTACCTAAGAATGGGAAGGTGACATGTTTGATGCCCAGTCTTAACTAGCATTCCAGTGGAGAACTGGAGAACTAGGAGTCAGTAAAGGACAAGTTGACAGGATCTGTAACAGAGAATAGAACTGATAAACACATGGATAAACCTGATATCCTGGGGAAACATTAGGATGACTTTGGTAAAGGAAGTCAGGGCTCACAACCGTGCTGGAGTTCTTTGAGGAAATCAATAAGCATGTGGGTGGAAGAGATCTGACTGGAGTCTGTTTGGATTTCCAAAAGACTTTCAGCAAGGTCCTGCACCAAAGACTCTTAAGGAAAATAAGTAGCCATCACAGAAGATAATGCTTTTTTTGAGAAATAAAAGGTTTGGAAGATAGGAAGCAGAGGTATGAGTAAATGCGAAGTTTTCATTACAAATGAAGATCACTTGTCAAGCTACACAGAGATCTATGCTGGTCAACATATTCATAAATTACCCAGAAAAGTAAAATAATTAATTTACAAAGTTTGTTCATTAAATTAGTCAAGTACTGAAGAGGACTTGCAGAAAGACTTCATAATTTTCATGTATTAGAGAAACAGAAGATGATATGTAATCTATGTAAATGTAAAGTGCCACAGGTGGAAAAAAAGAATAATTCCAACTTCACATATAAAATGATGTGACCTGAAATAGCTATTGCCATCCAGGACAGATCCTGTAATCTGCCAATACTTCTGAGAGAATGTCTTCTTAAAATTCAGTAGTGGCTAAAAAGCAGTTGATATTCAAAGAATTATTAGAAAAGGAATAAAGAACAAAATAGAAAGTGTCTTTACACTATTGTATGAACTGATGATGTGGTTCTGGTTTCCCCATCTCAAAAAGGATATACTAGCAATATTTTCAGAGGAGGTCAACAGTACTGATCCACAGAGCATCCATACAAGTAGAGTCTTCTTGACTCTTCAGTTTGGAAAATGACAACTGGGATGGTGGAGGAAGGAGGATATGAGCAATTTGTCAAACCACTGGTATTAAAGACAGGTTGGAGAGAGACTGACTGTTCATCAAAATTCTAAGTGCACATACATACAAACAGGGACAGCAAGAACACATGTGGGATTTCTCCATTGAGGGTCTACACTGGGCCAAGCCCTGAATGGTCAGTATGGAATAGGTGAGCTTTGTTTGACAGATTCAGCCTGGACTATCTGGCCATGTCCTGCAGCTGTTGCTGCTTTCCCTGGGCCATCTAGACAGTTCTCCAGCCTCTATCAGTAGAAATTCCTTGAGAGAGTTTCCCAGTTGCCATACTTTAACTCTGTATTTTATCATTTATAGACTTTAAGTTTGGGGTTAGGTTCCATTCCCTTCACCAAATTTTGGCTCACAAACAGAATATCTCAGATATTTCCATGGCAATAAATGCAAAACTACTATTCCTGAATCGCATGCTAAGGGACAGATACATTCAGAAGTCTCAGGATTCCTCCCTCTCAGATGACACATGGAATGACAAAAAAGCATATCAAATGTACCCTCAAAGAGGCAGGACTTCCCAGCTCCTGCTACTTACAAAAGAGAGAATGTCAGATGGGCATGTTCTCTTACCTTGCTTCCAGTATCCCAAAATCTTTTTACTTTGCCCGTCCTCCAGCTGGTAGTCATAACCCATCCACCTCAGTTCCTCAACTTTCTAATCCTTTCCCCTCTCGGCAAGCATTTGTAGATGCAATGTATTTTATTCGTAGGAGTAAATGGAGAGCCATATGAGTTTTCTGCATAATTAAGAAAATATTCCTACGAAATAAAAAAACACTTTGACAGACATATTTTAGAAACATATTAACTTAATTTTTCCTCCAACTTCTAACAAAGGGCGGAGCTAAGCTGAATTGACACTGTTTGGGTATCCTGCCTGTTACAGATCAAGCCCTACGGCTAATACATGCCCCTTAAACTACCCACCTTGTGCAAAAGCCAGCCATCTGAAAGGCTGTTTGGCTGCTCAGTGCAGATATGTATTGTTTACCCTAGTCAACCGTGTTCTGTGGAGCCAAACTTCTTAGAATGCCCCTTAAATGTTGCCTGCCCCAAGGGAGCTCTGGTTTGCTCTCCACAAGGAATAAGACTGGTGGAATCCTCCATTAAAAATCTCTCTGGGAAAGAGTTAATATCTCACTAACACACAGTTTCTAACCCAAGATCATTTAAGGAAGAGTATGGATCCGAAAACAATCCGGCTTCACAGAGAGGCTTTCAATTTTCACTCTGAAGGCTCTGGTGTTCTGCTCTAATACCAAAACCATTGTTCTGTTTCTCATCAAAACCAGCAAAACTAGATTTACCAGACATTGTATTCATCTAGATGGTCTCAATTTTAAGATGGAAAGTTTTTTGCATTCAAGTACAATTCTGACCATTAAAGACCAGGTATCCTCAGTTGGCATGGTCTGAGTACAGGCAGGATGCTCTCACCATCTGTCAGGCTTTGAATGTCATATTCATTTCCCAGATGCTTTGGGGCACTGTGAGGGCACTTCTGTGCCAAAGACTTAGGAGGAATTGTATTCTGTTGTTTAGCTGGCTGGCTGATTTGCTTATTACTTCTCCCTTCAGATGGCTGTTTCTGATTTAAACCATATGTAGCCATTTTTTCAACCACCTTCAGGTTCCTCCTCAAAACTAACCACTCCATAATGCAAACAAAACCTGCCATTTATACTATAGTACAAATGTAAAACAGAATTTATAACAATATGCAGAATACCTCAAGCTATAAATAACAAATTAAAGTTTTGCTAGTTTTATGTGAAGGCATCTAAAGTCAACTATACCGATTCTGCAAACTGAGTCACTCATCCTAATGAATTATCCACTTCACTATAGCTATTAGCTCCTTAGAGCTGTGAATTTTTTTACAGGGCTTTATTTTATAAAAACATAAAACCAATACGTATATTAATATTATAGAACAACTTGCAAGAACTGGAACTGTTATATGTCTGAATTGAAGAAGATTTCAAGTTCAAGCATTGTGAAGTTTTTAAGAGCTGAAAGTCTTGTAATTTGACTATACCTTCTAGGTTGTAGCATGAAATATTGAATTTCATGTTACTGTTGTGGGACTTCCAAAATCCTGCCTGCATGATCAAAGACAGAACCCTGTGCACTAGATCCTGCACATGAGCACTGTCAGGGTTCCATTCTTACTGACTTACAAGAATCAAAAGCCTGGAGATTGAAAGGCTCCTCAAAGGCACAAGAAAAGGGGGTATAGTCAAGATAAAGAAAGAGAATCCTACTTGATTGTCCTTCTTGAAATCGATGGTAATTTTGCAAAGTACCTGACTGGGACAAGATTTCACCCATGGTCTATATACGGCATCCAGAAACTGAAATTTGATGCCTTGATGTCTTGCCTTCCTTTTGATTGCAGAGGGTTAAGTTAGGTGATGTCTCATTTCTAACTAATTTTGCTGAAGAGTGGAAGTCCTGCTTCTCACCTAGATTTTTTAGACTTCCCTTCTTTTCAAATGTCAATTATCTTCCAGCATCTCAGAAACAAACCAGTGGGTATTTAAAATGTTTGCCAACAGAAACACCTTAATAAAGAAGTTACATAAAAGTACAAGCTGAAGCACTGCCTAGTAAGTTTGAATTAAGCACATCAGGCTTTGTTCAGTCAACTGGAAAACTAACATTTACTCAGCTTGGCAACTCTTTGTGTTTACTGGTGTCTGAACGTAATGTACAGATCTCTCCAGCATAGTGTTTGTTCAGTACCTGTGCAAGCATCCACTGCTTGGTTAGATTAAGCTGACAAACTTCCAAAGGTATTTGGCATTCCCAAAGAAAATGTTTAAAAAAAAAATCTTTAATGCTTGGAAGGATCCTGTTTTCTTCTGTTTCAGATTCTCATCTGTGGAAATTGGTACGCTTCTATTGTCAGTGAGGTTTTGATGCAGTCTCATTTTTTCTTTAATGTGTGTCATTTAAGATGAACAATTCAGTTAATAAAAGTTGCAATTCTTTTACTAGCAACTCAATAGCTGTGGGCAAGGCTATCCTACTCACAAAGAAAACTCAGACAAGCTTTAAGTTAGCCTGCTTGGGAGGCAGTCCTGCTGTGGAAGTACAGATCTTGACAGGCAATATATCCTGGATAAATTGAAAATCATGTCATGCAGGCTAGCAAAGCATTGTCTTTTTCTTTTATTTAGAGTATATCTGAAGGAGGCTGGCTTGTTTCAGGAGCATGAGAGAAGGTATTTTAATATGCGCAACAGTGAAGTTTTCATTTCCAGGGACAACTTTGGTTGTTTCTCACAAAGCTTTCCACGAACAGCCTGCAAACTGTTTTGACCTATTAGTTATAGACTTGCATTATCACTTACCTGTTGGCCAGTAAACAAAATTATGTTTGCAGTGTTTCTTTCACCCTTTTAGGAAGGCAAATAAGAATCTAATTGTTCTTTTTCCTCTTCCTAATAAAATCAATATTTCTTCCTTAAGTCATCTCAGTGTTTTCAGCATGCTCTGTTTGGTCTTTGACTGAGTTAATGTAGTCTTGGATCATATATTATATTATATCTTAAACCTCTTCCTTCTCTTTTCTCTTATTCAACTTCAATTTTCACTGGTATTTTTCTTAGCTCTGATACTCTTACTCCCTTCTTCCATCACTGATAATGTGAAATTTTTCCTACCTGTTGTTTCACATATTTGTTCTTCGCATTAGCAAGGACTTCTTACTTTGATATCATTGTTTCCATCTCTAAATTTCTCTCTTAGAGCTGCCAACTGGCTATTATTTCCTTAGCAAGCAGCACAGCGATTAGATCTACCGCACAAATACAAGATGATGTACGTATGCAGAGCAGACATTGTTCTTAGATGACCAAGATGAATTTCTGAGGTGGCAATTCTATCCTCCCACATTCTCTGTCTTCTCTCACTTAGCATTATTTTCTCACTCTGCATTTGATGAATTCTGATTTCATAGTCTCCTCAACCAGTCTTTTGCTGCCATCTCTCCAAAAGCTCTGCCGCTCACAAGTCTCTGACTCTTCTCATTCTTTCTGTTCTGTTTCATACAGGTTCCTATATGCATTCCTCAGTGTTTGATAGCTTTATCCTGTTTGCTGGACTTCCATCTATCCATCCATCCATCCATCCATCCATCCTTCCCATTGTCAATTTTTCCTCACGCTTTACCAGCAATGGCTTGAGGATGGCAGATTCCCTTGCTTTTGGCAGCAGCCCTCTACTCTCTCCATAGAGACAGAAAAGCAGATGAGACTGACTGTATTGAATAAGGCAGGATGAGAATATGTTCCAGCCAAAACCAGTGAAAGCTATGCTTAAGAAGCTGTCTCTTAACCTTTTTTTAGGGTCAACTAAACTACAAGGCAGAAATCCCAGAAATATATGGTACTGACCTTTTTTCTTCTGTATATTGTTTAATTTGTCATAAGATCCAAATGATACTGTCTTATACTGTAAAATAATCTGAAACTTTAATGGAAAATACCGGGCATAACTCTAGCTGTGATAATAGAAACTGAATATGAATCTTCGGTGCAATAAAAGAAGTATGACCACAGAATTGCAACAAGCAGATAAGGAATATAGGAACTGATTTGTATTATGGTCTCTACATGCACAGCATCAAACTTCTGATGCTCATTATTTTCATTCAGATAGTTTGTAATCAAACAGTACCATGTATCTGTGAAGGTGAAATTCATATTCAAGAAAAAGCTAAATATTGCCAACTACTTTAAATGAAGAACTTCTCACAGACAGAGCAGCTGAAACTTCCCAAAGTCACAAAGGCTATGTCTACATTAGCAAGCAATACAAGAGGATCTGTAGATCAAAGCAGTTTGTTCCGAGACTCCTACATCTCAGCTGTCTGCTTTTCAGGGGATTTTATGGCAGACTAGGTTCATTTTGGTCACCTAGAATGAAAGTGGTCATGAATATGGTTTGAAGCTGTCTGAAGGCCCTGTTCTTGGTGCTGGTGTCTCTTAGGGGCTGCTGTGCATTTGGCATGCTGGAGTGAAACTTCTAATTTAATTCCCACTGAATGGAACCTTGTTCTTACGCACCAAAACTGCTAACTGAACTAATATTTAACAAATTTTAATCTCTAGCAAATTGTACTCACTCTACCTTGAGCAATGGAGTTTTGATATAAGTTGTGGTCAGATACAACTATCTTAAAAGAAAATGTCCATCTTTCAAGCTCAGCATCTAGACCCTCAAACAAGAACATCTGGAACAAAATACTAAAAGAACCATTTGCAATTCTGACAACTATACTGAAATTCTGGGTTTTTTATTTTTAAAGATTGGTGCAAATCAGCTGGCTGTGCATCTGAGTGGTTTTTAAGGTGTCTAAAACTTATTTCACTTTAACAACCCACAGAAAACCAAGGGAGGTAGTAATGCTAGTTAGAGCATCTTGTTAAATCCTCATCCCTTAGCTCTGATGCTGTTTGTCTTTCACACACTCCAAAGTCTTCTGTTTCTGAGTAGCATCGAATATTTATCCTCATTCATTCACGGAAGATAGTCCACTTTGAGGCACATGAGGCAATTTATATATGAATACAGAAAAAGTCAAAGTGACACTTAACAGCAATAGCTCCACTTACACAGTCCCTGCAGAAACAAAGTTCAGTTGGAAGGAGTGTGGAAAAGGCAATGCAATCATCATGGTATTTTAAATTACTCACAATATTGTGTAACCCAATTAGGTTACACTATATTGGAAAAGAAATGTTTTTATAAGGCACTATTTTAGACAAAGGTGGATAAGAAAGGTTTAATGCAAGATAAAGATCATAACTGGAACTATCAGTGATCCTCTGCTTTTGTGTTTTTGAACCAGCATAAATTGTATTCCTCCTTGTAGCTTTTTTATGCCAGGATATGGGCCAGTGGAAAGTCTGATCAACTTTAAAAAACAAATAGCTTTGTGCGGCTGTTAGTGATATTCATTGGCCAATTTTTAAGAAAGGTTTGTGAAATTTTGGGAGCCGAAAGGTAATCATTATTTTTTAAAAGTTCTAATTAAGATGTCAGACTGGGCAGTGGAATGTATTTAGAATCCCATGTAATTTGATTGTGTTGGCCTGTTTAGATAAATTGCTTTGGAAAGACAAATAAACCAGCTACTTGAAATGTCCAAGAGGCCCAGGCTTCGTTCCAGCATTTCAAGCAATGACTGAAGCAACAGCCTTTTGTAACTAACAGCCAATCCAACGATAGACATCCAAGTGTCAAAGTCTGATACAAAGAATGATACAAGCGCCTGGATCACCGTCACTAATAGAATAAACAGTACATAGTGTTATTTAAGCACAAATGCTCAGCTTTTTTCCCCCTTTGAACTGCAGACCTTTGGAGACTAGCATTAAAGGAAATGAACACCCAAAGTTCGAAACATCTGAAGCTGAGACAGCGCCCTACATAAACCCCTGGGATTATTTGGGTTTGTTTAGTTAGTGTGATTTCCGTTCAGTAGATGTACTAAATCTGTATGACAAACCCAGGGTTTAGAACATAGTAATACTGTGCTGTCGGTAACCTGAGACTCTAAAATCCATAGTACTATTCTTGAAAATTCAAAATAGAGTCTGACCCATTAATATATATATAGCCAGTTTATCAGTTTGAACCACAATGAACTTTACACTCTGTTGCCTTTTCCTTTTATCAGCAGGGAGTGTCAAGAGTGGAAAGGGTTAGAAAAGCGTGTTTGATTTCCAGAGGAAGTAGCTTGGTACTTTCTTGTCCTTGCATCCATCGTCGTAGGGTAAATTTGGTCATGGACAGCTCTCCCAAGAGGAGGCAGATGAGCTTCTTGGCAATCTATCCCAATGGCACACTGTTGGTGCTCTCAGAGCAGCTTTTCTTCCCTGATTGTTGGTTTTATCGGCTGCTCCTATGCAAAGGGCAGCATTTAAGCGCTCGGTAGTGCTTTAGCTTCACTCGTGTTTTGGGATTTTTGTGCCGTTGATTCCAACCCAGTTATTCTTGCACTGTGCATCTCATGTGACACAACCACGGCTCAGTTTCAGGGGCTTAGCAGGGGAATTGTGAAGTTGCCAGAACAGATGAAACAAAACTTTCTCTTTGAGCTGGGGGCACGGCAAACACAGTAGGGCTCTGTGGCGCTTTGGCATAGCAGCAGGGGCGTGCTGCCTCCCCAGGTCCCCTTCCTGTTCCCAGGCTGTACTGTGGATTAGGCTCTGAACTCCCTCCAGGGTAGCGGGAAACCCGACTACTGTCATGCCAGGCAGCATCAAGGAGGATAAGAAAGGTATTTGCTTTTACTTGGGCAGACCTCGGTCATCCCCTTGATTTTTGTTTGTTTGTTTTGTTGTTGCTGTTGTTAAGGGGGGAGAGAACATTCTCCTAGCCAGAAGGTGAACAAAACTTGGAAACAATTTTGCATGTCTTTGCAGCTAATGACCTGCTCTAACACTGCCTGGAGACTTTATTCGGAGGGATAAGTTATACCCAATTTCAAACCCCCTCTTTTGCATCTGAGTTTCCAGAGCTTAATGAAACAAAGTTATATTGAAATTTAACCTACTGTTCTTCTCCACCTTTCTTCAAAGATAACAGGGAGAATAAGGCAATAGGATCTGAGAAAGTTACTACAACCATTAATTTTATGCTGGTACCTGAAGTACTACATCAACCCAACTTCTGATTCATTAATCAGGTTTAAAGCAACAGGAACAGAGTGTTATGGCACAAAACCAGAATAATCCCAAAACCTTGGGGAACTGCAGTTCACATGACAGGCATGTATAGAAACTCCCAGCCAGGGCAGCAGGCAAATTATGTGAAACGTTAGATACAGGGTAGGCCCTGGCATGCTCAACTTCCCCAGTGTGTTATTTTATATAATTAAAATTAAATTCTTCAGATTTCTTTTCTTTCCTTAAATAGTGAAGAAGATTGGGAGCAGGACTGATGTTTCCTGACAGCTGTAACCAGTCACAGACTCCTGCCTTTTGAAGTATTTTTTTCCTTCCGTGACTTGTGCATTTTCTTTCAAGGTCTTCCGGTGTTGATTTACTCCCAATTCCCCTAACTGATACCTAATTCTCCTCTGTGCTTGGCATGGCTGTGCCCCCCAATTGCTCACTTACATGGACTTAAAATTAGCAATGCAAAATATACAGAGGTAATTCAAGCCTCTTGCCAGTTCTCTTTAAAAAATTCAAAATTGGACAGTAGAAAGATGTCTTACATTTTCTGATAATAAAGTGCCACCTCACTCTTTCTTTCTGCTTAGCCTACTAACAAAGGCAACTTGTTAGACTGTTTAATGTCATTTTTAGTGCAGATAAAGAACTTTACCCATAAATACCTTAAGTAGGTCACTGCAGAGTCTTACAGTTACAGCAAGGAGACTTGGGACCAGGACTTTTCCTGGTTTAGCCACAAGCTTGCAGCTTTACTTTGGCCAAGGCACTTTACATATCTGGAAATTAAGATGAAAGTTAAAAGTAGATATCACTCCTTACCTACCACGAGAATCAAGAGGGCAGATTTAATTACAGGTTTGGCATATAGGAAGAAAAACTACAGAAACAGTGTGAATAGTAAAACGTTTTGCAGAAGTACCAGCTCACTGAGGTTATTCAATATGTGAGGGGCTGATTTTTACAAAATTATTCTCGTGCATAATACTGATTATTTTATTTATCAACCATCTTCATTGCATCCACAGTATTTGGCATGTAGCATTAAAAATATAATAAATAATAATTAAAACTTCATCAAATACACAATAGAGAAGAGAAGCAAACACTAAACAGAGTAATGGAGCATTGAAAAGTAGGCTTTTACATCTCATCCCCTGTATAGCTTCCAGCATCCTGCTGGGATATTGTTTTGGTACTGAAACAGATGGAAGAACAACCCCTCCTGAGTCACCCACATCAGTCCTTCTGGCACCATGGAGGATACTGCTGTCAGCACTGACTTTAGTGAAGAACAGCCCCTCCCTGCAATACCCTCTCTACTGCCTGTAGCATAGACACTGCTAGCAGTAGGCCAAGACTCCAGTGGTCATAGGAATTGTTAAGGAAAAACACTCCTATATTCCACAAAACAATGGACTTCCCCCAGAATTGCTAAGTTTGAAAAAACTTGGACTTTTCAGGATCAGACAAGGGTGAAAACACTTCCAGATAGGCAGAGATGAGAGCTGATTTAAGAGCCCAGTTGTGTGCAGCAGCAGCAGATATTCTGCAGATTAAATTTTGTGTATGCTTGAACAAAACTGCGAATGTATTGTAGGTTTGCCTACACATTGTAGTATCTCACAATGGGTAATTCCTTCCATGTTAGAGCAGTCTGTTGAGATCCAACAAAGATTACATGGGCTTTGAATTCCAGTGTAAAACAACAATCCGATATGAAACAGAAATCTACTGTTTGATAAAAAGACGCAGTCGCAGCTACATACCTGATTAGTCTAGGCTACTTGAGGGAACAGGGAACATCATTCCTTCCCAACTTCATTCAGAAACTCCACTTTGAAGAAAGTAGTTTTGCTAGGCCCCAGGTGTCTTCTCTCCATTCATTCCTTTCAAGCATCTAAATGAGCTAGTCTCATTTATTTTCTTAGCCGATCTTATCTGTTCAGCAGAACAGGCCTGGTTCCTCAGAAAAAAAGGTGTTCTCTTGAGACTAGGATCTGTCTAAGAGACAGATCTTCCATCAGAGGTCATGGGATCTCTGGTTCACCCATTGTCTTCCAAGTGCCACAGAATAAAGCCAGCAGGGTCCAACCTCTCTCCAGTAACTAACAACTCCAATAAATATTTCTTCCTTGTTAAAAAATTTCCATCCAGATGGGTTCCTTGCTGCTGAAGTACTTGCAACATATCAGGCAGCCACAGCAGAGACTGACCAGGAAAGAAACAACTTGAATCTTTTATTTTCTACATTCATTTTAGAAGAGCACATTTTATGATAAAAGAAATGTCTTCAGGAGACAAATTCTCTTTTACTATAGTAAGAATTAGGTCACTTGAATTAGAAACTTGCAGGAGGCATATTCAAAAGGGTGACTACACCCACACCGCATGGTTAAGTAGCAGAACTCTTTGCTGAAGGATCTTATGGATGCTAGAAGTTCATACAGGTTAAAAAAGTGTCAGCACAAATACATGGAAGCAAAAAGAAACCTCAAGGCTATTATTAAATACAAGACTATCACCACAGGTTCAGGAAGTCCATGAAACAAAAATTGTTAGGTGCTAGGAAAATACCCTTAAAAAACCACATGATATATTTGCAAAGTTCTCAATACTGTTCCCTGATATCTGGAGACAGGATTCTAGATTAGATGAAACTTTTGTTTGAAATAGTACCACTGTTCTTGGGGTTTACGTTCCCAAAAGAGTATTACCTTACTTTGCATTCAGGTTCTGAACAGAGCATCTGAACCTTGAGCAGTTTGCTCTGAGCTCAGTTCTTGCCAATAAATGTATGATGAAAGTTGGCTAAATTGGGGGTAACTGCCAGCCAGTGCCAGCTGTAGTCATAGCATCAAGATACTTCAAGCTGGCAGTGATGGAACGTGTGGAATAGCTGGAACTGAGCAAGAAAGGTTTCCTTCATGAATCTAACCAGAAAGATCCCAAAGGAGCTGGAATATATAACTTTCCCTGGATTATCAAGAAGCTTCCTTACCGGAGGGATTATGTGCATGTTACGTAATGATGTGATATCAAGAAGAAAAAAAATCTCTAATCAACTTGGGACTGGTTAATTGCCTTCTGGTGGAAGGGGAGTAGCTGGCTCCTCCAAGGACAGAGGCTGGAGCTGAGAACAGGAGGCAGGAAGGAGAATTAGGGGACAGATTAGAATGGCTGGCAGAGAACGAACAGGAACAAGCAAATGAATGAAGGTGGACAGGTGCACGTAAATAATCCTGCTGAGCAGGAGGCTTGTGTACTGAGACCCTGAGGTAAAGGGTAACAAGCAGTACAGCTCCAGGATTTGGCCTGCTCCAAAAAGAGACAGAATTCTGAAAAAGAAAGAGCTTGAAGACATGGCATGATGGGTCTTGAGTCAACCAGAGATGGAAGGTGGATCATCGTAAACAATCAACCTAGAGCAAATTCTCCCTCCAAGACTACAAAGATTTTAAGCAGGAAAAAAGAGGTGTTGTCAGAACACAGGTTAGAATAATTATCCTTTCTAAAAAAAGAGAAATCTTAAAATATTTAAGTAAAACAGAGTAAGATTAAAAGCATCTCTAAACAAATTTCCTCCTGCCCACAAATGAGTCCTTTCTTCCAGGCTTGGTCTCAGACAAGCAACATGGTGGTTTTCTGAGATGCAGCAAATGATGCACAGTCCCTCCTAAGTCCCCAGGAATGTTTATTTCCATCACCTCTCAGGCTTGGCTGTGTGTCTGTTCCCTCCTTCTCTCTGCAAAGTCCTGTTTTCGCCTCTTGCTGAGCTCTCCCTCTCTGAGCGCCCCACCCCACATACTGCCTAAGCACATTCAGTTACTCCTTAGGGAGAAGTCATCTTCCTGCCTTTCTCCAAAGGTTCCTGACCCCATCAGTCTCTTTTTAAAGAAACATGACGTATAAACTCAAACAAATAAAGCAAATGTGACCCATTGCATGGGGATTACAAGACGAAAGGATATGGGAAATGGAGAGTTGCATGTGCCCTGAGGGTAAAATCAACAGATGAGATGCCAAGAGAGCAACTCTCAGGAACTCTGAGAAAATTACCAAAAACCTGGCCATAAAATCTGAAAACCTATTCTCCTTACTTGATTTATGCTGGTAAATTTTGTTATGTCTGTATTCAGTGGATGTCCTAAAGATTGAGTTTATTTTATTTCTACCACAAAACGGAGCTTACAATAAACTAAGAGAAATAACACTGCTTTTCTAGACAGGGTAGGTGTGGGGAGAATTTTTGGAACCATCTCTTAGCAAAGTCATAGTATAGTTTGTTCCAAGCAACTGTAAGGAAATCATAAGCAGCACTCATCTCTATCGCTGTTGTTGGCTGTAGCAGACTATGCTAGATTCAGTGTTATATATATCATTGCCTGTTTGGAAGTTATCACAAAATTGACTATTAACTGGCTTGCACATTGCTGTAGACAGACTTTCAGAATTCTCAGCTCCTGAGATAAAATCCAAATTTTAATTTTCAGCACTGCCTATTGTTCTTATTCCACAGTTCTCGGGAATCTTTCGTAGACCCAATCTTGTACTCTGGTTTAGTTCCTATCTGAATTTGAGGCACCAAGGTGTACACAGGGCCAGGCCAGGAAGAAACACCACTTTATAGTTCAGTGGGTTCCTGGCTTGTAAAACAAGCATAAGGTGAGGTCCACACTACTGACCTGGGGCCAGCTGGAGCTTCTATCTGAGGACACAACAAATGCATTTTCCTGAGACTATGACTAAAATTCCCGTGAAGCCAATTTGCCTACTCTTTATATCAACCTACCTTCCTTACTCATTGAAAAATCTTGTTTGAGCTGTAATGGGGTGCATAGCCAAGTGCATCAGAGATGTTGATTGACTTGTCCTCATAGTCATCCTGTCTTCTGGAGAACCATTGGTGCTTCCAGCAGTGGTTTTCAGGCAGCCTTTTCCAGACAGTATTTGCTGCTTTTTCAATTCTACCTAAGGATCACATATTCTTAAGGTATCCAAAAGGAGACTAGAATAAACTTCTTGTTTTCACTTGTAAAGGAGCCTGTAGGGTATTTGTCTGCCATCATGAGAGCTCTATTGTCAGGGGATGCATCTCAAGCTGAAGTCTCCATTAGCAGCTGTAGACTGGTACCTCCTTCAAAAGCAATTAAGAGATGCCTCATTACTTCGGGACAGTACACTAGGCCATAACACCATGCTACAGGTCACCAATAAAAGACTGCCCCAATTAATGCTGATCCCCATCCAAAATTTCCAGTAGTTCTGAAATACCGTTCTTCCATAGCTATTGACTCCTGGGAGAATTCTATAACCCATTCTTTAGGAAAGATGAGTTGAAACAAACTAATACAAAATTTGCATATCTATTTCTACTTTTAAAAGCTTTTTAAAGGCACCTGTAGTAAGTTTTCTTCTTTTTGTGGTATTTAATACAAGGGGATCCCAGTTCCTAAGTGGTTTAGTAATGCAAACCCCATATAATAGGATGTTCTTGGCATTTTTTTTCATTGTGGATTCCTAAGACTATTTATTACTGTTTTTGTAACTCTTTCTTCTTATAAAGTGCCAGCAAAATTCCATCATGTTCTCTCTGGAGTACCTGTGACTTCAACTCAGCATTGACCTTAAAAAACATTTTAAAATGTAATGTAACTAACTGCTTTGCTTTCATCATGTTCATTGGAAGTTGCAGATGGAAATAAGAAACAAACATCACTAAGAAATTGGTAAAAGCAAGGTAAATGTACAATATTTTAGAAGTTACAGTGTATCTAGGTACAGTGTACCGATAACAATTTTTTTAAAAATTTATTTTTACTTCTTTAAAAATATCTGGCAAAACCCAGTATCTTAGAGTTGAAGCTGCCTTTCGTTACACTGAAAGGTAAAAATACCAGCCAACGTACATTACGTAAAACAAAAAAAAAACCCAAACCAAAACAAAATGGAGTTGTACTTGAAATTTGACCTTCAGAAGCAGTGAGAAGATTTTGAAAATAATAGTTTGTTTGGGTAGTGTTTTTTTCCCTCTCTTTAGGAGCACTTGAAAACATGTTCCTACTCACACATTACTAACGACAAATTCATGTTAGGGAAAATTGTGTAAGAAATCCAAGCAGTTCTGGAATTAATGAAGCCAGGTTTCCTATGGCTCTGTGCCTTACAGTGGAACTGCAATACACTGTGGCTGGTGTCACCACCAGAATTTTGGGTTTTTCGATAATGGGATGGTCTACACCATCAGGCCTGCTGGCATCAGATGGGATTCATCTTTCTCAAAGGGGGAAGAGGGTCTTTGCTCATGAGCTAGCGGGGCTGACTGACAGAGCTTTAAACTAGACTTGAAGGGGGAAGGGGATAATATCAGGCTTGCCCGTGACAAGCCATGGGACAACACGCCAAGGTTTGAGGGACAGGGTGCTAGCAAGGGCTCTCAGCCTGTTGCTCTGAGACATGCTGGGTACACTGGAGCACACCTGAAGTCTTACAGAGATGAGCCAGGGGCTCCTGAGGTAATAGGAGCCAACAGGGAAATACCAGTGAAATACCTCAAAGGAATTAAGGTGTTCCTCTAAAAAGGTGACACAATTGACAACCCAGCTGAAGTGCCTCTACACCAATGCATGCAGCATGGGCAACAAACAGGAGTAGTTGGAAGCCACCATGCTGCTAGAAAGCTATGACCTAGTTGCCATTACTGAAACTTTGTGGGACGAATCCCATGACTGGAGTGCAGCTATCGATGGCTGCAAGCTGTTCCGAAGGGACAGGTGAGGAAGGAGGTGCAGAGGGGTTGCCCTCTATGTCAAGAAATGGATAGATTGTGAAGAGCTGTCTCTGAAGAATAGCCATAAGCAGGTTAAAAGCTTACGGGTAAGAATTAGAGACAGAGCTAACAAAGGGAACCTTGTGGTTGATGTTTACTACAGGCTGCCCAATCAAGGGGAGCCTATTGACAAAGCCTTCTTACTCCAGCTACAGGAGGCATCGCGCTTGCGGGCTTTCATCCTGCTGGTGGACTTCAACCACCCCAGCATCTGCTGGAAAAGTAGCATGGCGAGCTGTAGGCAATGCAGGACACCCCTGGAGTGCATTGAGGTTAACTTGTTAAGTGAGGTAATAGACAGCCCTACCAGAGGGGATGCGTTACTGGACCTGTTGGTCACCAACACAAGTGAGCTAATCAGAGACATCAAGATTGGAGGCAGCCTGGGCTGCAGTGATCATGCACTGGTGGACTCTGCAGTCCTGAGGCATATGGGACAGGTGAAGAATAAAGTCAGGACCCTAAATTTTAGGAAAGCAAAATTCCAGCTGTTCAAGGAGTTAGTCCTAACCCAGGCGGTTAGAACCCCCTGGGAAACTGCCCTCAGGGACAAGGGAGCAGAACAGAGCTGGCAGGTCTTTAAGGACACTTTCGATAGAGCGCAAGAGGTCTCAATCCCCATGTGTAAGAAATCAGGAAAAGAAGGCAAGAGACCGGCATGGATGAGTCAAGACCTGCTGGTCAAACTAAAGAGCAAGAAGGAAATGCACAGGCAGTGGAAGCAGGGACAGGTGTCCTGGGAAGAGTATAAGGACGGTGCCCGGTTGTGTAGGGATGGGGGTCAGGAAGGCCAACGCGCAGCTGGAACTGAACTTGGCAAGGGACGCAAAGAATAATAAGAGGGGCTTCTATAAGTATGTCAGCCAGAAAAGGAAGGTCAAAGAAAGTGTACCCCACCAATGAACACGACTGGCAAACTGGTAACAACAGACGAGGAGAAGGCTGAGATGCTCAACAACTTTTTTGCCTCAGTCTTCACTGGCAATCTCTCTTCCCACACCTCTCGAGTGGATGGACTGCAAGACAGGGACTGGGGGAGCAAAGTCCCTCCCACTGTAAGAAGAGATCAGGTTTGAGACCACCTGAGGAACCTGAACATACATAAGTCTACGGAACCTGATGAGATGCATCCCAGAGTCCTGAGGGAATTGGCTGATGAAGTTGCCAAGCCACTCTCCATGATATTTGAAAAGTCATGGCATTCAGCTGAAGTCCCTGGTGACTGGAAAAAGGGAAACATTGCACCCATTTTTAAAAAAGGTAGAAAGGAGGACCCTGGGAACTACCGACCTGTCAGCGTCACCTCTGTGCCTGGGAAGATCATGGAACACATCCTCCTAGAAGCTATGCTAAGGCACATGGAAGACAGGGAGGTGATTTGAGACAGCCAGCATGGCTTCACCAAGGGCAAATCTTGCCTGACCAACCTAGTGGCCTTCTATGACGGAGTGACTAGCTCAGTGGACAAGGGAAGGGCTACTGATGTCATCTGGACCTCTGTAAGGCCTTTGACACAGTCCCCCACAACATCCTTCTCTCTTAAACTGGAGAGGTATGGATTTGATGGGTGGACTATTTGGTGGATAAGGAATTGGCTGGATGGTTGCATCCAGAGAGTAGTGGTCAACAGCTCAATATCCAGATGGAGATCAGTGACAAGTGGCGTCCTGCTGGGGGTCTGTATTGGGACCAGTACTGTTTAATATCTTCATCAATGACACAGACAGTGGCATCGAGTGCACCTTCAGCAAATCTGCAGATGACACCAAGCTGAGTGGTGAGGTCGACACACCTGAGGGACGGGATGCCATCCAGAGGGACCTGGACAAGCTCGAGAAGTGGGCCTGTGTGAACCTCATGAGGTTCAAYAAGGCCAAGTGCAAGGTCCTGCACCTGGGTCAGGGAAACCCCTGGTATCAATACAGGCTGGGCGATGAAGGGATCGAGAGCAGCCCTGCCGAGAAGGCCTTGCGGGTACTGGTGGATGAAAAGCTGGACATGAGCCGGCAACGTGCGCTCGCAGCCCAGAAGGCCAACCGTATCCTGGCTGCATCAAAAGAAGCGTGGCCAGCAAGTCAAGGGAGGCGATCCTACCCCTCTACTCCGCTCTGGTGAGACCCCACCTGGAGTACTGCCTCCAGCTCTGGAGTCCTCAGTACAGGAAAGACATGGACCTGCTGGAGCAGATCCAGAGGAGGGCCACAAAAACCATCAGAGGGATGGAACACCTCTCCTATGAAGAAAGGCTGAGGGAGTCGGGGTTGTTCAGCCTGCAGAAGAGAAGGCTCCAGGGAGACATTATTGAGGCCTTTCAGTACTTAACGGGGGCTTATAAGAAAGATGGGGACAGACTTTTTAGTAGGGCCTGTAGCGATAGGACTAAGGGGTAATGGTTTTAAACTAAAAGAGGGTAGATTTAGACTAGATATAAGGAAGAAACTTTTTGCAATGAGGGTGGTGAAACACCAGAAGTGTTTTCCCAGAGAGGTGGTAGATGCCCCATTCCTGGAAACATTCAAGGTCAGGTTGGACGGGGCTCTGAGCAACCTGATCTAGTTGAAGATGTCCCTGCCCATGGCAGGCGGGTTGGACTGGATGACCTTTAAAGGTCCCTTCCAACCCAAACCATTCTATGATTCTATGAATACCTTCAAGCTCCTTCTCCACATTGTTACTACTGTAAAACCATATAATTTATATATAAGTAATGTGATTAAAAAATGTGGCCCAACAGATACAATTATAGATTTTATTATAGATTGTGTATTATATATTTATATCCAAATCAATGGCCCTATGCTTCAGAAATCAGTTCTGTGAGACACAGGAAAGTTACATACCTATGTCAGGTATACAGAGTGTAGGACAGCTCTAAGTTCATATCATTCAGGTTCTCTGTTGCATTTCCCTGCCCTGATCACTTTTGGACTAATCTATCCTTCCTCCCACAGAGAACAGCAGTGCAAAAAATGCCAGAGGGTAGAAAAAGTGTATGTAACAAATTAAATTGGAATTTGGCCAGAACTTCCAGGTTAAATCATGGAAGCTGGCAAAAACTGTTGAGAAGTCTATCTAGAAAATTGATGGCCAAAATCCTTATGCTTTTTTTTAATAATCTCAGCTGAGAACTATTCCAACTTAATACATTTTAGGCCAGCCCACCCCTAAAACCCCAGAAAAATGGAATTAGCAGTGGGCTAGCAGTAGCAGGAGCCAAATATTTCTGTAAAATAGCATCTATCTGCTCCAATAAAATATAAAACATTCACAGTAAAATTTGTCCTTGATACTGTTTCTGTGGCATCAGTGACTACTCCTATTCATGTACTGCTTGTGTGTACGAAAACTTTTAAGTTCGTGTTTTCTGTTGACATAGCTACAGGGACACTGTCAAGTATCAGCTGCTTTTTCAACCTTACTGAGCTTAGTTTTACAGGTAAAATTAGAACCAACATACTGATGTGTATTGGGTTTGCGTGGCAAGGTTTTGGTAGCGGGGGGGCTATAGGGGTGGCTTCTGAGAGAAGATGCCAGAAGCTTCCCCTATGTTTGTTAGAGCCAATGCCAGCCTGCTCCAAGATGGACCCGCCGCTGGCCAAATCTGAGCCCATCAGCGATGGTGGTAGCGCCTCTGTGATAACATATTTAAGAAGGGGAAAAAACTGCTGCGCAACAGCAGCCAGAAGAGAGGAGTGAGAAAATGTGAGAGAAACAACTCTGCAGACACCAAGGTCAGTGAAAAAATGGTCTGAGAAGGGAAAAAGGTGTTTGCCATAAAACAACTGCAGATCACAAAACTATGTAAAAGACATGCAAAACCTCTTAACTCCAAAAGGGAAGGGAATATGTAATTGAGGAGAACTGAATTAGTAAAATAATTACAGGCTTTCAATGAGTGATTTCTCAGGATATAAAGAAACTGTAGTTTGGCCATCTCGTCATCAGAAACCAGAATAAGAAAACTTCCTTATATGGAACGATGCAACGCGTATTATTTTATTTTTGGTTTTACTTTGTATTTTAAAATATAATGCAAGGCTTTGCTTTTTCATGAAATGCTTCCATAGAAATTTAGCTCTGTGGAATTTCCCAGCAACAATGATTTTTGTTCCATTAAATACTGTGATGGCTCAATCTCTTTGCATGTTTAACTGCATCCTGTGCCACTGACTCCAGTGGTGTCTTTTATTTAAGGCAATAAAGAACTTACCCTGGAATCCAGCTGAAGCACACATGGATAGACCCCACCCTGCAGGTGGACATGGTGAACTCCGCCTGACTTGTACCTATAATGCAGGCATATGCCTCTAAGGTAGCTGTCTGGTTTCCCTTTTTTACTAAGTGGAGATCTAGTCAATATAGTTAGGGCATTTCTCTGCAATTCATTTGATCAAACCCTGGGTGTTTACTTTGGGGTGAGATGATTGATGCCATAGATCCCAGGTACTCTGTTGACTACAAAGGCAGGTTCATTTGGATGGAGGCATGTGTTCTGTACAAACCCAAGTTCAGTCAAATGAAACTCGTTCACACTCTGTCTATAGGCACAACAGCCACGTCCCATTCAAGGACACCTCTGGAAACACTCAGTGATTCATGGCCAATGTAAAGACATGCCCCTATTGTAACACTATAATATGTTGCCAGATTTATTTTTTTGGTCCATAATGGTAAACAAATCTTTTACCTAAATAAGTGTTTTAAACACACACTTTTGAAGAAAACTACTGAGTCTCACCTTGAAACTACCATCTTAGTTTTTAAACAAATTTTACAGTAGAAGAAAGAAAACAAAGAAAAAATCCGAGAGCATATTGTTGTTCTTAGAGGCAAGTGAAAAAGCAAAATCGGACAACATAAATCCATATCACACATCTATATTTCACACAAAACAAAAAAGATCAATTACATAAAACAGGTCTTTACAAAAGTTTTGCAGTGTTAGGCAAATGAATACAAATGCTATGCACTGCTTGGAAAAATAATTTATTTTGTTAGCTTACAAAAATGACAACGTTTCATGTTACACTTTAAATTACGAGTACAGCTAGCAACTTTGATCCTGCAAAGGTACTAACTGTCTCCTGAGATGCAATAAACACTTGCGACCTTGCTTTCAGGAATAGCTTGGAGTAAGTTCCAAGTCAGCAAAAAGTAATGAAGTTTGATATTTTTGTTACTGCCTCATTGGCTAACATTTTATATTCTGATTGCAGAAAGTAGGTACAAATGTTGACATTAAATTAACATACGAACTTTCCAGGTAGAGCCTTAGCCAAACTGAAACATACCTGCAGACTCTGTGTCAAGCTATCAGTTTGCAGCAACATATTCATAGCACAATAGACAGCTTTCATGTACTTCATACTGTATCACTTGACATGATCTCAGCACTCAGTATTCTGATTGGTACTTATGCTTATATACAAGATTTGATTCTGGCTTCATATTGGTATAAATCAGGCATAGGCATTCTGAAGTCAATGCAGCCACACAACAATAAAACTGGTGTGCTGGTGTGACACGAGTCAGACCTCATGCGTGTAACTGAGTACCACAAACCTCACAGGTTGATGAGGACCTGTGTTTTGGAATAACATGATAACAAGCTTCTCCTTTTATACTTCTACAATGCTTTGTTCCTAAACCTGCAAGAGGTGTTCTGAAAATGCAAACTGTAGACTTAGTTTTATGTGCATCCATGCGATTCACAGAAAGTAATAGTGAAGCAGTAGTTTGGTTGGACTTGATGATCTTAAGGGTCTTTTCCAACCTAAATGATTCTATATTTTTTGAATTCATTACGTAATTCTCAAGACAGCTAAGTTGTTTCCCCCCCCCCAAGATGGCAGATAATAGAAAAATTGGAATGCAAACACCTTGGGAAACTATCTTGGAACAAAAATATCATAGGACAAAAAAAAAGATTTGTTAGAGAATGTCTAACAAATAGTCAAAACCGGTTTTATTTTGTGAGTCTTTTGTTCAAAAAAAAAAAAGTCTATCAATAGTGTTGGTATTTAGATGTAAGGTATAATTAGCTTCTGCCTACACTTATGAAAATTCCCATTTTAGGTACTTAATGAATTACTAGATTTTGTTGAAAAACTGATGTGAAACAAAACATTTAGCAGTGAGTGTGAAATACAATTGATACACCTTAACAGATGAACTATCTGTCCTTTGAGAAGGTTTCATTATTTTGAAAAAGCTGTAGTAGCCCACATTAGAGTGGAACAAAGAGCTGAATATTTCAGAATTTTGCAAATGTCATAAGCTTGTATTGATGCCATTTAGAAGTACAGCGGTTTTCATTATATAACTAAATTTGTTTTAGTCTTCTTGAAAAATAGAAGTACCTACACAAGAGCCCAAATGAACTCAAAATACCATTTCTCCCATTTTTTGAAAAAAAAAATCTAAAATAGAAAAATGAGATAGTGCCAAATTATTCCAAATGTTTACAGGTTGCTATGAAATTATTTTTATAAGATCATGGATTTTTCAGTAAGTATTTGTGGCTCACCAGACCAGCATATATTGTAGACTTTGCAGACCTCCAAAATGCAATGAAAAAGTAGGTTGAGAAAATATTTCTCCTCCCCTTTTCTCAAACTCAGAATGAAATCACAACTCCACTGATATTAGAGACAAGGCCTCTGCTATCTTCAGGGTAGTCAGGATTTCCAAGCACAAAGGATTAATTTTCTTTTTGACCAGTACAGTTTTACAGTGTATGAACATGTTTATGCATGTCTATGTCTATAAGAAAGATATGTAATTATGTGAACAGGACTATAAACAACATCTACATAGCTATTAAAAGTCTGAACACACCTTTACATTTCAGAAATCAAGTTTGAAGGAAACTGCAATAGTTCTGGTTACTACAGCAATGTCAGCTTCAACATGCTGCCTTCTCTGGTGCATTTTACAGCAATGAAAAGTAGCAGCATGTTTATATGTACACACAGAATCAAACTCATGAGAAAGGATAAATGAGATGAAAATTTAACAAAGAAAAGACAGACAGACATGTTTTCACACAGATGTCCCTAATACCCTGTTGAGAGTTAAGCTTATATGGGAACGTGGTCAGGAAGCCTTTTATATTAAATCAGGAGCTGGACTCCTTGCTTAACTACTGGCAAAGGTCTTTCAAGGACTTTATGTCAGGAAATAATTGCATGTTGAGGAATTTCATTCCACTATGCCTATCTCCATTACATTAACAGGTACAACAAGGTTTAGAGGTATTAAACCGACCTTTCTGACTTCACACCAGTACATAGACATCCTGCATCCAGGTAATTCATTGAAATTCTGCAGATTCTTTAAGGTCACTTTACAGTGTACTGCAGTGACAATAGTCGACTGGGAAATGTGAGGTAATATGTTCAGTGTCACATGTGTAAGACACCTGGGCAATCTTAGTTTTAGAATTTCCCAACCTAAATGCTAGATCACAAGACTAGTTTTGTTGCAGTTTTAGAATACTAAATGTAAAAACCACTGTATTTTATTCAAATTAAATGAAAACAAAAGATCTGGAAGCAAATGACTCATGCATCAACTAACTTATTTAGGAGTGCTTGTAATGAGGTATCAGAGTTAGCTGCTTTTTTAGTTATCCCCAAACTAAATAGAAACCGACAGCATAAAATGACAAAACATGTTCCAGAACTCAAAAGTGACTAACATATTTTTTTCTCACACTCTCCAAGGAAAGAAAAAATTTAAAAAATCAGCATTTGCTAATAAGCACATACAGAAATTTCAGCTTCGAAAGTGATTCACCTTCAAAACCACAGTAATACACTGAATGGACACTCTTACCTACAGTCTAAATGTTTATCTATTTGTCACTTTCTTCTGGTAATGTAATACCAAGGCTGAAATTTGAACATCTGATCTATTTGTTAAAAAACACTGTACCAGCCAGCACTCCATATGTAGCACATCAGCTATCACCAATGGAATTATTTCAAGTCTGAGATTCAGTGCACAGTGCACATAACAGAATTTCCCAAAGTATTGGACATAATTAAGTCTAAATCAAAGCGAGCACATCTCTCACAATAAGAGATGACATGAAGTGGGATTGATGTCTGTTGACTAATATATTCAGGGGCTTCAAAGATAGACTATAAACAGCTGTCACTCTAGTGAAGTTTAAGAAATTACTTGCATTTTGGAAAAATGAAGTGTTTCGTGACTTTGATACTTGATTTTTTCCATTTTCACAGAGATTTTTTTATCTACCAAATAAGAATAATTTGTCCCACTTTTTTTAAACTTTGTTGATTAGTCTTTTGTTAATTTACAGACCTCTAATCATATCAATGGACAACACACTAACAGATTCACATTGYGTGGCTAGTGAGCCTCACCGCTGATGTAGCTCACACCGACTAAAGCTTCTGGATTTTCTAGCGTTATGACTGCACTGGAGACCTCTCCAGTGAAGACAAAACAAACAACTCCATGGTTTCTGACGGACTTATTGACATTCTGTTAGTCAAAACATATAACAAAAATTCTGCCAGCTACATGATGTCTTCATGGTTGCAGCTGTTTGGATGAGATTGTGTTGTCAGTGCTGCACMCAGCAGTGAAAGCCTCACTAAAATGGTGCACTCATTGAGCTCCGAACACAAAATAGCTTATGCCACACATGCAAACTGTTCTCTTGGCCAGCAGTAAAACACAGCTTATCTTCATCGTTTTCCACACTAAGTACAAAACTGGGTCACTGGTGCTTTCTGTGAAGAGCCGAATGCCAGAACACAAATTGGGCTGGCTTCCCAGTTCAATGCTTGTTTAACAATGTGAGTGACACAGAAATCCACATTTGCAGAATGATACTGTGTGATTGGTTGGACTTGATGATCTTAAAGTTCTTTCCCAACCTAAACGATTCTATGATTCTATGATCATCTTTAGCAGATTTCGGTATTGCTTCTCAGAAATATTTTAGTTGTCAGCAACGGTTTCTACTGAGGGCAATTTGATATTGACACACTGAAGAAATATACTTTGTAATATGAGGTTTTTTAGGTTCTAGACTAAGCACTTAGGCAGATCTCCTAAATTAGTGGTAGCCTCTTTTTCTGCCTGGAATCAATAATATTTCAGGGTTATTGCAGCAAAGTCTATTCTTTAAAATTTTCCTCTAGAAACTGATAGTAGAATGAATGGTAGCATTTAGAAAATCTAGACAAATGTAGTAAGACACATTTACTTTTGCCTGTGGGATAATCTTTAAAAGTAGGCAGCATGTGATCTGATGTTAGTCAGTTTACCAAGTAGGTTTTATTTTAGTAAACAAGTAAGAGTGGCAGAATTCATATGAAAAGAGATTATAAGAAACAACTGCCTTCAAAATTAATGTCATTCCCTGGGTATATCAACTACCAAAATTATTAATGTGGGGTAAGTGAAGAAATGATGGTCTGTCTTCTGACATACTAGTGCACTGTAGATGGCAGATGAGAAAAGCAGCCTAAGATCAAAACAACTCTGGTCTGAAGACAGAGGAAAATAATAGACAACTCAGGAACAATTGCTGTACTTACTCAAGCAAAACACCTATTAAGGAGCCATGTCGCTAAATAAAGATAGCAGAATTATCCTAAGAGAGATATCTTTATGCAGTTCTTGTATTTAAATGTAATACTTTAATGAAAACATGTTAATAATCAGCTTCAAAAAATATTTAGTTCCAAATAGCACCAGGTAGGTACCTAAATAAAATGACTAGAAATTTTAAAAATATCATTACTGCATATTTTCTCAAGGCTCATGATATTACAGATTTTGCCACTATTAAGGCAAGAGAAAACAAAATCTCATTCTTACAGCCTGAGAAATGGCAGATGTGCACCTTTAGCTTCAGAAACATGAGAGCTATTGTTGTTAGCACAAATGACAAATGCTGGATGTTGCTGTATTTTAACCACAGCTATCTCTTTCATTTTTGTTGTCAACATTGCCAGAGGCATTAGTTTACAGATCTTTGAAAGACCAAGGTTATCAGATTCTACTCTGCTGTACTTCTGTAAACAGCACTAAAATGTTCTTCAGATTTAAAAACTAATTTAGTTCTTTACATAGAAAAGCAAAACAGTTCATACTCACAACAGCCTAGACATGCTTCCAATAAAGAGTTGAGATGCATTGTGCTAGAGTAGAAAGTATTTTAGTATGTAAAAAGAAAAAAAAAATCATCCAAGATGGAATCTTATTTAGGGATCACTTTTATTTAGATGTAAATAATAGCTCTAAAGCAGTTTTTAAATTAAGACACCAGGAATAAAAGCGTTCCAAAATTTTAATTTAATCATGAGCTGCTTTCCATTCCTTCTACTACTAGTTTTCCTCTACATCTGCTTCTAAATTCTACAACTAGATCAAAATCACAGGAATTTGTGTGATGTCCTCCTGCACATCCATTTTTGACATGACTGCATCCCCAGATATTGGCCTGCAGCTCACATTAACTTCAGTATCAATTACTTCCGTGAGGTGAAAACAGGGCTTAGAGAGAGATAAATATATTACTAACACACTTTGAACATGAAGAGTTTAACAGAGCCATGGTAAAATTTGACTGTAACAAGCAGTCTCACATAAATATATGAATAAATTCTTCTGCATGTTGTAGATATGAGAATGTATTCAGGTTTCATACTACTAATTTTTAGCCATAAAAATGGTATCAGTGTTATAAAAATACCTACTTGTTTACTTTCAGGGTAATATTGGCACTTTCATTCATGAAAAATCCATTCAGTGCTACACAGTGCAGAGACTATGCCTTGTAAGCCAGAGATGAACTGTTATGCAGATTCCTTAGCTCAAAAGTGGATTTTAGAATAGTATTTTCTTTGTTCTAAGGAATTTTAATATATCTTCTTTATTTACTTTGGTGGGATAGCTAGTAAAAATGTGGCTGAGGTTTGAATATCCAAGGAGTACTTTCACCATCACTGAAGACTGGTTTCCATCAAAAATTTGAGAAGTAAATGTAAGAAAATTGCTTTGTTTCACACTGTAAAATTTTATTTTTTATCCGGGACTAAGTTTTATTTTTATTTTGACGTTTCTTCTTAGGATGACATAATTACATAATAAAAATAAATTATTTTGAATATTTAGTAAATACCATCTCAAAAGTAATTAAAAATAAGTACTTTTAAGTCTGCTGTAAAACATTAAGGAACTGAAGGGCATAAAATTTAAAGGTTATTCAAGTGACAATTATTTGATGCTGAAATAAAGGGCCAGTGCATTTCTGAAACACAATATTGAACCACAGTATTTCAGGACAGCATTAAAAAACCACGAATGCCTGATATTAGCTTGTTAAATCTGTATGTACTTAGTACATACATACAAAGTTGCCTGATTTACCAAATGCTGAACAGAACAAAGAAACAAACCACCATTTTTAGGTGTGATACCACATTTTTTGATTATTGAAAACTACTGCTTTGGGCAAGAATTGAGAAACAGGTCATTAAAGGGTTAAAGTATTTAAAAAATCTGATTACCAGAAGGGACAGCAATTTTTAAGATCTGAAATATACAAAATGTTTTACTGAAAAAATTATCTGTTTTTCTACTTTAAAAACTGAAACTGGTCTGAGGAATATTATTTCAGGCCAATATGGAAAAAATATTCTTTCTTAAACCACAAAGGGACAGTTTCACATAATGTCATGAACGGAACTTTAGCCTTCAGTAAAAAGGAAACAAAATTCACTTTGTAATATGAACCTCTATCAAAGGTGGAAGAGAGACACATATTACATGCTATCTGGACCGCCATGCCAAGAGGGTAAACTTAAGAAAGAATTTCCTGGCTTTGGAGTCCATAAGCCTACTCATTAAAAATTCCTCTTTTTTTTTGTGGTTTGACTTCTTCCCTTTTGTTCCCCCAGCCCTTTTAGAAAATTTTAAAAAAGGATATAAAACTCTGCTGAAAACCCAGTCACACAGTCAAAGGCAAATAAATATACTAAGCACTGAGCATATTTAAAGTCTTAAAGCCAAACTTATTCACCTAGTAGACATTTCTGTCCTGCATTGTACAAAAATCGATTCAATACTTGATGTAATAATGAGGGAGTTCAGGCTGCTTATCCTTAGTCTTCTAACACTACAAAGCAGTAGCGATACTGTTTTAAGGAAACATACTTCAGATTTCTGAGTTACAAGTGAGGAAAAAATGTATAAATACATAATATCCATCAGCAATCCATGCATCAAACCTCATTACAACATGAGGTGTTTTGGGAGCATGATTTACTGTTTTATAATATATTTTAAAATGACCTTTCTATATTTGTAGCCATAATTTGTAGGTACCATAAAGTCTGCAAGCTGGTGACATTTTATTTTGCAATTTTTTAATGTTTCACCAGACAAACCAGGTAAAATATTTTAAACACCATATTTCCAGCTGTGCTCTGATCTAATTAAAAAAATAAATTACAAATGTTGGATACACTTAAAGTAAGTTTAGTTTATGGTAACTGTGGCTTGAGCTAAACACTGCTTCATGACATCCACACTCTTTGTAGACCATGACACAAACAGGTTTCTATTTGTCCTACCTTCTCCAGAGTAGAAGTTTATTTGTTTATGTTTTTGTCTTGGCCCTGTCATGGCTGTTGAGATCAGAAGAGATGCATGTGCCTGTTTTGGTTTCTTGACCTTCTGAATGAGCAGATGTGCGAGAAGTCTGCAAAAAGCCAATGCCAGCACTACAATGCATAGCATTATACACATACAAAAGGTAAAGAAAACTTTTTTAACCAAATTAGAAATTTTTTAAAGTAATTCAAGTGTATAGAAAATGAAAGGAAAATGAATTCAATTTTTTTCTCATTTCCTTGTCTGATTTTGATGTTCTCAGCAAGAAGTTCCATTTGAAACAGGTTGAATACAAGGGGATTGTCAAGTAAGTGCACTGTCCAGAGAACCCACTGGGACTGCAGAACACTTCTTCAAAAAATTAAAAAAAAAAAAAAAAAAAAAAAAAAAAAAAAAAAAAAAGAAAAAGTCCTGTTTTCAGGTGGCACATAGTGACCTGCGAATTGTGTCCGAGACACCTACAGTGCTAAAAAAAGACAATGTTTCAGAGAAGAAGTAGGCTTCCTAAATATGAAAGAAGCCTACAAAACAAAATGGTTTCAATGGTGTTTATGTTGCTATGGTACTCTGATAGATTTGGCAAATTTTTTAAGGCACATTAGTAGCGATTCAACCAGAAGCACTAGAGAGGAGAATAAAACAAGGACCATCAGAAACACTTGCATTTGTTTTGACAGCAGCAAATTCTGCTGTGATGTGCTGTTTGAGACCACGGTAACGCAGAATTGTATCCAATTTTAGATTTTTAGAATAGAGATATCCGAACAAATACAACTGTGCAATATTGTATTTCTATAACATTTTAAAATCAATATGACACATCTCTTCTAACAGAGAACAAAACAGAATAAATAAATGATAATTAAACCATGCTGTTAAAATTTTCACAGCCACATAGCAGTGCTCTTCAACATGCTTAATACAGATAGGTGAGGTTCAGGTGCTGTTAAGTGACTTACCAGAGGTCATCTGATAAAACTGTTCTGGTCAGAAGAATAATTCTAAACAGCTTACAACAGGTATATGCTGAACCTGAAATCATGATACGAATTTCCACTAATTTTGAGGAAATTTGGTTTTGTTTAATATTTATCACTTCCTTCTTAAATGATTGTTGCAAACTGAAGAACCTAAAATCATAAATGTGTCTGCATAACACTGTCTAATGACTCTCATAATAAATATCAGGACAAAGGTAATTTCTGAATATTTTTTCATTATTAATAAAGTTATTAAATGTTATAAAAAAACAGATGTCAGAACAATTCCTGTACAGGGGTAAATAAGCTCATAGCAAAGATTAATGTCACAGGTCTTTCATTTCATAATATTTCAGGTATACAATAAATTTAGTTTAGGAGGACTGCAGAAACAAATACAAGAGAATAGCATAATCCCAGAAAACCTTTGGTGTCCAAGTTACATAAATTATCACAAGAGTTCATCAGACTCATTCTTGGTGCTCTTTCATTTAAGTGTCTGGCAATAGCTGAATCATTAAGGGTGCATCACTCCTATAGCAGATGGAATTACTACTGTTCAAAACCAAAAAAGAGTGGCATGGAATTTACCACAGAGAAAGCTGGTGTGTTTTTATAAAATGTTCTACTGCTTCCCTCTTTCTGCTTGCAGCTTCATTTCACTGACAGCAACATTAATGGAATCTTCCTTGGTGGCACTTGTATCAAAAGGAACCATTCTTTTCATAAGTGCTAGAAATAAGTCAGACCAAAAAAAGTAATTAAACATCTTCAGAGAAACACATACATTTTGCTGACTGACCATCAATGTTTATATGAAACATATATTTCATTATACAATATTATAATTTACACAGCAAGTAATACGGTATTAATAAATATTCAATATTCATAATGCTATGAATTGAGAAATTGACTTATTTTTCTAGAGAAACAGATTTTAATACTATATAATACAGGCATGGCCAAGAGCTTTCTTATACAGAAGAAATGTAAACTGCATTTTAAATTTGATAATTCCACTAACATTTATTTTCCATTTAATTTTCCAGCATTTTTGTTTAAATAAGACAAAACAAACCACTCAGAAAAATCCCAAAGGAATACCTTTACCAATAGCATGGACTAAAGTCAACAAGTGACACTGAACAGGTGTTCATAGGATGCGATACTGTGTATATACCTTCACAGCAGGGTGCATATATAATGCTTATTTCTAAATACATTATATTGCATCAAAATCTAGACAATATGAATTGACAGAACATCTTAGGATAAAGTGCTGGAGGAAAAAAATCCAAATATCCAAGCATCTAGCAATTATTTAACAAAAGGCAGGAATTAAGGGGAAGAAAGCGGGGATCAGCTTATATTACATACCCTTCTTCAAATGGCCTTCCTTATATCATAAGCATGTAAGAAAAGTGGTCCTTCCTGATTGTTTGTAATAAATACCCAGAGTGCAATTTTTTAATAGTCCAGTAAAATTGTAGCAGTATATAACCAAAAGTTATTTAATAGGGAGCAAGTCTTCACAGTTTGATTAGGACGAGTGAGATGTTTTCACTTTCAGAAGGAGAAAGAAAACACTGTGTTTGGGACATTAGTGAAACAGTGAATTACCATTTTTCAGCATAAAGTTTTCAGTATTGGTCCAAAACTATGCTACTGTATGCTATTTCAGCGGTACCTCCTGTGGTCAGTATTCAAAGTAAAGTGAAAAATCATAAAGAAAATTCATTGCTAAACTAAATCAATTTGCATTTTTCAAAGTGATGATGTCAAGTTTCCAGTCATTCCAGGTTCTTACCCTTGAGCAGCCTTAGAAGATTTTGTTCTAGAATGGTGTCCCACAGCATGATGATGTTACAATGTCTTTTTACTTTTAATTAAGGTACTTATTTATAAATGTCAATACAAATAGTCTTAAGAACTTATGAGAAAGTATACATAGAGGGATAAAGACAGACATCAGCATATATTGCAGGAGTTAATTGTTACGACAATAAAATCAACATTCAGGAAAACTTGTTTTTATTCAATCATGATATCATTCCTACTATATACCATGTTGACACAAGAGTTGTGTATCACCAGAGCCAAAGGCTCAGAGAAGACTGTGATCCCAGCTACAGAAGTTGAGAAAACTGGTGGCTATTTTCTTCTCCATAAAGTCACAGCTTATGAAGCCCTGGAACATAAATTCCCAACAACAATAGAAAGCCTGAAAGCCATTTGGCTTCTGGGAAACCATCCAGGTTAAAACCTTGAAGTGATGAACTGTACAAAGAGAAAGGCAGGACCTAATTCACAAAGCTAATGCAAAGCAGGTGTAACTCTAGGGACCTTTGTAATACAAAATTTAAGAAAAATACAGTGGCCATGAAAAACAATTTCTGAGGATTATTCTTTAGATAACAACTAGCAGTGACTTTTTAGACCAACTGTTTTGGTCTGATAATAATACAGACTGCAAACCACGTCTAATGAATGCTTCCTTGTATAAATTATTTTTTCAGTTAAACGTCTTCCTTTCTAAGAAAATGGGTATAGAAATAAAAGCTCATTCCCATAGCATCTTTAAAATAGTTTGTTATGGAAAAGCTATTATAATTGTAGAATTTATACCAGAAACATGAAGACCAGACATAAAACAGAATGTTAATGTTAATTACTTTTCCTTTTAACTGCCTGCTGCATTGGCAACTTTTTACTAAATATATATATGGAGGCAGATTGTTGTTCCCTTATTTATTTTTTCATACTTTTTGTCCCTCTTTCTTCAACCAATTTTAAACCTAAACCCCAAGATCGCCCTCAGAGATAAATTAAATTATATCAGACGTGTCCGTGCTCCTCCCTGGTGCTCTCTACAAGTCATAAGAGACCCACATTGGGAAGTGAGCTTCTAGTACTACGTATTGACTCTATAATCTGTAAAGTTTCATGAATTTAAGAGAGATGGAGTGGGGAAACATTAAATCACAAAGGCTTGCAAACTGCTCCAAAAGGTAAATGAAAAAAAACAGTCCATTCTTCTGTTTCTGAAGAAGTAAGGAGATAAATTAATCACAGAAAATAGGTGATGACATTTATAGGTACATTTATTAAAAGCTACTTGAGGTTTGGGAGTAAAAGACCTCAAATTATACTTCGCTGTCAAAGTCTCAAATTATAACTAATTAATATCATTACTGAAATTAAAAGTTCGTGGTGTTTATGTGACTAACATGACTGAAGTAGCTGATTTTATCATTTGCCACTCACTGGCAATTACAAGAAAAGCTCCTTAATGTTAATACCACTGCAGAATTTTCACTGTCCTCAAGAACTATAGCAACAACTTCAAAATACACATTTGACTGGTGGAGATCTGGTTCAGCATAAAGGTAAGACATTCAGTCACTAACTAAAGTCTGTGGAGTAATTCACATACCTTAGTGCCATAAGATACCACAGACACCCACAAAAGGCTGCAAAAGATGTGATGGGACCTATGGGAAACCTACGCCTTCCTGGAATGACAGCTAGAAGCATACTCTAGGACATCTAAAATCTCAACGGGCACCTGACTTGCTCTCATACTTACTTACTAAGCATAAAGAACGTATAAGAGCACTAACTGTTAGGAGAAAAGAATCAGCAAAGTGAGAAACTAAGACCACCACCTTCATTCTATCACAGTCAAATCAAATCAGGGACAGGAAAAATATTCTGTGCCTACTTATCTGTTTTAAAAAAAAGAAAATTTGACTAATGGATTTTTACAGAATACAAGTAAGAAACTAAAACTCTGAAGATTTTTGTATCCAGTTCCTTTCCCTAAAAACAAATAGGAAAAAGTGAAACACATTCACTGTTTTCTTACTTTTTTGCTTTTTAAAAAAAAAAAATTATTATTTTTAAAAATAGCTCTTTACCATCTGGGCAAAAGAACAAAACTAAAAACACTCCCAGCACCATTCTGGGATTTGGAAAATGTGAAATATGAAGATCAGCTTAATTTATGATGTGGAAAATACCTTCCTAAAAGTTTTAAGCAAGAAAAAAAAAAAGTCCCTCAGCCATGCCTGAACATGGTTTCAAAAGGAGCCTTCCTCAAATGCTGAAGACTTTGCAAATATTTCATAATGATCAACATTGAATCACTACTGTCTTTCATTTATCACTTATTTTTTTACTTCCAGAAAGCTTAGTGCTGGTAAAAACCAGCTGAATCAGAGAATAAATACCCAGCACTGGTTCATCAGATTGGTATTCAGATCACATGGATCCTATTTCTCTGACAACTGCCTAAAATTGATTAAAAAGTACTAAAGTAACAGAGTCCTAGCAAGTTCCGTTCAGGTAAGCAATATAAAGATACTGTAATATTTTAGGAACATTTATGCTGCATCTTTAAATTTCAGCAAGTTTTTGCAGTGGAATCACAGAGTTGTAGAGGTTGGAAAGGACCGCTGAAGTTCATCTAGTCCAACATGCCTGAAAGGTATGAGTTATTTCTTTTCTATACCCCAACCAGGCTGAGCTGTACTTTGACTTGCAACACTTTGACAGGGATGAGGTTAGGGAAAATGGAAAAACAACTCTGAGTAAGGGGAAACTGTTCCTGAAGTACAGATGAGATGGAGGCATTTGCTTTTATGCTTTATTCCCACTATTGTTATTCAGTATGCTCTGCAAAAAGATATTAATCACAACCCACAGATTCTGAAAGGAAAAGGAACCAATTACCTTTAACCTGCACAGGCGGGATGTGACACCTCATCAGATCAACTCAGGACTTACTGGTGAGCAGTAATGTACTGCAGCACTCAGTCTAAGATGCAAAGGTTTGAAATTGCAATGAAGCCTGAAATGGGACTTTCCATTACATAGAATGCAACTTACTGAATAGGCTCCCAGTACACAAACTGGCTATATTCAAAAGAAATGGAAGGTGATATCCTTCTGAAGAAAAGTATTCTGATATCCATGTGCTGATATGCTCAAAAAAAACCTTAAGAAGCTTTCTTTTAAAGTTAGTTTTGACACTCATGCAAAGGTGTGCCTGTACCAGATAAAGATCTACTATGTCCTATCTTTTACTGAGCAGTTCCTAGCTGTATCGGAGATCCCATGACCTTGCATGACCAAAAGTTGTATACGCTCTAGGGGATAGAAAGAATAGTTAAAAACAACTACTGAAGTAGAAGCAGAATTAGTGAATTCAACTTTCACTGTTAAACTGCTACATAAGCATGAGACTAACTGGTACAAATGAAAGATCTGGGAAAGAATCCTTGCTGAGGATGTCTCTCTGGTCCCTGAAAAGATACACAGCTTACATAGGTATGATTCTTCATGCAGAGATTCAGAATCCAAGTGCAACCCTTTTTTTGGCGTAGGTTTGGATGACAAACAGAATATATTGTATGTCCCAGTTAAAAAAAACCAAACAACTATCAGTGAGATGTAAGAAGTACTTCCTAGACAAAGGCATCCATCCAGTATCTAAAGCTAAAAGACAGGAGGACTCTTAAGATGGTTCTAGCATTTTTTGTCAAAAAGTAGAGTGTCTTACTCACTCAAGTAAAACAGCTTTAAATGAGGAAAATACCTTACTTGTAGATTTTTTCTGTGAAACAATACTTACAACCCGAATCTGAGAGCAGTGAGCTGGACAAAAAGCTGTTTTGAGTTCGCCAACTAGAAGAGGGAGCAGCCACTTCTATATCAGAAATTTCAGCATCCATTTTCACATCCTATGGCAGCCAAATAAAAATAATTTTTACCTGTTAATATCAAGCATCTGTAAACTTTAACAAAAAACATACAGTGGCACACATACAGGTATATGCTGCGATTTCACACATGCTGGAAAATACTGATTTGAATTCTTAGAATTCTCAGCATTGCAGTTAGATTAAAATTAATTTGCTTATGAATTTCATGCCCATTTCATCATTACAAAATCTCTGCAAAAAACTGCTTTGCCTTGAGAAAAGCATTGGGAGCATTGCAAGTTTTTGTCACTACAATAAGTTGTAAAAATGCTCTCTTTCCTGTTTATATCACATCCACAGTTCAGGACAAAGCATAGCGGCAGGGCAGACATCAGTGGATGATGAATTCCTCATCAATGAATGGTCCACATTAATTCACTGAAGTTTCACAAGTAAGTATAATAAAAATTAAATCCATTTTCCCTGCCACTGAGGAAACTCAAACTTCATTGATTTCTCATATCTAAATACCTGAAGTTGCTTTTCCATTTTTTTGTTAAACCATTAAATAAAGTCTGAAGTACAATGTTAACTATTTATGGCTAGACCCATACAGCATAGCTTTTTGGTGAGTAAAGTAATTTGGTCTATAAGCTGAAAAAAGAAGAAAATTTTAAAAAGGCCATTTAAACAAAAATCTCTGTAAATCTTTATTAGCACTGCAGCAAGTAGTCCCCAGTTGCAATACCTTCCAAAATAAGATTAAAAGCTTGGCTTGGTATCTAAATTACTCAGTTTCTTGAAATGAGAAGAGATAATAATGTACAAATGCATCAGTTCATAAAACACTCAATTTTGCTACTGAATTCTTATCATAAACAGCCTCAGGGAATTTTGTTAAAACATCTTGCAATTTATCATTCATGCTGATACTAAGATTTGAAAACTAAGCAGAAAACAAAATAAAATTCAACATTAATTTAGAGATACAATGAGCTTTTGTCCCATCACTGAAGAGGGATTTACTCCTATTAAGACTAATGGGAATTATACATATTAATCCCCTTATGTGCTGATGAGAGACTTAATACCTAAAGTGTACATAGAACAATAACAACTTTTAAAGAATAAAAAAAGTTTTTGTCTTTTCATTCTGCTTCCAGAAATGCTATCTTAGAACAGAGCTTTTAAACAAGCAAGGTGCTTCTACCACCATCTACAATACAAAATGGCTTTCTCTTTACAGAAATTCTAACTTACAGAACATGCCTTTTCTCATGTGCTTCATTTACAATTACATCTGTATGCTGTGTTCGACTACATGGTCAGTTGTTCGTGGCAGGGAAACTGTCCTAAAATATTTGCATCTATCCATCATAACATTTATCTTTAGTTTTCCTCTAGCTTTCTCTTTTGATTTTGCTTCAGCTGGTATTCTCTATTATTTATTTTATTTTTATACGTTATCTTTACCTTCTTTTTCCCCAATTTCTTCTTTATCTACTATCACTCAGCCCTTTCTTAGTTGAAAAATCACGATTGTTGTACTTGATGGTATTCTGCCAGCCTCTGGTCTCCTTTATTACTGGAAATCTTACATTTTAACACATACAAATAGCAATTATGATTTTCCTGGGCTTCTAAGCAAGAGGTATTTTACAGCCATCTGACAAGACTACAGAGGAGTAGGAAAACTGAATGGGGACAAATGAAGTCATAAGAAAGGAAGAAAAATAACTGCTTTTAGGGGAATATTCAACTTTGGTTTCATTTTTGCTCCTTAAAATGAAAAGAGGCTAGGACACAGGATTAGATAACGCCTGTCTGAGATTAATGTTGGCAAGCAAGCTGAAAGAAGTGTATTACAAGAAAAGCTAGAAAGAAGTCCATAACAGAGGAGAAAGATTAATTCCACAAGTAATTTTATCTAAAATGGCCAATGTAAAAATTTTAAAAGAACTCCCTTTTTTAAAACATACATTTTCTCATCACCTACCAAATACCTGTCTGCTTTGTATAACAGAAGCACTGTCGTGTACAGAGCATGAATCAAAACTATCAGAAAAAATGGAACTTTGATGTCCTCAAGCCTACACTCTTCCACCACTCAATTTTAGAGACTCTCAATTGACAAATAGTAAAAAAAATTAAACAACAGTGCATTTGGGTTAGTTCCAAGGGAAGGTAAGAAAGGCAAGCATTAAAAAGGGTTTTTTTAGACTAAGCTAGCCTGATCACTGAAATCAGATTAGTACCCGTCTGTTACTTGTTCTTGAACATTCTGTTCTATTTGTAACAGCCGTGACAGCAGAGAGTACTGTATGTCATGCAAAAACCCAATTAGGCCTGACTAAATGGAAGCCATTAAATGCTCTCTGTTGTCTAAAGAAAGAGGAAATACTGTTTCGGAATCAGCTTTATACTGGATTCTGAATATAGAGTTCAAATCATGCGAGCTCAGTAAGTTCAGTCAGCTTAGTGCAATATTATATTCTACCATCAGCTGATCGCATTCCACTTAGCTTTTCAATGTTTGCCAAATTTCAGTGGCTACTGAATTAGTAACTCTTGTGTGAAGGCAAGAGAAATTCAAGAAACTGAAGATTATCATTAGCAACAGACTGAATCTGCCCTGTTTCTTCCTTTCAATTATTTCTTACAGAAGAGCAAGATGGCTTTTTCAAATAGCTTAATACCTTCTTCTTACAACAGCAACTTACTGAACTAAAATACTCTGTATTTATTTTACCTTTTCCACTTTTTAAAAGACCTACTGGTAAGTATGTCCTCATTTTACAGAAGGAAGACCGCYATGGAGGAGGTGGGAAACACAAAGAGCTTAAAGTTTTTTGATACATGGTGTGTGATCCTAGATTTTGAGCTCAACTGCTTAGAGACACTGGTAGGATTCATTGCCAAAGAATCTTGATTTGATTGTGATATGTTGCAGAAATACTAGCATGATTCTTTAGTTCTGATCACTTATTTCAACCATGTCCATAAGAAATTGTAGTTCTGCCGAAGTAAGCTGCTATCACAATGACACGCAGTGAGAAGTGATATGACAATGAACAAGCTAATATGAAGAGAAAGAAAGTGTGTTAACAATTGGAAAGGTGGACTCATTACAGGCAATATTTCTAAACAAGATCACTGGATTTGTATTGCAGGGAGTTAGGAAATTATGCTTAGCCCTGCTATCAGTCCGCTGAGTGACCTTTAACAAATCACTTCCCCTCTGTCTGCCTGGATTTTGTTTATGTATGAAATAGATATCATACAGTATTTTTTGTAAAGAATGCAAAGATCAACTACTGAAAAATCCCTATACACGATCTACAAATTAATCATCCTTTTAAAGGAGGAAACAGGTTTCTATATTTATCTTTCACATGAAAGGACAAGGGAAAATTGAACAAACCAATCAAAAAATTGCTGTAGACAGCAATTTGACAAAGCAGGTAAACACTTCAGAGTAGTAAGACACAGTAGGATGCTTTTCTGTGACATTTTAAATATTTTTGGAAAGTATCCACGGCACTTTACAATGAATACAACACTTCTGTCATCAAATTTTACATCAGCCATGGCAGCTACATAAAACAGAAGCATTCATGTGTGATTTTAGCCTGTGTTTGTACTAGGAGTTAATATACATCAAATAAGTTTATGTCGCTGATTGAAAGTAATCRGGAAACAAAAGTGGAGTACACACACATACCTTGAACTGTTGGACTCTCTGTTTTGAATCTTCCAGCTGTTGCTGTAGAGAACTCACTATTTCTTTATACTTTGTATACCTTTCCTCAATCATCTCCCTTCGGCAATGGGACTCCTAGAAATGCATTGAAAGATCTAAATGATTTTGTAATGTGAAAAGTAATTTTGTCCTGATTTTGGCTGGGATAGAGTTCATTTTCTTCCTAGTAACTGGTACAGTGTTGTGTTTTGGATTTAGTATGAGAATAATGTTGATAACACAGTGATGTTTTAGTTGTTGCTAAGTAGTGTTGACACTAAGTCAAGGACTTTTCAGCTTCTCATGCTCTCCCAGGTGCACAAGAAGCTGGGAGGGAGCATAGCCCAGACAGCTGACCCAAACTGTCCAAACGGGTATTCCATACCATATGATGTCATGCTCAGTATATAAGCTGGGGGGAGTTGGCCAGGGGGCAGCGATCACTGCTCAGGGACTGGCTGGGCATCGGTGGGTGGGTGGTGAGCAATTGCATTGTGCATCACTTTCTTTGTATATTCTTTTATTATTATTATTACTACTACTACTATTTTACTTTATTTTATTTCAATTATTAAACTGTTCTTATCTCAACTCATGAGTTTTCTCACTTTTACTCTCCCGATTCTCTCCCCCATCCCACTGGAAGTGGGGACAGTGAGCGAGCAGCTGTGTGGTGTTTAGTTCCTGGCTAGGGTTAAACCACGACAGTTCTTGGCTGGCTACTGTAAACACAGGTATTGCCAAGGATTTTCAATACAGCAAGAATGAATTAATTACTAACTTTCAGAGGCTGAAATACAGGGGTGATATGAAAGCATAATATTCTGTACAGAAAAGTAATGTTAAAATGAAAATAGGTTAAAATGTGAACAGCCTCATCCTTAACTGGTGAATGATTTCTTGTAACTCTTTCCAAAATTCAGTAATACATACCTTCTAACAAAGAAATTCTGTAATGGTGAAAAATTAATTACAATACTGTAGAAACAAGCACTTGAAGAAAAAAAGTGTTGTAAAGATATGGACTAAACAATATTTTCAAATAAGAAAACGTAACGCTTCTCACTGAACTAGCTAATGATTCACTTGAATGAATACAACTACCAGACAACTTCTGAGGCATTATCAAAGATTTACTTTCTCTTTCCTTCTCCCTTCCTATGAAAACATTGAGGGAAGAACTTGCTAGCAGTGGAAAGCAATGAATGGCTTTGTAATACTTCCTTCATGCATACCACTTGAGAGTAAAATATGCTATTGTACAAAAAAATCCAATGTATTATTTTCAAATGGAGGAATTAATGAAACTCCAAACTGACATCATTCTCACAGCTAAGGTATAAAGCTTAGCTCTCTTGAATAAGAAATTATTTATTAAACAATACACAGTTGTTGGTAGGGACTCATCTTAAGAAAACAGTCTTTAAAAAACTAAGCATCAGGGAGAAGGACAGAGCTGAAATTAAACCAAAGAATTTGGGTTCCAATCTCACAAATGCTGGCTAAGTGATAACTACAGCAAACCAGAAAATGACAATGTCATTTCATAGTAACATTAAGCAAGAGAGCGCGAGTGTGAAGGAGATTGTAGAAAACCCGCATTCAAGCTTCTGCTTTGCCTAGCTGAGAGCAGAATTTTTCCTTTAACAGTGCAGAACCATTGGGAACAGAAGACAAATACCAACCTCTGTCAGAGCAAAAAGCTCTTCTGGGGATACCTGGAATGTGAAATTAAAACTATACATCTCAACAATATTTTTCTTAAAAAAACCCAAACATTTCAATCAGCATTTGTGTTGCTATCCCTGTGGATGATGACAGCAATAAAACAGTGTACAATTATTAACGCATGACCTCGTGCAAGAACACTTAGAATAAACAATGTTCCAAACAAGTATGTTTTGAAATATTTATGACTACCTCAGGATGAGAAATTCTATATAGCAAATAAAATGCAAATCATTATGCATTTTTGATCTGTGATTTAATAGCGATTTAAAATTTATATTGTGCAATGAGGTTCCAAATTCTTTTTTAGTCAACCACCAACTTCAGGTATGGAAAGTAATAATAATACAGTGGTTTAGCCACTTAGCCACTGGGGAAATAAGTGACAATTATTGGCATTATGTCAAAACAAAACAAAAAAAAAGCTGTAAAGCTCACCTATTTTCACTCATTACTTTAAATATTGAAATAACTGGCATAATTTATTTCATTACAAAATTTTCATTTTTTAACAAGTAATATCAGAATTCACCACTCAATACAAATATTCTGAACCAATAATTAGGACTTGACCTATTATGCCAAGTTATCAATGTTTGCTTACATTATGGAGCACCTCAGCAGTGCTACTAATTAGGACTAAATTTATAACCTCAAAAAAATCTGTATAAACATGAAAATAAACTTCCGTATGTTTTTGTCTATATAACATGTACATATGTAATTTTAAATATCTTATTAACCAATTTATCTATACATATRGAGAGGACATTAATTAACCAAAATATTTTAGGACTACTGAAAGAGTTAAATGAAATCTTTCTCACTCCAATATCTTTGAAATCTTCTAACAGGCTCAGTTTCTCAGGAACAGACTCCAGATGGTCTAAAGCTACTCGAGTACTCTAAAGAACAGAACACAAGATAAAACATAAAAAATTAATCAATTCTTTCAGCCATCTCAAACATTAAAAACCTATTACTTCTATGGAAACAGGTTTATGGGTATGTATGTGTCTGTAAATTAAACAGGTCAACAGTAAACAGGCTGTTAAGGAAAAAGGAGGACAAAATAAAACACCCAGCAGTTTCCTTAATTTGAATCTCCATGAATAGTTACCAGTTTATTGAGCAGAACAATACTTATTGACAATTTTGGAGTTTATGTAGCCTTCAGAATGAAATTTTCTTTTATTGCACTTCAGGGAGTAAAGTACATTTAACAAAAATATAAATCTATACTCACAATGTTTATATCTTTGTAGTTAAACACATAATAGAAATGTCCTTTTTTTTTTTTTTCAAATACAAATATGTGCAGTTAGCACTTAGCTAAATATAGAACAATCAAATTTAATATTTTTGGTTTAGACATATGGTATGTACTGCTGAAAGATGAATTACCACTCTAGGGAGAGTTAGAGTTGGACTCAACAACAAGATTTCACATCCACACCTGTGACAGAAAAAATCTTGTCTATAGCAAGATGCAAAGAACTGAAGAAAATGAATATCCTGTTTTGGGTTTTGTGCACAGGTGAAGTTGGTTGGTCATGCATAAAGAGTAGTCATGCCTCACAAGCCAGATGCCTCTGGAGCTTCTCAAAGGCTGCCCTTCTATCATTTGCTGAAGAGCAAGTAGAAACAATACTGTTTGTACTTTCTGAACAACAGTTGGTATTTACTCCACAATTCTATAAAACACACTTCTTTGGATAAGGTTCTGTTAAGGTATGCAATCTACCAATAATGGGCTTCATTAACCATATTACTGCCCTGGCACTTTAAAGCAAAAATCTATACAACAAATAAAATTCATCAATCCTGAAGTCAAATATCATTATGCTGTAAAGACTGTGCAAACTGAGTTAACCTGCCCTTAACTACAAAAGCTCTGTTGCTAGTCTTGGAAAGTCTCAATCTGACCAACACGATCCCAGACTTAAGACCTGAAGAGACTAAAACTTTCAATCACACCAGGATACGAAAAATCGGTGGGAACCTCTCAGCACAAGTGCAGTCTACTCCAAAAAGCTGTGTTTTCTATCACATAAAGCTCCCTGACAACCTTCAAAAGCAACCCAATGAGTCAAGATTGTAATAGTGTACTATGCTGGGTATAACAAACCATGAAACATCAGTAGTATTAGCAAACAACAAAAATACTTTACCAATGATTAATACTGAAGGAACTGTCTACAGGCTTCATTGTTATAAAAAAAGTGTATATCCATATAAGCTAATTCCTTAGAGAAGAATGTGATTCTTTAAAAGCACAGCTCACAAGTATATTTCTTTAGTTAAAAATCAATCACATAAAAATTTATTAAAAAAACTGAAATGGGAGAAATAGCAATGAAATGAACACTCGTGAGCAGGCAGCTTAGATAACAGTATCAATATTGTTATATTAATAATCTTAATCACATTACAAATAGAATGGATATATATATTGCATATCAATGTAATAGGTACATTAATAATTTAGCAATATATTAAATAGCATTATATGTAATATATATTGTATATATATAAAGCAACATACAAATATGATATATTTATATAGTATCATACATTAATAGCAGTATTATTAAAATTACTATTTATACTGCTACCATGACTGTCTAGTGACCACAGATCTTTTTTCCTACATGCTGCTATTAATTATATATATAGGGGAAGAACAACTGACATCATCTACCTGGACTTGTGCAAAGCATTTGACGCTGTCCCGCATAACATCTTTGTCTCTAAATTGGAGAGACATGGATTTGACAGATGGACCACTCAGTGGATAAGGAACTGGCTGGATGGTCACACTCAAAGAGTTGCGGTCAACAGCTCAATGTCCAAGTGGAGACCAGCGACGAGTGGGTCTGGTTCCTCAGGGGTTGGTATTGGTGTTGGTATTGGGACCGGCACTGTTTAACATCTTTGTTGGCGACATGGACAGTGGAATCGAGTGCACCCTCAGCAAGTTTGCCGACGATACCAAGCTGCATGGTGCGGTCAATGCGCTAGAGGCAAGAGATGCCATCCAGAGGGACCTTGACAGGCTTGAGAGGTGGACCCGTGCAAATCTCATTTCAACAAGGCCAAGTGCAAGGTCCTGCACATGGGTCGGGGCAAGCCCAAGCATAAATACAGGCTGGCCGGAGAATGGATTGAGAGGAGCCCTGAGGAGAAGGACTTGCGAGTGTTGGTTGATGATGTCATGTTGCTGAACATGACCCAGCAATGTGTGCTTGCAGCCCAGAAAGCCAAACATATCCTCGGCTGCATCAAAAGAAGCGTGACCAGCAGGTTGAGTGAGGTGATTCTGCCCCTCTACTCCACTCTCGTGAGGCCCCACCTGGAGTATTGTGTTCAGCTCTGGGGCGCCCAACGTAAGAAGGACATGGACCTGTTGGAGCAAGTCCAGAGGAGGGCCACGAAGATGATCAGAGGGCTGGAGCACCTCTTCTATGAAGACAGCCTGAGAGAGTCGGGGTTGTTCAGCCTGGAGAAGGCTCCGGGGAGACCTTATAGCAGCCTTCCAGTAGCTGAAGGGGGCCTACAAGAAAGCTGGAGAGGGACTTTTTACAAGGGYAKGTAGYGATAGGACAAGGGGTAATGGCTTTAAACTGAAAGAGGGTAGATTTAGATTAGATATAAGGAAGAAATTCTTCACTATGAGGGTGGTGAGGCACTAGAACAGGTTGCCAGGAGAAGTTGTGGATGCCCCATCCCTGGAAGTGTTCAAGGCCAGGTTGGATGGGGCTTTGAGCAACCTGGTCTAGTGGAAGGTGTCCCTGCCCATRGCAGGGGGGTTGGAACTAGATGATCTTTAAGGTCCCTTCCAACCCAAACCATTCTATGATTCTATGATATAGACAAGCAGCTACCTGCACAATGAACTAAAGAAGCCATGGCTCCTATAATTTATAAGCAATATTGCAAATTACAATAACGTAAGATATGAAAAGTTTACAATAACATATGAAAAGCCATCACGTTTTGCTTTGAACCAACCACTTGCTAGCCTAATTACATGCTCTCTCATTCTTATACTATAAGAGAGAGTGTACAACCAATCTCTATTCATCTTCTCTCTGCAACTTCTCATTTTACAGACCTCTTGCAATCTTTCCCATTCATATCCTTTTCAGGCTGAAGAGTTCTAGTGTACTCAGTTGTTCCTCATGTGGAAGAAGTTTCATGCCTTTGATTGTTCTTATGTCTTGTGTAGCCTCTCTAGTTCTGTGTTTTTTAAGATGGAGAGGGGGAGTAAGGAGTGTAGAACCAGAATTGAACAGAATAACCTAAGTGCAGACACACCATCAATTTTGAAGCAATGATGTCTGTCTTGTCTGCTTCTCTCCTAACAGTTCCAAACATTCAGTTTTTAAGATTGTAAGAAATACACTTTCCATAACAAATGAGGTCAAGTTTCATAAACAATGAGATTCATTTGCATCTCGCAGGACTGAGCTTGTAACCAATATTCAGTCCCAATAAACTAAATTAGGTAGTGGATGTGAGACTGGTTTTTCTGTTTCTGTAATTATGTGTATGCAAAAATATTATGTATGTAAAAGTATTTCTCTAATTTTCTGTAATTAGGAAAAATTTGTACTGGCAGTTAATATGCTGAAGATATTAGGACCTATTTCTATAAAACAACCACCTGGTTAAATCAGTTTTCCAGATATTTGGCTTCTTTTTCCTTCTGAGACGAATGAGGTTCAAACAATATCTCCCACCTTCTAGGAATAAACTTTTACCCTTAGATTGTATCCTTAGCTAAAAAAGGGCACTCTCATCCCACTGTTACATTCTGCAGTAGGAATGCAAGACGCAGTAGGAGAGAAATATTCAGCAATTCCCAAATCTGGCCCTTTTTTCCAGGATAATTTCTACTCTTCACACAGCACAGAAGAGAAGAAGAATACATTTCAGTCAAAGGTGCTAGAACAACAGCTCCTCCATTATCACAGGTAAGGGGAAAGAATTTTATGAGAAGATTGGATGAACTGTTGCTTCAAGAACAACAGGAAGAGTAAGAAGCCAAAATAGGGTAAAAGGATTGATCAGCAAGGAAGGATATTTTAGATTTCAAGAAGTACAGGAAGAACTGTCAAAAGTGAAACAGAGTAAAACAAAGATTCTTTAGTCATTTAGCAAGAACAAGAAAACAGAAATGAGACAGGGAAAATAAGGTGGAGATAATTTAGGTATGAACCCAAAACAAAATGAGTATTTTTGCTTTTCTTTTATACTAACACATTAATTTTGTTAGATTTTAAAAAGGGTAGAGGAATTATACAAGACTAAATATATGAAGTTATGCCTGTAAGATAGGTAAATCACTCCTGAAATGGGCAGCACTGAGGACACCCAGTACGAAAAAGTCCTTGATTGCAATGTTGACAACTGACCATGGCAAATGCTGAAAAAAGCCTGGAAGGACAGAAAGGTGCATACTTGTGCTGACTTCCAGTGAATAAAGTAGGGCAAATCAGTTTTGCAAAACTCAAAGTCAGAATTAATAAAGGTTATTTCTTCTAACAAGAAAACAGTACTTTCTTCTTTCTCACCTGCTGCATATGAGAAAGGAAGTTAAGTAGATTTCACACTTAGCTAGCTGTGTTTGGACCAAAACTAAAATTTATTGTATTATCTTCATAAGAAGTCTTGTATTTCAATGTGTAACTTAATTTGCAATTAGGTTTTTTTACTTGCAAAATTCACCTAAGAAGATTTTTATAAGGAGAAAAAAACTACTTTTCCTGTAACACATCTGGTTCTTTACCAGAGAAGAATTACAGAACCTGAAGATATATATTAATAATGAATGCGTAAAATGCATTCTTCTTCATATTTTCAGGATGCAGACAGGAGGCCTACATATTGCATTTAAAGTGTTTTTCACAGATTATAGTGTAGAAATGTTTTTATAGCTATAAAATAGCATTTTTTTTTAAATGCTACTATATATCTCCACTTGAAAGTAAAATTGCCTAGAGGTATCTATCAATCTCTAATGTTTCCCTCTTATAAGAATCAACCATTTCACTTTTACCACAGTAAAGCAGTATTCATTCATATTTCATGCTTTATTTACAATGGCCTTATGTTCATCAAAGCATTAATTTTCCACTCCATTAATTTATGATGAGATGCAATGTCTACTGCTTCTTCCAAAAGTAGCCCCTGGTACTGGTTTGCATGTGTGTTTCTAAGGCTGGGAAATATGAGAGACAACAGACCCTAAACAATCCAAACTTAACTATATGTGAAACAAAATACTGAATCCTAAAGTTCAGCAGTCATCCTGGTATCACACAGATCTGATGGACTCATGTCCACAAAGTTTTTCACTTTGAACACCAACAACTCCCCTGCCCCTTCAGAAATAAAATCCTTCCTCACAGGAAATAACTCCAAAATTGTAACACCCCTCAATCTCTCTTCTTGGTCCAGCACCAAATTAAACCATAAATATTTTAAGCTTATGGTATATATTACCTAACACATTTTGCTAAAGTATTTTACTTATGAACTGCAGAAAAATATACATTTGAGATGTCACACAGAGTCGAAATAAAGTCGCCTGGGACACAGGACATATTTAATGTAGTGGCTCCTCAGCATGCTATAAAGCATATTCAATTTACAGCAATTTTTTCTCCAACTACAAAGATTTTTGCTTTTTTTCCCCCGTTTTAATAAAGAAGACCTGTGATCTATTCTCAGCATAAAAGGAACTCAGGCCCTAAGTGTAAGCCAATGCCTTAAGGCATCCCATTTTTCAATTCTTTCCCTAAATTCCAATGCCAAGACCTCATGTCAACACTGTCTGTAAATGGCGTTAAGGAAGATGCTCATCATCTGTTCTCCCCAAGTGCCTCCTAAATATATCTCCTCTATTTCATGTACTTTTTGTGGGAAAAAAAAAAATTTAGCTGTGCCTCCGCTAGTTCTCATTAGTTACATTATTAAATGTAATCTTGAAAGCAGAAGACCAGCCTTCGGCTTATATGCATAGTCAGTCCTTGTTTTTTTGGTTTTATTGAGAATCATCTGGATAAAGGATGATATAGGCTACTTGGATTTCTGAAAAGTTTTTTAGATTCTTAAAATTTAAACCTAACTTCACACACAAAATGATGGGCTCTAAGCTAACCATTACTGCTCAGGGAGTAGACTACGGGATAATGATACATATTTCCAAGAGCTTGCTAACTCAGTGCTCAGTATCAATCAGAAGAGCAAAATCAACACTGGATATAATGAAGAAAGGAGAAAAAAGACAGAGAACATAATTATTGCCGAGTATGAATCCAGAGTGTGCTTGCATCTTGACTACTGAGTGCAGCTGTGGACGTCTATTTCAGAACAGAAACAGGGAAAGGTCAGAGAAGAGCAACAAGAATGATTAAAGCCAYGGAGCACTGTTTCCATGTGAGAAATGATTAAATACAATGACTCGAAAAAACAGGACTCTTCAGCCAGGAAGACAGATGCTTGAGGGGAGAAATGACCAATTTGCATAAAATCAGAAGTCACATAAAGATAGAAAATTTTATATGGGTTTAAGCAGAAAACTGGGCAAGTTCATGAATGAGAAAGACAATGGAAGGGTTCCAAATTCGTAGAAACTACATCTAAGTCTGGAAGTCTATGAGCTTTGAATGGTTGGAATCAGAATGAATGAGTGGGAAACAAAATGTATGTCAGTCCTGTTCATACGCTCTTCCCTAAGCATTTTATTTTGGCCATTGTTGTGATGTCTAAAGCTGAGCTAGATTGACCTTTGGTATTAACCAGAACAGTTCCTTTTATATTCTAAAATTCTCACAGTCTTCTGAGCAGTTTGTGAAGTGATTTGAATAGGATAACTCACACGCTAACTTTTTCAGGGACAGAAATGTGTGCCTTTTTCATAAAACCAATTAAAAGAATGGTAGTGATGTGCAAATAAAAACAGGAAAAGAAAAAAGCCAAGTTTGTTAGAGGAAATTCAATAAAGAAGGTGGCAACAAAAGAATACGTTGAAGAATGGGAGGGAAAGGTGATGAAAGAGCTTTTAGCTGGCCCACAGAATTGGTCTGGTAATTTAATGAAATGCACAGCAACCTCCTCAATGTGGATCAAATGCCATACTTGTATCATTAATGACTACACTCTATTCTATTAAAAGAGGATTTAGCTGCACAGATGAAATGCAAAAAAGGATGTTAGAAGCACCTGACATAGAGGGCAATTAAGTACTGTTAACTTTTTTCCCAGAAATCGGAAAGCTGTATGCCATAATGCATACAAATAATCCTAAGGAGAGCAATCACATCTGTCTGCTCATTGTTTAACAGGGAACAGAAGGTACTGATACAGTGCACTGATGGTACCGATAAGAGGAAGAAACACCAATTGTACTGACTGAAGCAGTATTAATGGTGTTTTACTTAACAGCAGTCTCTTCCATAGAGTGAGTGCTATTAATCTTTCTGTTTTTAAAATAAAGATTATTTACTTTGAACAGGGGTGTTCTATGTTTTCACAGAGAATGATAAAACAAATTACTCATTTTCCATGACTTCATACAAACACTTTGATGTTTAAACTGCATGTGAACAGTTAATCCTCCTATATTGATGTATTCTTGGTGACAGACAGTTTCACACTGTCTCAAGGGACAGATCTAAATCAACATCAGATACACATTTTATTTTTAGTCTCAAAGCTGCAGTGCTAAATGCAAATAAATCAAAGCAGGTTTGTATATAGTCCTCCAAAAGTTTGCCTTTATAGTCGATATATTGAAAATACATAAACATAAACCAGAAACCAAACTTCATTGACTTTCAAGTACAGTGCTCCTTTCTTTTCTGAGGTAGGTAAAAACAAATGGCTATCTGTATTGCACAGATATTTTTGAAAATTAGAGCTGACTTAAGTACCAGTTAGCTAATCCCCAAAGAATAGCCATAAAAAGATTAAATGCAACTGTAATTTTAACTGACTGCAATGCATGTCAGCAGGCAGTTACTCACAATTCAGATGAAAGATGTAATGTTAAAGGTGACCTACGATGACTTATTTTTAAATGGCCTTAGCATGCTGAATACTTAAATAGGAAGAATAGGATGCACCCAGCATGAATAAAGGTATCCTTTGCTCTCCCTGTTAACATCTGTAGAACTATGCATTGTCAGCTTCTATCTCCAGCACTAGACTGATACACCATACACTCTTGTTTTACACAGGGTGCAGTTCTACTTGAGAGGCCTGAGGTTCTCTGTTGACTTTCATATGCCAGGCAAATTCTAGGATAGCTGGGACATTCTGTGATGTAGTATATCACATGTATAGAGGGAACTTTAAGAGAAAACAAAAAATGTATTTTGTATCTTTATATTCCACATATACCATTACTCCAATTATACCATTGTTTTGATGATTTCAGCACATCAAGAAATCAATTTACCTTTACAAAGATAGGCAACATATATAAATTTATCAAGTTACACAACATGCAAGTTCAATTGGCTTTTCTTTCTATACTACATTGTTTCATCAAAGTTTTAACTAGTAAGATTTTTTTTAAGCAAAAACTACACTTATACTAATGAAAAACAAAAGACCTTTGTTAACAAAACATTGCAAATGTCAAACTAACTGAACTTTTAATTTAGACTCCAGATGTTTTTGCATGGGGTGGACCACATTTTAATTAAGAGAGCTTCATGGATGCTTCCTTTCCTCTTTGCAATGACATGGACCATCTCTTCTCTCATTCATGAGCACATAACATCCCTGTGGTAACTACGGGAATTGTTTACATGGGAAAATATTAGGAAAGTATTTCATGAATTTTTAGTTGTTTGATGCATACTAGCAGCTGCAAATGTGGAGGAGACAGTGTGGTCTTTTGGCAAGCCAGCTCTCTGTGAATCATCAGCTAGTGCTCTGAGTACTACTGGGGTTCCACAGGACTAGCTTTTGAGAATCTGTTCTTTATCGTTTACTAAGATTTTGATCAAAGACATCCAGACATAATTACTGGAAATTAAAAGAAATATAAGACAAGAGGTAGAGTGTGTAAAGTAAAACAATGTTAGTGGGCACACATTCTTAAAAGTTATAAAGACTTCCTTGTTATTCATTCATGAATGCTATCTTCAACTTTCTGGAGCTTTTCAGGCTAAAAATCTTTACATGTAATTTACATTAATGTTTTGTATGCTAATAGTATTTCATCAAGCCTTCCAGAAAGCAATAAAAAAATTCAGTTAACACAGCCTTCATGGGAAAGAAGTAGTATCGTTCAGTTTTACAGCTGAGAAAAATCAAAACACAAAGAGAAGTGATTTAAGCAATGATTCACAGCAAATCAGTGTCAGAGTAGGAAAAAAAATTAGGAATTTGGCTAATAGATTTCCCCGTTTTAATCAAAAGATGCACAACAATGAGAGAAAAAAAAAATCTGTGGTAGCATCAATAGGTGTAACTGATGTCTGTGTTCCTAAGGTTGTAATTTGATCAAATATAAAACATTTAAATCTAAAATTAAGGACCTAGCAGCACATTAGAAACATTTTAGTCAATAGTCCGCTGTCAAACAAAATTTTAACTTGTTTTGTGATATATAAAACAAACAAACAAAGCAGCATGCTATACCATATATATCTATGTCTTACTTATCAAGTTATAAGCATCCTATATTCTGTGGAAGAACTCATAGATACACATTCCACAGATGAAAGGCCAACATTTCTAAAGAGAATCCTGTGGATGGAACACATAGGATCTCTCTTTAAAATTATATTTACATACATATACATACTATGTTCAAAAAAATGAAAGTGAAGGCCACCGTATATTCTACTCCTAGTTAAACTAAGAGAAATAACTTAAGATATCTAAAGAATTACAGTCTTTTATAATAAAGACTTATCCTGAGATTTTTACTTTCTCTAATGGAAAACTGAGAGGATTTTGTTTATTAAAATCTGGCAAAAATGTTCAGTATTCGCAACATGTGGAACACATCTTCAAATATTGAAAGGAGCTTTCTACTTAGAGAATGTAAGGGTTGTATTAGGAGGAGTGTTGCCAGCAGGTCAAGGGAAGTGATCCTTCTCCTCTAGTCAGCCCTGGTGAGACACATCTGGAGTGCTGGGTCCAGTTCTGGGTTCCCCAGGACAAGAGACACATACTGGAGACAGTCTAGCAAAGGGCAACTAACATTCTTTAAGGGACTGAAGCATCTCTCCCGTGAGGGAAGGCTGAGAGAGTTGGGATTGTTTAGCCAGGAGAAGAGAAGGCTCAGGGAGATCTCATCAACGTGTACAAATACCTGAAGGGAGGGTGTAAAGAAGAGGGAGCCAGGCTCTTTTCAGTGGTGCCCAGTGCCAGGACAAGAGGCAATGCGCAAACTAAAACACAGGAGGTTCTGTCTGAACACAGGAAACACTTTTTCACTGTGAGGGTGACTAAGCACTGGCACAGGTTGCCCGGGGAGGTTGTGGAATATCCATCCTTGGAAATATTCAAAAGCCATCTGGACACAGTCCTGGGCCACTGGCTCTGGGTGACCCTGCTTAAGCAGCGGGGTTGGACCAGATGACCTGTAGAGGTCCCTTCCAACCTCAACCATTTTGTGATTCTGTAATGTATTATATTACTGATATCACTGTTGGAGAAACTATGAAGTTATTAGACATGCACCATGATTATTTGTCAATAAATAAATATAAAACTGTCATCCTGACCGCCAAACAAAGACCAGTTTAATAAAGTTTACAGAGTTACCCACCTTTTGTAACCTGCCTCTTACAGGCAATTTAGCAATAAATTCTTAGGCCAATATTTTACATGTTCTTTAACAAATACACAATAAGATATTCTTGATTATGCTTATCTGCAAATTTAGTATTCGAAGTCTCAACGCAAGTATATATATTTTTGTAACAATATGTTATTTTCTTACATTAATTTAGTAATTCATTTTTACAAAATAGTGAAGAACATTTTTAATAGAGAGTAATTTAAAAATAATGCTATATATCAGTTTTTGAGGGAAGGGGGATTAGAGAGATGACATTAGAAATATACATATATATGTTTAGTTTGTGGACTTTGTGCAAGTACACAGCCTTAAATTAAATCCATAAATTAGAAAAGTTGTGCAGAATCTTATAAATCTATTTATTTCAGCATTTTTGGTTCCCGCTCTAAATCCCAAAATTAGCCAGAAAGTGAGAAATAAGTATGAATGTGAGAGAAAGGCAATTGTTAAAAAAATCATACTCTTAACAGCAAAATAAATTATTTTACAGCAAAAAAAAATCAAAATGTTGGCGGAAGAAAACTAGAGGTGGCTTCATTAGCAAAAAACTAAAAGAACAAGTAAAGCACCAAATAGTAGGGGGCAGAGGATGGATAAGTAGCAGGGTTTTCAACAAGAGCAACAGATATGTAGGGGGAGAACGCAGAATCAAGGAAGAAGGGAAGAGGAAGGTCAGCATCAGGAGAAAAGAAACAGCCGGCTGCAAGCACCGTCAGGCAGCAGAAGCTACTTGGTGGGAGTGAGCAGAGGAAGGACTCGGGGAACCTTGGGAAAGTTCTCCACCCCCAGCGAAGGGAAGTGACACACTGGCTCGCCGATGAAAGGAAAGGAAAGGGCGAGGCAGGCAGGACAGAGGATCTCAGACTGCTGCTCCTCTCACGGTCGTTTTTAGAAGATCAAAGAAAGGCTATGTTCTGGGAGGACCAGAAGGCCTTTGATGTAATGGTAGTTTTGGCAAGACACTACAGAAGCAAACCGAGGGGAGAAGAAAGTATTAACCCTTAGATTCAAGATTTCCTAAACATTCATACATACAAAGTATTACAATCATGAAATAATCTCAAGAGCTAACAGCAAGATTTACTTATTGATGGAAGGCACATTGGGAGACACAGAGAGAGAGAGAGAGCGCACCCTAAACTGGATGGTGTCAGGCAGTTGCATAATTTCTCTGTGAAATGCACTGGGCATTGTCACCCTTCCAATTCTTCTTTTAAAATGGGTGATAAATCAGAAAACTGATGCAAATTTGAGCCTGCTACTACAGTAGAAGAATCTAATAGCTTTCACATTGCTGAGAGTGTGCAGACAGAAATTTGTTTTACTCGTATTCAAAACCTTACTTTCATGAACATAAAATATGAGTTACAACAAAATAGATAAATGTTCATACTAAAAAGGAAATTCATATTAAATAACAATATTGCAGAATTCTTACAGCATTACTGGCGTTAACCTAGATTTATGACATTGTAACAAAAAGTTGAATCATCTCCAGAAAAGTCTGATCCAAGTATTCTAAGCAACTGGTAACCTCACTTCTGGGTTCTCTACTGAAAGCAGCAAGCTGCCTTATTGATCAAAGGATATAGAATGCATATGTTCACTGGAATAGCTTCAGGACGTGGTTGATTTAAATTAAATTTCCCGGTCTTTTATGTCAGACTAGTACTACTAAGGCAGAGGAATCTGACTTGCAGCTTACGCTCACAAAGAACATGATGTAGTCTACAGAAACCCACTAAAGTCACAAACATGGCATAGTAGCAGCATACACCTACAAAATGCACCCTGATATCTTTATGAGAATTAGATACACTTCCCATTGTAGCTACATCTGAGAATACAGACTTTTTCCCAAGAAAATCATACACCTTTGTCTATAAATAATATAGAGCCAAATCCTGTATATAAGAACTAAGCTACACTCAAGAATAAACTAAATCACCTTATTTAAAGATAAATCATATTCATTCTGGCAAAACATCAGACTACATAATTGATTACTAAAGTAATCAGGAAAATTACTTGTTAATAGCTATGTAATAATTAAATTCACTTTATTAAACAGTATTAAACCAAAACCAGAGCCAAACAAAACACATAATCTCTAGGTACTCAAAACCTCAGTTTTGCCTGTACTTGTTACTCCCCTGGCACTTCTCACGAGTTGAAGGATTATTCCAGAATACACCTTGGTTCTTCAGCTGCTTTTATATCCACTAGTGAGTCTGTCTAAGTACCCCTGTTCTTCCTTCTTACCTTCCAGCTTCTCCTCCTGTCCTGTGCACTCTGCTGGAGCAAGAAGCGGTGTACCTATCTACTGAATCATACTGTAGAACTGATCTGATTGAAGAAAAAGAGCCAAAAAATCCAAAAGCTTCTTGTGATGGGTACTATTTGTTCTCAGGTTCCTTAAGGGAGTGACCAGATCAGGTGTCATGTCCTGAAGGAGGATGGTAATACAGTACTTTCCTTGGGAACCATGTCAGTTGGCTAAGGAAATGAAGACCCAAGAAACCGTCGGGTATAGCAGACAGGATGAGTCATGGGTAGGAGATGGAGCTCAAACAGACTGCTGAGAGGAGAGGGAGCTAACAGGGCTCAGAGATGATGCAAGGGACCCCCCTAGTTTGCTGCAACTCACGAAATCACTGAGTTAGATGAAGATAGGCCTGGAAGGTTTATTCACCCAGAGCCGAGTTCATCACATGGCTACTACAACAACTTTACTGGCAAGTGCAGGAGGCAGAAATGAGCAGATTGTAGAGAAAGGGAGGAGAGTGAGCTGCCAAATATACCTCTCAAAATATGTACACATACAGTTTTCAGGTCATTGCATAAAACAGACAGTTTGTTTAGGTTAAAATCTTAATCTAAAGATTTTAAAAATGCATTTACTGTTAGATCTACATGTCTCTTCTGTTGCTTAAAAAGGTATGTGCAGGGTAGAAAGAATTTAAAAAGTGGCGGCAAGAGGCTTCACACTTGTTGTGCACTAAACTTCATCTATTCCTGTGCAGAGCAATTTCTTCCCAGTATTAGGCAGAATAAGAATGCTGTGGAATAAAATACAGATGAGATTCCTAATCCAGCCATCCCACGGTCTCACAGTTTAAAAACAGCTCTGGAGAGCTGATGCTTTCCTATGCATTTTGTATCACTTGTGTATGTGTGTGTTCTGGCTTCTCCCCCTCTTGACACCTTTCTGTCAAAATTCTCCTAAGAAAATGCTTTTTCTACACAACTTAAATATTTTTTTTTCTCTAAGGATTCTGTTTGAATTTGAATTTAATACCTTATGCCTCTATTCCATTTCCGTTCTCTATAACCTGAATCAAATCACAAAATATGTGACTGATTGTACTTTTTTGAAGTCGCGCTCTGAGCACTCAAGTAACAGATGATAAGAAAATTGTGCAAATATATGAGTACCATAACTATTATGTACTCATTGTTATAAATGCTGGATAGATACACAGCTATGTAGACATACACACTATAAATGTAAGGATTCTTAAGGATTCCTTAAATAGCAAGCCTTATTCATTCTTTTGCTCAAGGGCTTTTCTATCATAGCTCATCCTGACACATTCAGACCGTGTAAGTATTACTCTGTGTGTATTTTCGTTTTAAAAATCAGTGAAGGGGGGGTGGAGAGAGAGAGAATGCTATCATCCTCAGAACTGAAACAGAGATATAAAGGTCAAAACCACTTACTATTTTAAAGTATTCACTATCAGCTATCTAACATCCGACTTTTGAGTATACTTAGCAATATATATAGCCAGAGCTCCCACTGAATTTAGCTATTACTAAAACTTTGCATTTCTGAAAATCAGGCCTCAAAAGTCACGAAGTCAGATACCCAGAAAATGAGGAACACAAAGTAATTTAGTTTAAGTGATTTGCCTGAAATGATAGAGGAACTTTATGGCAAAAGTAAAATGAGTGCCTTGGGAGCATTCAACAGCCTTAGTGATGACCATACTTTTCTTGCCTGCAGTCTCAGGGCTTAACATTACACATCTTCCAATGTCAGCAATAACGAAAGCAGTGATTGATTTCAAGTTCTAGGATTTAGCATCACAAACTTGCATTCAGGTGTTACCTACCAACTTGCATTAAGAAAGAAAATTATATTCTACTGATAATAATAATCCTCTTCCTCTTCTATCTGAACAGTAACTTACAAATCTTCCTTCTTAAAGTAGAAGAGATTAAAAGTATAAAAAGTAGAAAGGCTCCAGAAAAAATAGAAACAAACATTGTCACAAAATATGGATTAAATTTGCATGACGTTGTGCTATTTGCAAGCAATTACCGTCTGCCTGTGTCAAAATGGCTCTGGAAGCAGAAAGGAAAAGGCATTTGCAGGCAGTTTAACTCATGGCTCGTGAGAAATGGATGGCAGTGGATACATGCCTGACTGGTTGTCATGTAAGCAAACCATGAATAAAAGATGCTCCTGAACAGAACTAATGTCCTGGCAACACTTTACACTCACACAGCAATATGTGAAGTGCCAGGACATTGAATTTGAGCATTAGCTCCCTACTCCCACAAGGCAGGAGTCCCAACACTGAACTCTGATTTAGAAAGGGCCTTTTATGTGTGAATGCAAGCTTTTTTTAACATATTGAATACATTTTAAATATATTTTTGAAATCGGAAGCTGTTTTTAGAGATGCACAGGCAATCTGGAAGGATAAAATAATAATTTGCACAAGCAAGTTTAAAAAGTTTGATATTGTCTCAGTACTGGTTTCTTTAGAACTACGGGCCTGATACACACTATTGTGTGATGTCTTATTGGACATTCCTACATAAGAGGAAAGAAGCATGGTTCAGAAATGCTAGGGCAAGCCGAGACCCATCCCAGCTATTCCACCTGATAGATTTACTAACTTGGGACATCTGAATAATCCAGCTGCATTCATGGCGTGTACATGCACGAAGGCTTTAGTCCTTCCAACTTAGTATCTTATTAAATGATATTAATTAATCATTAAAATGGTATTCCTTCATGCTTTTAGTTGCAGTGTTGATGTGGGCAGATGAACTGATTCTGTCTGCACCTCCCATCATGTAAACATATAAAAAGCACACATAACAGTCACTAAAATGATTAGATCTATCACATGGACCTCGACCATTAGAAGTGTTAGCAGTAGAAAAATAACATCCTTTGTATGGCTCAAATTTATGACATTTCTCTTCCCAGGGATGGGATGAGGATTGAACCGTACAGAAAAACTACATTACACTGCATTTCATATAACCGGTGCTCAAATACTGTAGTAAAAACCTACACAGAAAGGTGCAGTATAAAATTATCACATCGTCTCTTAAAAGTAAAATGACAGTTTAAAACGCAGAACAGCAACCTTTTTTTTTAAATACATAAAAATAATATTTTTCATAATTTAGAAAAATTATCAGCAATGTCATTGTTATTGGTTTGGAAATGAATTTAAGAAACTTACCACTTCTAAGGCCATAATACGTTCCTAAAAATAAAGTACAAGATGCCATTAGAAAGTAAAGAATATAAATGCAACATAAGTTGAACAACGGTGATAAAGGATTCATTTTGGTTTTTTGCTGGTCATATGTATACCATTTTGTAAAAATCTCGCTGAATAGGAACTGCTGTACTTAATTGGACCTCTAACCCATTTATCATAGAATCATAGAATCATTAAGGTTGGAAAAGACCTCTAAGATCATCAAGTCCAACCATCAACCCAACACCACCATGCCCACTAAACCACGTCCCTAAGCACCACATCTACACGTCTTTTAAATACCTCCAGGGATGGTGACTCAACCACTTCCCTGGGCAGCCTGTTCCAATGTTTAACCACTCTTTCAGTAATGTCCAATCTAAACCTCCCCTGGCGCAACCTGAGGCCATTTCCTCTCGTCCGATCACTAGTTGCTTGGCAGAAGAGACCAACACCCACCTCGCTGCAACTTCCTTGCAGGTAGATGTAGAGAGCAATAAGGTCTCCCCTCAGCCTCCTCTTCTCCAGGCTAAACAGTCCCAGTTCCCTCAGCCGCTCCTCATAAGACTTGTTCTCCAGACCCTTCACCACCTTCGTTGCCCTTCTCTGGACACGCTCCAGCACCTCAATGTCCTTCTTGTAGTGAGGGGCCCAAAACTGAACACAGTATTCAAGGTGCAGCCTCACCAGCGCCGAGTGAGGTGGCACGATCACTCCCCTACTCCTGCTGGCCACACTATTTCTGATACAGGCCAGGATGCTGTTGGCCGCCTTGGCCACCTGGGCACACTGCCGGCTCATATTCAGCCGGCTGTCAACCAGCACCCCCAGGTTCTTTTCTGACAGGCAGCTTTCCAGCCACTCTTCCCCAAGCCTGTAGCGTTGCATTTATCATACTATATCTCACTTAGAAATTTGTTCCAAAGAAAAGAAACTCCCCAGAAACAAGGTAAGAAAGAATTTGAAAAAGTTTACTCCGATATTTTTTTTCAAATAGTACCATTAGATTTTCAATATTGTTGATTTTACTCTTATGTATGCCAAAGTTTGATTTCTTTTTTTGATCATCTGTGACTGTAAATCTAGCATGTTTTGGAGTTCATGTCACATTAGCATCTGGTTTAGTTTTCTTTTAGGCATTTCCTTAGAAAACTAAAAAGTAAATTCCGTATCATTATTCTGTTATCCAGAAATAGCTCTGAAGAATGTTTTATTACTAACAAGATGACGTGAGTCAAAGTCTAATGTCAAACAAAAATAAAATGCAAATAAAGTAACCTTGTGTCAGTTTTAACCCAGCACAAAATATAGAGAACCCAGAATTTATAAATTTACTGTATATATTTTGGATCCGGCTTTGAGCAACCTGGTCTAGTGGAAGGAGTCCCTGCCCGTGGCAGGAGGGTTGGAACTAGGTGATCTTTAAGGTCCCTTCCAACCCAAACCATTCTATGATTCTATGATTCATTTAAAAGTATCTTTAAGAAAAATATTAAGCTACTAAAATCAAGATCATGTACTCTGGCATTATGTCCTGACTAGGTATSATATTTTAAGTAATCTGAGAAAACACACATTCAAGTGTTTAGGTGAGTGCACATTTGGAGTACCTGACCATTAAGATATTACAGGAACTCTTCCCTTTTTGAAAGTATGGGAGAGGATTTTTTTTTTTTTTCCTTTCTGGGTGGATTAGGCTAAGAATCCTTATACTTTTTCCTGTTTTATCGCTCCCTAACAGGTAAAAATGATTGTAATAATCTGGATTTATTCATGTAGCATCCAAAGACAGTTAGACAAGTCTGAACTGACGTCATTATTTTGGAAGCAACAGGTACAATAAAAATTTCTTAGACCAATGGAAGAATTTGGGAGCCAGAAACAGTTCTTGCCATTTGTAGGAATAAGAAAGTATTTTTCTTTTTTTTAAGACTAGGTGGAAATGAGTTACAAAGACTCTTCTAGAGTTATTACTGTCTTAAAAACCTTTAAAATAATGGTTATGTTTACTAACTGAACAGGTGTACGTATTTGTGTAAAACCAGTATTTACATATTGTGTATTTACATATTTGTGTAAAACCAGTGTCCCTTGGATTACTAAAGGGCTAACTTTTATTCATATAATCTTTTGAAGAAAAGACACAGTTCACGCTAGTGAAATGTTTAAAGCTCATTCACTGAGTGATGTTTGGGGTGCAAATGATGTCAGTTTTCATCAGCCGCTTACAATAGTTGCACCTTTGTTTACAATTCTAAACCATAGGCAGAAAGTGAGACAATATATTGTAGGAAAAATAACTGCATCAAGTGAGGCTGAAAAAAAAAAAAATAAAACAGCGTCTGGAAAAGACTAATCGGTTTTGAAGATGTACAAAAAACCAAGGAATACTGTTCAGGAGAGTATGTACAAGGAAATATCTAAAGGGAAAACAGGAATGCACACATAAACAAGTTTGATGGAAATCTAGTACACTATCAAAATACAACTGTTTAAAAAAAATGCTAACATTTTGCCAGCAGTGGATGCCACTAAACTGGCTGATGTTGGAACTGCATACACAGTGGTTCAAAACTCCCTGTCCATAAACCGATGATAAATAACAAAACAAATGTACAGAGAGAAAAAAAATGCACTCCTCTTATCACTTTCAGTTACAGGACTCTTTCAAAGCAGCAGGTTTTAAAAAAAAAGAGACAAAAATGTAAACTTTAAAAAAAAAAAAAAAAAAAAAACAAACCCAAACAAAATGGAGGATGATCTTATCCCTAAGAGCTGGGAATCAAAAAACTCAGATACATGTCTCAGATTTCCTATAGAATTATTTCACCTATGTTTTAGTTTATCAGTAAAACTAGGATAATATGAGGTTCTAGAATACTTAATAGACAAGTAAAAGTTAAGAAATGTTTGCTCAGTGCCCATCACAATGCATGGTAGTTGGGGATTCCAACTACAATGTTGCATAAGCAAAAGTTTATTGAATTTCACTAATTTTTTTTCTCAGAAAAGGTAGCGTATTAAATACTAAAGTCGTTATTCTTTCTTGGAATCATAGAATCATAGAATCGTTAAGGTTGGAAAAGACCTCTAAGATCATCAAGTCCAACCGTCAACCCAACACCACCATGCCCACTAAACCATGTCCCTAAGCGCCTCATCTACACGTATAGAATCATAGAATCAGGAAGCAGGTCTGAGATACAGACGAGTATTTCAGTACATCAGAACAAACTTATGACAAAAAATATTATGTGAAAAACTCAAAAATATTTATTTTGAGATGCTTGTTCCTCCACAAAATTGCAGTGGCTGTTACAAACACTCATATTTATTTAAAGGTTCTGCAACAAAACCCAAACTCATTATTATAAAAAAGATGGTATTTACAGATCTCATAATTTTGTGGTGATAGCGAACAGCAATTCAGATATAAATTTCTTCAGTTAAAAAGGACTACTTTGAAAAAAAAAGTCTTAGATTGAGTGTATTAGTAGGATGATTCCAATGGTAGAATAAATAGTGTTTTCAAAATGACTCATGTATTAAATAAGGCGCATGATCTGGCTGCCAAATTCTAAAAACTGAATAAACTCTTACAATCTCAGCAGATAATTTTCTGAAGACTAGCATGTAATGTATTAGGAAATTTACCATGGTTAATTTATACATTATCAATATATTTATATTGTCAAATTAATATTCTGTATTTTAATTTTTTAATTTATATTAGCATGTCACTAATTCCAAAGCAAATGAAAATGGCTTGCAAATGTTTTCGCAGAGAACATCCATACAGTTGAATATTGCAATTATCATGCATAGCATATTATTTTCATGAATGCAATCTTTTCTACCATGGAACAGTTTTCACAAAAAGAAAGTAAAAACCTTATAATCAGAGCCTTTTTTCTTCCAATGAAGTAAGAAAAGAAGTGAGGTTATATTCTTGGAGTGGCTGTCAGAGAGAATGTAGAAAGTGACCTAGACTCCTCACAAGCTAAAAATTGTATTATGATGAGTATGTGTGCACATGTAACAACAGAGAACAAGCATATGTGTAATGAGAACATAAATATTATCTAGAACATATATAAACTCTCATATATAACTATATAAACTCATATATAAATATAAATTCATGTATAACATAGAAACTCTAGTCAAAAGTATGCAACAAGTTCAAAATGAAAAACCAAGAATACAGTGATGTCACCCAAAGCGTCAGCCTCCTAGCTCCCAAAACACCCTGTATCAAAGAACCGCATATATTACATATAGTTTCCATCTTGACACATAATATAAGACAAGAGTCAGGTTCACACAGAAAGATGTAGCTATAAAGTATTATTTTGTCTTTGTCATGCTAGTTGCAGTCCAACATATTCCCTGACTAGAGGAACACATGAAAACTACTAGTGCAATATTTCCAGGAACAATCCTCATAAAATTGCTTTTTTCTTTCTGTCCTTTGTGGTTTTCAGCTGATGGCATTGTAGAAGCACTAATTGTACTTCATTCAAATTATTTTTAACAAAAGGTGCTCTTTGTCTCCCCTCAAAAAATGAGCAAACTAAAAGCATGATAAACATACATCCTTAGCTCTGGGGAATATTCTTGTTACTTGATGCAGAGACATGGCAAAGAACCTCATGGTATCCCCAAGTCATCATTTGCCCACAGCAATTTACTGATTTCTGACAGAAGATTTCCTCATGTCTCTAGCTTTTCTAAGACTATGGTCAGTGTTCATGCCTCAAGTAATAAGAAATAACTCCTTCAGCCATGATAACTTGACTGCTTTCAATTGTCTGTCCATAGTCTAAACTGTACAGTCTTTCTGTCTGCCTGTTTCCTGAATGTGCTTTACACATATGGTCTGTTTAGACTGCAAACAAAATGCATCAAGGATTGACTTACTACATAGAATTCTCTGTATATATAAGCGACTTATCAAAACAGGACCCCAGGAATTGTAGACAAAAAATTAACAACAGTCAACACGATCTACTGTCTACTGAACCATGGACTAACCGAGTAGGACCTAATACCAGGGGAATCCTACCCACGGACTGCAGGCCTTGGGGGCAAAGAGTACTATTTTATTTGCTAGTGGTCCTTAATTTGACAAACAATTGCCTTCTAGCAATACTCCAATGAAAGCATTCATACATTAACCAAATATACACATGCTTTGCTGAACTGGGGCTCAGAAGAAACAAACATTCCATGTCACTTGGTTAAAAAAAAGGCTAAGAGTGCCAGTTTCAGCTCCAGGAATTGCCATATTTAAAGAAACTCCCACTTTCCTCTTACTTCCTATGCTTTATGTATAGAGATGCAACAGCTTGGGGAGATTCAGTCATGATGACACGAGCTGGTTTTTACAACTATTTACTAGCACAGTTGTACATATTCAGCCACTGCAAGTTTAGAATACAACATTACAAGAACAGACTGGGAACATTTTGAAACATATTGACTAAGCTGGACATAATACTATCTATAAAAATAATAGATGTTTTTGCTGAGTACTTTGACTGTGAAAGCATAGGCATCTGGAGGAGTAAAAAACTGCTATCAAGCATTTGAATACAAAAATAGCAGTCAGAGCAGTACAAGTCACACACTTAACCAGAACCACCAGTTAGGAAAGGGCATAAAGCAATTTGATCAGGAACTTGACAGACCATCAGAAATACAGGCAAGCACATATATGCACACAAGACACTATTATGATGCAATTTTCTGCAGTATAAAATTACTCGCATTCAATCAGAAGTAACATCATTAGAACAATTTGTCAACTATAGAGCTTCACATGAAAGCAGATGCAGAATTGCTTCACATGAAAGGAGATCTTTTTACATTGATGTAACTAGATATGCACCTGTGTAAACTGCTTGCGCAGACAAGCTCTCAGCCTTGTTGAACTTGAGCTGCCAGAAAGCTAGGCCAAGATTTTTGTTTGAACAGGAAACAGCTGGATTGGTGTGTTGTGTAACTTTTGGGTCTTGCAACTTGCCTCTCCTTACTGGATCAAACTGTTTCTACACTAACTCTTTGATACCTTTAGCCCTCAAAATGCCTTCTATTTATTATATGAGAAGAGAAGGCTTATCTTCAAACAAACTCCTATGGTCAAGACTCAGGTCAATACATAATTTCATTTTCCTTAACAGCCTTATCTTTGTTAATTCCCTCATAAATGTCCTGCTTCCAGTACACTTACAGAACGCTGCTTCATTGATACACTCTTCATATTGTATCTAAACTTTTTTATATTCATGTTGGGTATTGTTTGCTGTAATTTGTTGTTAAAAATTTCTTTTTTTCCTTCTGTATTCTGAAGAATACATACACTACCCTCCCTAATAACCTCCCGAGCCTCACAGTTTAGACATTCCAGCTTGGTTTTGCTTTCCTAGCCGTTTTCATTTCAAAGGAGTATGTTTTCTTTGACTGTAACGCTTAAATAATATTCCAAAGCTGAGTCTAGGGTAAATCTTACTTTCTAAGCGCAAATTTAAAGTGCTTAGCACAAGCAGCTTTACTGCTAGATGCCATACAATGAGGATTTACTATATTGTATCAGGTCCTAGCATATATCAACTGGTCCCTTCTTCCTCAGGAAAGTGATTATGGCCATTTAATGTTTCAGAGATTTAAAATACTTACTTAAAATCTTTTACTTTCAGTTTTATTCGGAGATACAGAAGAAAGCAACACAGCCCAGAAAATCTAACCCAACCAATGAAGTAGAATATAAAGCATTTTTGCAGTTCTGAATGCAGATTTGCACTGCCCCTAATCACATACAGTTTCAGTGAAGCCAGCAGTATAACATAACCAAACAATTTCAGTATATAGAGTGACTTAAAAGCAGCATTCTTTGCACTGATGGACTAGATTTATTGACTCATAGGAGAATGCTGACTACTTTAATCTTCTCTAACGTGCAACTTAATTGGTGGGCAGAAACTCAGCAGTGTGTATTACTAGCTATCAAGTCTGTATTTGGCTGCATATATTTCCAAAACTGAATTTAAGATACAAGGGAGTTCAGAAAATCGCAATGTTGTAATACAATTTAGTAAGTTTAAGGATGACAAAAAGTGTAGCTAGTTAATTAAATAGAAAGTATACCTGGAGAGCTCCCATTTCTTCCTCTCTTCTGAGGGTCTTCTCTAGTAGGTCTGTAAAATGAAAAATGGAACTTGTCAATTCAACTTCCTGTCTCGTGGTCTGACAGAAAATGTACTGTGTAAAACAGTCAGTGAGTTTTTTGTTTCACAGCTTTCACAACATTCCTTTTCAGCTGATTAAACTAGTTGATGAAATGTGTCAGTGATATGATTGTTTCCAAGCATGGGCTGTTGAGGTGACTAAAAAACAGCCACAAGAACACAGTTTGACTGGGCGAAAAAAAAGCATTCAAATTCACAGAAAAACTTGCCTATGCTTAAATCAATCTTTTGGTGTATTTTTAGAATTGAATGAAAAAAATCAAAGCGATTCACTCTGAAAATTGATTAAAAAAGTAGTAGATCATCAAAGCTATGCAATTATATATGAAAAGTTACTCTAGGTTACTTTTTTAACAATCAAGTAACATCCCCTGGGGAAACGAGTGCAGACAATTTTGACTGTTATCACAATAATTACCTTCTCTCACTAAAATGGAACAATTTTGATAATGGAAATAGCCAGTTCGTTGTAACAAACATATTAGCAAAGTTTTTCATAGTCTTTACACCATAAAATCCTAATATCTTGTATTCACTTGTGTGACAATTATATACATTGGCACATACATGCACATATGTAACATTTCATGTTAGAAATTAATTTCTCGTTGAGTTCTGTGGGATATGTCACGTGAGTTGCTTTTCAATTTTATTTCATTCACATATTTTTATGATTAAAATTATGTTTTTGATCAATTGCATCATATTTAGAATTCTGGGAAACCTTAAAGTTATAACCTCATGGAAAGCAGGAAAAACAAAAAACATGCTGCAGGCTTATTACTATTTTAACTATCAGAAAATAGTTAAAACTTAACTATCAGAAGTTCATGAGTTATGCACGAGAAGAGCACTGCTTTAACTAAGCCAGGGGTTGACTTTGAATCAAGATATGCTCCAGTTTGCTAGCAATTAGGACAGTTATAAGATTATGAAATTGCCTTGACAACCTCATAGGACTGAATTCTGACTGTTAATTCCCTCAGCACCCAAGTACAGAACAGCTAACTGAAAGTACCTGTGTATACTTCCTTAAGAAATAAAGATTACTGATAAATGCATAGTTCAGTTATTAAAGATTAGCTCCAATGATTTACAATAGAAACTACTTAAAATATTCTACTGACATGAATTTGCCTTCTTTCCTTTATTTCTTTAATCTTTTACTTTTCTTTCTCCTTTCTCTCGTTATGAAGCCTCCTTGTGAGCACCCTAACCTGTTACCTCTTTTCTCATAGTTCATTATCCATTTCTGACTGCATGCAGATTATTTGAGACTTATTTTCAGGCACCAGTCCTTTAAAAGCGATGTAGATAACATGTACAAAATTTTAGTTATTTCTTTCACAAGCAGAAAGATTGACTTGCTGTTCTTTCTTCCTAGCTTCTATGCAGTTTTTTCAAATCCTTTCTTAAAATTAATAAAATGACTGTTTCTTCACTTTCTTTTGGCACATTCATGTTTTTCTGGATTATTCTTTGGTATGCTTTCCAGTACAGTGACTCAACTGCCATATAAATTACTGTAGCTAAATGTGCTGCCATCAACATTAGTTAGTGCAAGAATTTGGGTTTGGAAAGTGTCTGGCCTGTATGTTTTCTTTGGGTATATTCCAGTATTGTAACTGAGTTGGTAAAAATTTGTATTGTAATACTAGCTTTTAAAAAAAATGAGGAGGGAGGAATAAGTCTATGAGAAAGGGATGGGAAATGAAAGATTCTTTCCCATGTTCCATCTGACCAAAAAAAGATTCTTATACTTCACTTTGCTTTATTTTCATTCTAATGCAATATTGGAGATTCTGTTGTACAGACATGATTGTTCCAAGTGAAAAGGATGTTATTACAAGGTTCTTTTCAAAGGCCTTTCAGGGTAAGTTGAGCTAATTTCTGCTAACAGTCTCTAGATTTGAAAGTTCTGCATCTGAAATTAGGGATATCTAGAATCCATTTACATTATTGTACCACTGCCTAAATTGGCTGTCCTGCAGGATGCTTCATAAAACTCTGTCCCCAGAAGGGAAGGTAGGTATTGTAGTGGTGTTATTTAACTGACAATATATACCTACTTTACAGAGTCGCCCTTTATGACCATATATTTAAGAACCAAGTTCTGCATTTAAACTGATGATTCCCTTTGGTACTCCATCTAAAATAATAGCATGTTTTCTCCAAAGCTAAAGCAAAAAATTAAATATTAAAGCAATACATATTAAACAGCTATACAGAAAGTCCCACAAAAATACAGCATATTGTATCATTCTTTTAAACATTGCTATTTATAATGACAGAATATCTTTGCTTACTTGATCTGAAAAGTTCTGTTGATTTGTTTTATAATTTGTAAAATACGTCCCATATTTAAGTTCTTCTGCAAACATGTTTTATATATTCAGTGCCAGAAAATAATGTTACAGTAAATTTAAGATAGAGAATGCATTGTGTTTGTAATATAGCAAAGATGGTGACTAGCCCTAGTGGAGGCTCCTTTCGTTCATCCTGTGAACAGCCTCTGAGTTTCTCTAATGATAACTTTCTTTCCTAAAGGAAGTTGCACAGTGGCATGAGTTTCTACATTTGTGAACAATCCTGCTATGATCATCTTTCAAGGCCTAATGTAACCACAGGGTTCTTGGTTTTTTTCAAAGCAATCTATCATTATTCTCATGGGGCACAGAACATATCAATTTATAGATTGTCTAGAAGAATCAGTATGAATGAAAAAGCATTACAAAGGCACCTTCAGGCATTGATGGTTCTTCCCAAAAGATGAATAAGGAAAAAGACAACAATAGAAATGACTTCTAGAAATAAAGATATTCATCAGCATATTTCCTTTTTTTACTTTTAGCTCAATATGAAGCTTGCAATCCTATAATGAGCTATAAGATAAAACTATTCAAAAAATCAAATATGTTTCAGTTGTTTAATACAACTCAAAATCAACAGCAAGTTCAGGATATTGTCTGCAAAATTAGGGATCATACTTTTGTGTAGTTTTACAAAAATAATTTATTTACAGTGGTTAAACTCCAGATCATCTAAGGTTTACATCTCATTTAGCTATGCATCAGTGAACACCAACTAAGTGTCCTTGCAGTTATACCACAGTGGCTTAGATTCATCTGATCAAACTTCCAGGAAATATACAGGTTATGATTTAAAACGTTCCATAAGAATCATTTTGCAGCTTGCCTGATACTGAAACAACATTGTATGTTGCCAAATAGTGCAAATATTAACCTGGAGATGAAGATTTTATATTCCATCATAACTCTCAGATAAGTGAGGAAAAAAGGTATGCAGTTATTCAGACAGACTTTTCACACACACCCCCACACCCCAGTTGTAATTTTCACTGCTGGTGAAAAGTATCAGAAAATAGATTTAGGAGCAGATATTTATTGATTGGAATGAGTAAAATACAACTGTACTATCTTATTTATCCTAGCTGACCCATTAATGTGCCAATAACCAACTCTAGAATGTTAAAAAGCAGTTCAACTCCTTTACCTCTGTGCTGGGAATAACAAAGCTGGGAAACAGGACATTAACTTTATATTACCTGGAGCAAGCAACTTCCCAAGAATTTGAATTAAAAATCACATATTTCTTTCAGAAAGAACACTGAGCAGCCTTCATTCATTATTAAGCAGGAAATGGACTTTAAACACTGCATGACCTCCCGTTTTAAGAAACTGAAGATAGTGGTAGACTACACTCTGCTTCATATTCTCTGTGAAGATTGAAGTACCAGAGAAAAGTCAACAAATTGGATCAATACCAGATTTGTATGTTCACCACTAAGAATTTAAATTTGGTACCTGTTAATTCACAACTTGTTCTAGCAAAGGGGAACGCACAAATACAGAACTGTACACAAAATCAGTTCTTATAGTCACAGATATCTAGTTATATAGTCAAAAACCCTAAAATGTGATTCAGATTACTCCGAAGTTGACATTTGCACATCAATTCAGATCTGCATACATATCTAATATGCTGCAAACTATCCAAGATATCTGCAAGCTGCTGGCACATCTGACTCAAGACTCTCACACCTCTGAAGCAGCTGCAGATCACACAGAAAACTATATAGCAACTCATATAGCACACAAAATACTGCTACTATGTGGCATTAAAACAAGAAATCCAGGTTATTACCARAAGAGAATGGCAGTTTGGAGAAAAGTGTCAATATATTTTTTGCATTATCAAGCTAAGAACAGTTCTTCTCCAAAACACAAGTCAGGGCTTTCAGTTATACATTAGTAAAACTATTTTTGATTTCCCAAAGTTTGCAACCCTAGAAATTTAGGTTTTGTGTTACACAAGCGTATGGCAAACTCTTGAGAAATCACTTAATTAGATATCCTGATCATTTTATCTTTAAATTTGCTTTGATCAAAAATTGCACTATATTTATTTCAAGTCTTTCCTAGCATTCTCACTTCAAATACACATCCCATGGCTTTCAATCATCATTTGGATATGCTTCCCACAAAGCTGCTGAACAGATACTGCAGCATTCCTGTAGACGCATAAGGCAGCCAAGCAGGTTTCCATCAAGTCTGAAGGAATTTTCAGGCAGCTGAATAAACCAGTTTCTCTCAGCTAGAAATTACTTATCTTGCACAGGCCTACACAGCAAAGTTTAATCACATATTATACCACTTACAAGTTTTTCCCTTCACACAATGAATCTGACATGAAGGCCCTATTTTGCAGGGTGAATTAAGCTGTTTCCAACTGAACCAGTTTAATCAAAATGTTTCAGAATAGATATATTCACGGCTAGTAGAGACAGAGTAGCTGCAATTTCACCCTGTACCTGTGTTAGTATGATTCTGGTGAATGGCCTCACAGTATTGTGACAACAGTCACGGTCCAGAAACACTCAATATAAAAGATCTTTCAATGAGGCTGAGACCTTTATACAGTCAGGCCAGACACCACAAATGACCCTAGCACTAAAACAACTGAGATGTAAAACAGTACCGGGACTCACTTCAAACTACTCTAGTTGAAACAGTACTTGCCATGCATGTAAGCCATTAAGGGAACTTCTACATAAACAGGTTATTATCTTAAAAGAGCTCTAGAGGAATAGGTATTTCTTAAAACCTTAATTTTTGCTAGTGTAGAACAAGGCCAATAAATTATGAGTATTTCAGAATGTGTTTACGTAATCCCAAGCAAGATTTAAAAAAAAAAAAAAAAATCTCTGAAGTCAAAGGTGATACTGTTTGACTTGAATACAACATACTGTATCTCTAAGATATAGAATATTTCTATCCTGCTAGTTTCATCCCCACCACATTCATAGGTTTAGTGGATGAAGACAAAGCAGGGAGAAATCTCAAAAGTTATTATTTTTTTTGGAATTGTATTCAGATGGTTAATAGTTTTCATTTAACAGTTTTCACAGCCAAACTCAATGGTCACTGCATTTTTTTTTTATTTGTAGCTTCTGTTAAACATAAAAAGTCTCAAGTGATTTTAAATACTGATTAGAGATTTCTAGTCCATTAGCAAACTGTTATATTAACATTGAGCACATTCCACTATCTTTAAAGATTATAATTCAGTTACCACCACTGCAATCAATGCAGTGCTCATCACCACCAAGAATGAAACAGCTGTTTATCTGTATCTAAATCAATAGTTTTCTCATCCACATATAAAAAGACCTCCAAACTCAAAGGAATACCATTTAAAAAAAGGGATTCCCTTTTGCCATATTCTTTACCTTTATAAATTCTAGCAATTTATTAGCTATAGTAGTCTTTAGTAAGTAACATAGTCAATATTTCAAAAGAATATACTTTACACAAAACTTTGAAATTTTTTTTAATGAATTCATTCTTTCAATACCTTTTAGGTATACACTTTTATTTTTGCTGTGGAACTTCAAAGCGGATTTTTAAACCTACAGTGGTGCGTTTGTTTGCATTAACCTGAAGCAGCACCCACGATCATAACAGAGAATAGAAAAAAGGCATCTGAAGCTAAGAGAGAAGGAAACAGTTCACTGTTCAGATTCCCTAAGAGACGTATTGCTATGCAGGACACAGAACACACTGTGTTTTCTTTCTATTCCCTGAGGCTTAGGCAGGTTTGATATTTTTCAGCACAACTTTTAAATGTTCGCATCTCCTGTGCTGGCCTGGTCTATATTTCTTTATTTGCAAAGAAGCTAATCGCTTTTGGGAAAAGAAAAACATAACACAAACGAGGGAAATGTAATCATTTGTGCGATGTGAGGGACAACAGAGAAGTGCAACTTAAGATTCTCAGATAATTTTCTATTCAAGTCATACTCGTGCTCATGACTTTTACGAGACTTTTAGGAATTAGTGGTATCTTACTGGGTCAGACCTAAAATCACGCAGCCTACATCCCACTTCAGACAGTAAGCAGGAAGATAAAAAGAGGTAATGTTATTTACTCTCACATCAGCTTCCAGCAACGAGCAGCTGAGAGAATTCCTAAGAAAAAGGACTGTATCCGGACCATCCATGATCTATCTGACCTCCATGAACTTGAATATTTCTCCATTGAATCTATTTGTTGTTTTGGATGCCAGAACATTTTGCAACGAGTTTCTGTAAGTGAAGCATATACTGTGTAAAAAACCRCTTCCTTTTGTTTTAAACGTGATGTCTGGACTGTCAAAGACTTCTTTACATGTATAAATCTTGCTTCTAATTTACTTCCTTCAATAATTCTTCCTTGTGTTTCACACTTATTTCTCTTTATTATTTCCTTTTGACTTTGATTTGTATTTGACACAGATACTCAAAAGTGAACTATCTCCCACACTTCATTTAGAAAACCTCTTCCAACTCTTCATTTGTCCCAAGAAGCTGTCCTAAATTCTCCTCATCAGTTCTATAAACCCTCTGTACCTACCATTACATGAACTATTACAGTGCCTGCCTTACACTGAATTCAAAAGTGCAAGAGTAGATACATGTATATTTCACATACACAGTTTAAGTATACAAGATACTATGCTGAGTTGCTATAACCCCTTCTACAGTCCAAATATGCTTGCATTGGAATAGTTTGTCTGAATATGAAATTAAATATATTCAGAAAACTATACAAGATTACGAAACAAAAATTATAGGTTCCAATGTGCTGCTTACGCATTTTTAAAAGAGGCCTTTATCAAAAGAATATGATTTTTTTTTCTAATGCTTACATAAGACTTTTTAGTTCTATCCCTGTCTCTGCCACTCATGTTAGTATCTTCCTGGGAAATTTTCTGTGCTTCATTTAAAAATGGCTAAAGAAAATATTTCCCTAACTTCACAGAGCTGATGTGAGGCTTAAGGTAAAGTGTACTCAAATTCATGCAAAAGATATTCTTAAGAATGCAAAAGGTGACAACAGCACAAAATTTCATTATGTCTTAGCAATTGCCTAACTTATAAGCTGGGAGAGAGATGTTAAACTATGTCTACCGTATTTATTTTGGACCATATTGATTCTCAGTTGAAAGCTACTGTAGGAGGAGTAAGAGGGAGGGTTGTGAATATATACATAGTTAACATATCTTGAACAACAGCTATAAGTAACCAATCTGTTGTTTTCCTTTGAATGACTCTTGTGTACCAGCAGTAGATTCCAAACAGCTCCTGAGGGACCCTAGGGTTTCTAGTTAAATAATGACTGAAGAACAACTTCCCAAAGGAAGCATTACTTCCTAGATGATTTATTAAGTTCCAGTAAATTTCAGTAAGAAACACTTAGTGACATGGACATATCAGAAGACTAACCTTGAAGTGATAAAATAAAAAAATTGTCTTATTTGGAATCAAAGATGGTTCCATTATGAAAATGTGATCAAGGCACAGAATAATAGTCTTCTAACTCAGTGGGGTTGCACTCCCAAAGGTGTGTGTATTTATTTATTATCTCTCTCTATATATATATTTATTATAAGTGTATTTATTATCAATAAATAAATATACATGTATTAGTGGTACACACTCAAAAATTTTTTACTGATAGGGGTACACGATCAAAAAAGTTTGGAGACTAGTGCTTTATATTAAGAACCGCAGAACAATCTCACTTCTGGAGTGAGCAGACTATGGCTGACAGTCAGCATTCAGAATTTGAATTTTTTCAATACAGGCACTCAATTTTCTTAAATTTGAAATGTTTTCTTGGCCTCTGTTACTCCAAAATTCTTTCTCCTTTTATGTCAAGCTGCATACTTCATGGCACATAAATTGAGAGGAAAAAAAACAAATTTCAAGTAAAAACAAGGTCTAATGAGAAGGATGTCTATAAGAAGAGAAACAGGGTGGGCAGAATGAAGAAGAGGAGAAAGGGCTAGATGAATTTACAGTAGAGGGACAGAACAAGTATGTGTGGCATATTATTCAGAAAGGCTCTCCTAGGAGCAGTGGATCATATCTAGAGACCTTACTGTGGCTCTTGAGCCATTAGTGATGTGTACCAACTAATCTCTATGAGGAGTGCCAAACACATCTTTGTATCTGGAAGAGGAACTGCCTGTATGACAACGCAAATCTTTATGGAGATTTGTCATCTAGAGCTATGAATGTCTTCTCTAAACAGCTGCCACTATTATAAACTCAGAGGTGGTGTCCCAGGTATTGTTTGTTCTCTGAAGTAGTGTCCAAATAAGTAAGCTGAATTCCAGCCAGAACAGAATCAAGGGTCTCCTCTAGAATCTAGCGAGATGGTACATCAAAATCAACACAGCTGGGACAGAGCATATAGCTATTAACTCACAGAAGCACTGAGAAATTGGTGAGCCACAACTGCAGAGCTGTAGAAAACCTTCTGTTTGCAAAATGTTATTTGCTCATTTCTTTCCTAGAGACATGTAAAAGCATATCAAGTCAGACCACCTGTATTTCAGTTTTTGGCAGCCTCATTAATCAACCAACTTGTCTTGATCCTAAGCAGACACTTTTCCTCAGCAGGAAGTATTAAATCTCCTATGTGAGAAGAGTGTCCTTGCACTGTGGACTTTAATCTGCTTCATCTGCTGTAGGATGACACCACCATAGCTTTTTTTATTTGAAGCCTTTACTCAACCATGATTCTACTGACAGGGAAAACCACTATGGGCTAAAGTTCTCTTTATGCCTCTATTTAATGATTTCTTAAGATTTTGTTTTAATATATATATTTCACAATAAATTAACAATTTAAACAGAAAGAAGAACTTTCTTGTTGGAAAACAAGAACTACAGATGTCAAGAATAGTACAATGAAAAAAAACCTGAACAAAAACACGGAAAATTGATCCAGTAAAGCAAAAGTTTATCTGAAAGGCATGGCTTCTGTCATGAAACTTAAAATGGGACACACCAGATACCAAGAATGCAGTTGCCAAAATTTAATTTTTTTCAATTATTTTTAATTAATATCTTGGTTGGCTGTTTTTGAAAACAGTCTGAAGTTTCAGGATGCTGTCATTTCGTTATTACAAATTAAATATCTACTTATAAAAACTACATCCATAAACCTGCAGTAACCAGAAGGTTGCTGTGAAGATTAAAAACAAGTCATACAGTCATTGGTTGACTCTACCCTCAAAATCAATGATTTAAACAATACAAAAAAACCCCTAATTGCGAGCCAGTCCCATCTTGTAACATTCTTTATGTCCTGTGTAAAATTATATCTGTCAACAATCATCATAGCAATCTTAATAAAGATGCCAGTGATTAAACAAACCAGAAGGCTAAAGTGTCAATATCACATTTTTTTCCATTTAACATGCTCAAGTTAAGGATGAAAAACTGATAGAATATAGCAGGAAAAAACAGCATTGTTACTGCCTATGCCCTCCTCTTATGTAAGCTAAGGAACATTGGCCTGTAACTGCGCTTCAGCACTTGGATTCAACAGAAAATCCAAACCTCAAACAATTACAACTGTGAAATTCTTCTAGTCGTTGTAGCTTCTGGGCTATGTCTTCTACTTGCAGGTAAAAAGATAGAAATTTATTTAAGTGCAAGATGAACTTTCTTCATGGCAAACAAAATTCTTAGTACCATTAAATGTTGTAATTAAAATACTATTTGAATTTCAGTACCAGGGAAAGGAGTTTCAAACTTCATCTTGCTTATTATAAAAGATACATATCCCAAAGAGAACTCATTAATACACATACACTTGGTATTTGAAAAGAAACATTTGATTTGGAGTATGTTGCAACGCTTTTCTTTTGGCTACTATTTACTGAAATATCTATCAAAATATAAAGACTCCAACTCTTCTTTTATACTATCCTTAGATTGGCACGGCTTGACCACAATCACAGAAGTCTCTTTTCAGTTATAACTATGCAGAGTTTCTTATGAGGAAAAATAAGATTAAAAACTCTAAAAATAAAGATAATTGAGGAGATCATTGAGATCCACTGAATTTAGAAGTTATTCTGACACTCAAGAAACTCAAAGAAAACACAAGTCACAATGAAAATGTTGATGTGAATGGGAAACAACCTGCTTCATTGGCTTTTTGTAACCATTTACTCAGCTAGTTGCAGTTAGCGACTGAAATACACAAATAAGTCATTGGCTGGCGTAATTGAACAGAAGGCTAAATAGAACACATGGTGTTAAAAGAGAGCCCTTTGACACTGGTCTACCAGGTTTACTGTATAGGAGAGAAGAATAGTAACTTGCAACAGTAACCAGCAGTTACTGGTCATTTTGGGTTCTGTGGCTTTTTCAACTTCTTTTAGGGATAACATTTTTTGGGTCAGCACACATTTGCTTCATGTAAGTCTGATCTCACTCATGATTTCTGTCCCTGAAAAGGTTTAAAAAGGATATTTTCATTGTTTCAAAAGTGTGCTAGCTGAAGATGCTGTAAATCCAGTTAGTAAATAGTTGTTAGAAACCATATTGACATCATCTCTAAAATAATCTGATAACTGCTTTTTCTTCTACAAGTTTGCATGAATGTGAATTTGACAGCATGTGAGAAGCAGAATCTCCTCTCGATGAAAAATATCAGTCAAGATAAATGACAACACTTCAAAGTCTTATCTTATACTTGGGTTTGGTACTATCTTGAAGAGCATCAATCACAATGATTTCAAGCTTCTCTTTGGGTGGGCATAGCTACTCTTTTTTAAATAGATTTAATCACAGTTTGTACAGAATTCTATCATCTGTGACAGGGTAAATATAATCTTCCATACACCACATAGAGGTCCAGACCAGGGGATGTGAATAAACGTGTGTTAAGTTTTTGCCTTTCCATTCAGCAACCTGTTGTTGACCTGTGAATCACTCAATAGCAAGTAGGCACAGATACCACTTCCTTGCTGAATTACTGCCACCAAGCATTTTGTGAAGGTTATCAATGCTTCTAAGGCCTTAAATGCCAGTGTTTCCATAATGACTTGATTCTACTATGAGATGCAACTGTTCTCATGTATATAGGTGTTGATTACTCATGCAGCAGTAACATTGCCAGCTAGTGCCAGAACGCAGGCAAAAATGTTCCTATTATACATAAATCTTGAGAACAGATTTTTTTTTAGAAAATCTGACCTACAACACTAGTGAATAAACACTTCAAATTTTACAAGAGGCTAAGAAGCCAGCCAACTTTTACCCTAACAGTCTTATAGTACATTTATACTACAGTGAAGTTCTTTACTTAAAGGAGTTAGCTTTAAATAAGCTAGTTTGGGTACTAATGACTGTGTAATTACTCCTACCTCATGTCCCACAGAAGCTAGTGCAACCCCAGCTGAAACGGTACTAGCACTAAATGCTCCAGTTCCACCAGATGTGGTCAGATCACATCATAGATTGCATTTGCAGTTTGCATTTCCTAAAAGGCATGGAGGTCCCTTTGCTCCCCTGCCTCTGGTTGTGCATTGCTCTTGCTTACTTTGTCCCAGCAAAAATGTTGGACCTGGACCTCCACAAGGGTCAATTTAGTTCATTACAATGAGAACAGAGGATACTGGCAAAAACCACAGATAGTCCTATGTGGCTAACAGTGAGTAAAATATGGTTATAGAGGGGTCCAACGAGGAGCAGACATGAAACAAGGGAAGGAGCAAGTAGCACAGATGGGAGTGAGAGAAACAGAAGCAAGAATTTAGCTTTTTGTCTGCAGTGACATTAAGTGGCCCCGTTGAATGGGAAACTGCAGTCTGACCCAGTAACTCATGATTATTTTGGATTTGTGTGAGCTGTAATCATACATCTGTCTGTAGCACAGATCTGCCCAAGCTAACTGACCAATGGCTTTTTCTCCCACAGTTTTGATTAGAAACCCTATTAAATAACCTGGAAAGGAGAAAGAAGAAGAAAAAAAAAAAAAAAAAGATCAGCATTATATAAAAMAAAATATAGTAAGAAATGTTCTCAAAGTGATGTCTTCAGAATAGTTGACATTTTAAACAGAAAATACAGTTGAACAGTCTGTTTTGTCACTGCATACAATATATAATTGTTACAATTCTCTCCTGAATGGAGAAACGTTTCCTTTCTGATGATGAATAAAATCTTCCAGAAGTACACAGAAAGAAATTGAAACTTAATTTGTTTTCATTCACCAAGTGCAAGCTTGAAAAGATTATTTGTCATTTCTTGTTTTAGAAAATTATGTTGATATGTTTATAGGCATAGCAGCTACATAAAAATTATGGTATGGCATATATAAATGACAAAACAGGAAATTGAATGCCACTTTCTTCAGTGAGTTCTCTGTCTTAATATCCCAGGCTTTTCTTTTTTTGATATTTATCATCCCCACCATATTTATGCATATCAGCAAATTTCCTTTTGGCTACATCTGAAAGGCAGCTGCATATCTTAATGCAAAAATACACAGAACTGATCTTGGACCTAACAGCTAAGGAAGGGTCAAAGATTAAGGGTATCAAGTTTTTTGAAGCAGCTAGTACAACTCATTTGAATTGAAGTAACCGGGCAAACCAAAGGAGGCCATCAGCTGCAAAACAGAAAGCTTTTCTAGCTGAGGACACTTGTTACTTGAGATGAGTTATTCTTTGGAGCTTAGAAGTGTATTTCCTAATTGGGCTGTTTGAAGATCAGAGCTAAACAATCCATTTGCAATGTTCGCAGCAAAGGACAGCAGATAACATAGGAAGCTGAAAGATACTGGTCCTGAAATTAAGTTTCCTTATCAATCTTGGAAAAAAAGGGATCTTTTAGCAGCTTGGGCATTTTAATAAACTGTCAAAGAAAAAGCACACAAAAAAGTTATAGCTCTGTGGGATTCGGTCCTTGATAAATGCTGTAAGAAAGCTTTTAATTCTATTAGATGGCCCTATGTATCACTAAGGCCCAAACAGCTTCTAAGAAAACATTTACTTCAACCATGCATACACAAAGGTCAGCGTGTCTCGTTGCAAAACAGAGAATGTCCCCAAATTTACAAAAGTTCCTTCTTTGTAATTAGACAGGTATTAGAAACCACAATATAATGCAACTAGCAGTAATATAACACCCCATCACCCCACACATGCTTTAGAGGAAGATGCAAGAAACTATAAGCTGGCAATTATGAAGAAAGCCATAATAGTAACTCTTATTCCTAATTTTCTCAGCTGTAGTTAGGCTTTGAGTTTCTTCCTTGCTGCGACAATCCTGTTGTTGTACTGTCCCATGGTAACCGATGATATACAAATGAGACTTACCAACTCAGCTGGTAAACATTTTAACTTTCAGTCACTGGCAACATTTCACTTAATATCTAAAAMCCTATTTTGAAAATTCTAATATCTAAATGCAATAAATTATTATTCCCTCCATGTAGCCATCTGCAAAAATCTACAGTATAACAATTCTAGAAAATTTTTCAGAGAAAAACATATAATACATAGATTTGAGGGAAAAAATCTTCTATACTTTAAAAGAGAAAAGAATATTAAGACAAGAATGATATTAAACATTTAAGTTAGCCATTGCTTCTCATGCACAAGGGATATAAACATAAACTGAATTTTTTTTTCCCAATTTAACAAACTGAATAGCAATACCAGAGCTTTGTTTTTCTCTTGTGCAGTGGAGTATATGCCATTTTCAACTGACACTTTTTATTTCTGATCAATCTAATTCCTAGAGACTGATCACAACAAAACCAAATTTACACTGCTGTTTTCACCGAGTAAAAAGGTAAGAGGGTATTAGTCTCAGAATGGAGATTACATGGAGAAATGAATATCCAGTATGAGCAGTATAATAAACACATTATAAAATTTTATTTTTTTTTTTACACACAGACATTGTAAATCTTGTTACGAGGTTGACAAGAGCTGCAAATGAGTTATGTTTATTATAGACTTGCTTATCCCATTCTCCCAACACTACATAATTTCTACAGGTAGAGACATTCAATTAACATTTAGCAAAGAAGTGGCAAAATGACTCTGTCAGAATCCCACAAAAATGCCACTGTAAATGGAAGAACGCATTGTATATCCTACACACCTAATTCTTGTACCTATTTACATCATAGTTGCATGTCTGTTTAGTCTGAACAAAATGCTAGAAACGGACTAAAGTTTGCAAAGCTGATAAAATGTTTGATATGATTTTTATGATAAATGCCTCTTGTAGCACACTTTATAACCTAGAAAGTGCTTTTAACAGCTGGGGCATCATCTCCTAGGTTAGGAATGAATTCTCAACAGTGTCAGGAATGAAGAGATACCAAGCAAATAGTAAACATGCTTCACTGGATATGCCCCTGAAGGGTATAATTGTTATGAGACATAGGTTAAAATGTGCATTGATCTGCTCATGCCTCTTGAGGACTCTCTACAGAAAACTAGTCTCTCAGAACATATGCTCAGTGTTGAAAATTCATACTATTTACGTAAGATTTTTATATCCTTTAGCAATGTTAATAAATGGCTAAATTTCTCTTCCCTTGTGTTTTTTATGTTGCATAAGACAAAACAGAATGACAGCAAATTAAAGTTCCTGAGCCTAAAAGTAAAGGTTTAAGCCCTAGCTCTAAAATAAATGTTTTGCACCGTGAAAATATGGTTCTAAACTTTTTTCAGAAAACAAGAAAAAAAAACAAAATGAAAAGTTGGTTTTGCTCTTCAGAAACTGTTTTATGACTCTTACCCAAAAGTTTGTATCCTTTTCTGTGGATTCTCTCATTTTTTTCCCCTTTGTCTAGTATAATTTCACTTTGCTGCAACATTACATTTTTGCTGCCAGCATATTTATTTCAAAAGGTCTTTTAGTCAACATAAGGACCAGATTTTTTTTTTCCTGTATGACAATCTACAGAATTAACAATGAAAATAAAATACAAATCATAGACAACTTTCAGTTTCAAAATAATTTTTGAAGTTAATCATGCCAGGTTTCTCTGACTATATCAAGCTTTCTGACAGCACTTTTTCCAGCCCTATTCTTTACACATAGTATAATGTCACAGTGCAACACACAACTGTGCTTCTCCTATACACATTTGATCCTCAAAGTTCATTTCTCCCAAAGGACTAACTTTATCAATTATTGAGATTTTTCTCCCATTGAATAAGAACTTCTGTTGTATCTTGTAAATGTCTGTCCTGCTGCTGTCTTGATGTGTACTTTATATACTAGCAAACTGGTATACTTGGCTGAAGGATAACAATATTACAACTTCTTCTGCAATAAACTGTTTCTGTTGGATCTTGTTTGCTCTGCTGAGACAGTGCAAACAAAGTCTTTAAAACTATTTACTTAATTCAAGAAAACAGAGTTGTCTCTTACAGGCCCCAGATTAAGAGCAAGGCTCAGGAAGAAGAATAATGTCAGATGTGCAACTTGCAGCCAGTCTACACATACATTACATCAGAAGAGAACAGAACATATGCAACAAAGGTACAAGAGACCTGACACTGCTTTGTCTTGACCTGGAGACATAAAATTGTGCAGTCATATTGGTGATTCAGATGGAGGAAGAAGCTACAACAGCTTCTGATGACTACACACTTCTTATACAGCTCTGTAAAAATGCCCTGATTACAGCTGGTACTTATATCAGTGAACTGACACTATGATTACTGACATTTCTTCCAAACCCAGATGCAGCATGAGTAGTTCCTGGATCTGTCCAATACTGTAATGGTACTACTCATCTAAGTTAGATTATTACAAGCTAGCAAATCATCATCAACTTGCAGTATTTAATTCCTAGTCAATAAAAAGAGAAATTAATTTCAAAAACTATACAAGATGAATAGCAACAAATAAAATGCTCAAATTAAATCATACTTATTCTGTAGAGTACCATTTAAGGAAATAAGAAATTCTAACTTTGTGAACTAAAAATATTTTACATTAACTCCCATTCTTATGATAACAACAGGTTAGCACATGAAAAATGCATAATCGTATAGCTGAATGACCTGTATAGTCATACCATTGATTCTCAATCAAAGCATGGATGAAAATTTTCATCATTTAGTAGTAATAATACTGTTTTTATTGTAAGTAATTCTTTGGAAATCAAGATTTCCTTCCATATAACAAGCATAATCTGTTGATTAYAGCAAGACTGCAAGAGAATTATTTTTATTTAATCAAGCTATTTTAGAAGTCAGAATCTGAAGTGTTTTAAGACCAGATCAAAATAGGAGTTCCAGTTGCATTGTACGGTGAACACATTAGATTTTAAAATACAGTCATTTTTAAAACAGCCAAAAAAGAAATCTTAGGAGGCTTCCAGTTTTTATTCCCCTCACAATGAAATCTTCCACAATGTCAGAAGTCAGCCTGGAGATGTTATGCTATATACATACTGTATATAAAATACATATGTCAGGAAGGATAGAATATTTTGATCTTTTCATATTCAAAATATTTTTGCAATAAGTTAGAAACATTCTAACCTCAAAGGTCAGATCTTAATCCTAACTCTCTTGCTTGTTTCCTAGCAGCATGTGTTTCACTGTAATACATGAAAAGTCCATGGTATAACATCATTAAACCAGTCTGCGTACTTAAGTCTTATTGTCCAAGAATGAAGTATTAATATTTCTCCAGCTTTTAAGAAGAATGAGCATGCATATAGTAGAATACTTACATTCCACTCTTACTTAAGAAGCCACTTTAATATTAAAACATAGCCCAACATACTTATAATCCCTTTAATACACTTGGAAAGCATCAGCTCAACAGCCTTGGAAAAGGAAGTCCCTTCTTCCTCAAAAACAAGGATGACATGAAGCTATGCAATGCAAACTTCCTCCAAGTTCCATCACACATCTCGTGCCTTGACAGAAGCAAGGCATCTAAAAAAGTTCTCTGTCAATTTAAATATGCTCCTGGTAAAAACAGCAATTTGTAATATTCATTAAGAACTTGATAGGGAGACTGTGGATCACCAAACAGCTGTAAGATCATGACAGAATCCACTTCCTTCCTTAGCCTGATCTGGGCATGTATTCAAGGACTTGAAAGGCAAAAGAATTTCTTAGCCTCTGACAGTTTGAGTTATACAGACTTTTTACCATTTCGCCTCTTGATAAATTGTACAACAGTGATAATTATGAAAAAGCTTCTTTATTTAGAGCAATGAGATTATCTTTTGAAGGAAATTTGCTTTTTTCCTACTTATCTCAAAACACCCCCCAATCTCTTCTCTTAATTAACTAATACTGTTGCTATTCCCACTATACCTCTCCTTGGATTCTACATATGCATTTGCTAATGTACCCTTAGTTGTGTTCAACAGCTCAAAATAGAAGGACAGAGACCTAAATGAAACTATTCAGTTTAACAGTTCTTCATGCAATTAAATGCTTGTGTGGATTGACAGCATCAGACTGATATACAAATTCAATAATAGAGTCTATATATTCTGAAGTAAGGTATTACCTACATTTTTTCCTGTAAACTGAGCGTAAAGCTTGCTTCATTGCTCTGTAAGCAAAAAAACTAAAGTTAGATTTTTTTCCTTCAAAATTGTTTGAGTTTTAAAATTACTCTTTTAGATTATTTCCAGTTCTTAACAATCTCTTAACAGAAGAAATTACTACAGAATGAGATCGTAAAGGGGTAAAGCCAGGCACAAACTCCTTAAATTGATAATCTCACTTTTCAGCATGGATTAAATCTTTATGAATGCCTCAAAAGAAAAAGAAAAATCAACCTAAGAGAAGAAGAAAGATAGGCAAAATTCAGAATAATGATTCTGTTCTACTGAATTCTATTCAGACTAAGCAGTACAGTCTTTGGATCTTAAGGTTCCACCTTTATTTATCATAGAATCATTAAGGTTGGAAAAGACCTCTAAGATCATCAAGTCCAACCATCAACCCAACACCTCCATGTCCACTAAACCATGTCCCTAAGCACCACATCTACATGTCTTTTAAATACCTCCAGGGATGGTGACTCAACCACTTCCCTGGGCAGCCTGTTCCAATGCTTAACCACTCTTTCAGTAAAGAAATTTTTCCTAATGTCCAATCTAA
>JAYKAV010003314.1:273527-343937 GCA_035582835.1 Phoebastria nigripes
GCAGCTTTCCAGCCACTCTTCCCCAAGCCTGTAGCGTTGCATGGGGTTGTTGTGGCCAAAGTGCAGGACCCGGCACTTGGCCTTGTTGAACCTCATACAGTTGGCCTCAGCCCATTGATCCAGCCTGTCCAGGTCCCTCTGCAGAGCCTTCCTACCCTCGAGCAGATCAACACTCCTGCCCAATTTGGTGTCGTCTGCAAATTTGATACTACTTCAGACATCTCACCACTAAGCATTAGCTAAAAATTATAAAGCATACTTTTACTGACAGCACCCTAGCAGTGGAGTACTTTGTGGGAGGGTGCTTCCACTCAGGGTCTCTGGAAACCATCGCTGCTTGAGCTAAAACCTACCACAGTACCTTCCCCGAGAAGTGAACCAAAATTCAGTTTTTTTGTTATTTGCAAACTATATGGTTGACTGTCCATGATACTGCCTCCTTGGCATTGGTCCCACCTCAAGATGGAGATAAGAGAAACATTCTAAACTCAACCTCCTTGAAAGTCACAGCATTTCTTAATGAGGTAATGGGAGCCAAAATACTGTGCTGAAGAATGTATTTCAAAGGCATAACTACAACAACTGTACAAAAAGTGCTACTGCTCTTCATAGCATACATTACTACTGAGGGACAAAAAGTAGTTGCATTATACTCAAGATTGTGCTAAGTTAATTCTGTCCTTTGAACTCTTCCTTAACAAAAATGTGCTCCATGGATTCTAAGCACATTGCATTAGAATAAAATGCTTTCATTAGGATTTTCCATTTGATATAGTATCTTGCAAGAAATGGCATACTGTCTGGTCATTTGACTTTGCAAATGGAAATGTTTTTCCGTACATACAACATTCAAACATTCTTTTCAGAAAATGCTGTTCCTAGAGCTTCAAACTAATCAAGAAAGTAATGTTTTATGGCCGTCACCTGTAATTAAAATCAGAAAGACAAACTTTTTGTCCATGCAGCTGAAGTATGTACAACATACATTGATGCAGTATGTACATATGCATGAAGTACACATATATTTCAATGAATGCGTTTTCTTGGTTTTGTACTTTGTTTCTTTCTCTAGTAGTAGGTATATCAATTTACCAGATATACTAAAAACAAACAAAAAAACCACAATAAAAATCACACTTAAAAGTGTTAAATTGTGAAACAAGAATTAACATGATGAATAAATTTTACATTTTAAATATTTTCTGTTAAAACAGATTTACATACTGGCAGTAGATATTGTTGCACAAAGGTGCTGGTCAAACACTGGAAAATAAGTACAGCAATATGAATGTTTGTATTTTAAAAAAATTTCTCAGAGTAGAAAGGTGGTCTAGAATTAAGAAATTAGAATAAAGCTGGGTCTCCTATTTCTCAGTCTTAGTTCTCTTCTCTTTTTTTTTACATAACCAGGAGCAAGCCCATTAACTCTATGGCTCAGATATTGTGTCTGTCCATCAAGAAAACAATATTTTACAGCAACAATGTTTAATAACAGTGCTTAATAACCTGCAACTGGAGTCCTTTATAAAATAGGCAAAAGTATGCAAATCATGCCTACGACTATGTTATGACCTTATCCTAAAGACATAATAGACCCAGACAAGAAAAATACTGTGACTCTCTTTGCCCACAGTAGAGAAGATTCAAATATAAGTGCCCATTCTTACAAGTGGATTTTTAATAAATTACAGAGAGAAACTTGTTATTTGGAAAAAACACTTTATAGCTTATTGTTCTAATCACTGATACCATATGAACTATATAGTTTTTCTTGACTCAAAAGGCAAAATCCTTAAAAATGGTTTAATTACAAAATCTGTAAAGCATTTAAAAATACCAATCACAGTTCCCATTTTGTAAAACCAAAACCAAGGAGACTCAGTCAAAACAGTAAAGGAAACAAAAGCTGAATTTCAGATACAGCCAGTTGTTACCTTGAAGATGTTAATCAGAGTAATATGTTCATTAAACTGATTAGAACCTAGCAATTTGTCATATTTAAACGATTAGAAGGAAAACAATGCAAACAGATTAATTAATCACTTAGTTTTAATTACGGAATAGACGTTACAAGTGAATCCTTGGGAAAAGGAAAACAAGCTGGGGTTTTTTTCTATATAAAGATTAAATTAACTATTTTGTTGTATACAGTCAACGTTAAGAGTTGGTTTTACTGGTGACTGAAGCTCTTCTCAAACTGAGAAATTTTTTGGCAGTAAAACGAACTTAAATTTCAATTCTCTAAATACACAATATCATTAGCACTCACTTCAGGAAAAAAACGGGTTTTAAATAGCGTGTCAACTGAAAGGATATAAAAACTGTTAACATATCAATGAACTACACTGAAATACATATTCTAATACAGCCTGACACATCCTAGGCAAAGACATAATATTAGTTCTAATTTTAAAAGATATTGAATATATAATATAGCAATATGCAATATTTCAAATACTTTTTTAATTTAAAGAGCTTTATTATATTAAAAATCTTAGATAGCAATAAGTTTCTTTCCATTTCTGCTCAAATTTCCAACATGATTGACTGTATTTTAGACTAAAATGACTTTGACTATGGCAATAGGTGGGAGGACCATAGAGCCCTTGGTTCAGTTTCATTTCCTGTAAGACAGCATATTATTTAATTAAACAGGCATCTTATCAGATATTAAAGAGCTTCCTGGGAATGTTATTTCTACCTAATGAAGACTGAGTGACAGATAGCATGTTTCTGTTATGTACTTCTCAGGAAAATACTAAATTCAAGACACAAGCTTGAAAGTGCCTGTGTTGGTTTTTTTGTTTGTTTGGTTTTGTTGTTTGGTTTTTGTGTGTGTGGTGTTTTTTGGGTTTTTTTCTTTTTTGGTGGTTTTTTGTTTTTTGGTTTTTGTTTGTTTGTTTGTTTKTTTTKKTTTTTTTTTTTTTTAATAATGGTAAATCAGTGATACTGATTTGGTATGGAAACACTACATAACCTGAAAGCGTGACAATGCCTTCCATGCAAAGTCAAGGAGTTCTGATAGAGTTGTACAGATGGTTACAAGATTCTCTTTATTATGTAGTGTTAAAGCATTATTATGGTATAACTGTGATTATATACACTCCTATGCCATCATTTCAACAGCTGTAAAAAAACCAAAACCCCAATAGTTCTTAGAACACCAACTCTTTAGCTTGGTTTAAAGAAAAAAGTCATAATTCACAACAGGAAGAAAAGATTAAAGAATTGATTCTAACTATATAATATACATTAAATCCCCATCCCCGAGGTTACGTCTGTTAATTTTGATTTAGGGTAAATCGGGTAGGTAAACCAAGAAGTAAAACTAATAAATTTAGTCTCTTACTGTTACTGTGCACTACAAACTCAGCAATTTAATGTTTAAAGGACACATCATGCTTTCTAAACTATAAATCTGTACATAAGTTTCAGATAAGCATTTAAAGTATGTGATTCAGAAAGAAAGAAAAAAAAAAATCAAAGGAGGTCTTATAAACATCTTAGCTACAGTTCCATCCCGTCTCTTACCTTCACTTTTTCACAATGGCAGCCATATTTTTATGAGTGCATAAAAAGATAATGGCAAACAAAAACAGTTGCATAAAATACTAGATAATTAGAGCAATGCATGTCCAGACTGATATTTCCAATTTTCCAGTACAAAAAAAAACACAGGGTAAGATTTCCAAATGATTTGGGCTTATTTCCATTCTTCTAAGACTCTGAATGCAGGTTCATTTTGGCAAAGTTAAAATAACTTAGAAGTCCTCCCTCCTCCTTCCCCCATCACATCAAAAAAACCAAACATTATTTAAAGGGCAAGAACACTATTAAGAAGAAACTAATTATTTTAATAGTAATTATATTTCAACTTTATGCATTTTGAAGCTCACCATCAAAAACTTTGGAGAATTTCTCTGAAACCCTTCAGATTCCTTCCTTTATGTATGCTTAAAAAGAATTTTCTCTACTTGATGTTCCCATTCACTGTTCAATAAGAGATGACCTTAAAATACCTTGTGATGTTTCTTGCTGCCACAGAAAGGACTGTGTTGTCATACAAGGACAATATGAGGTAATATATGGAAAAAAAGAAAACAAATGGGAAAGAGAAACAAAGCTGAAAGGGCAGAACAAGGCTTAAAGTTATATTCAAAACAGTATATGTACTTCACTATTAAATTAAACATAATAGTTCATAATAGAAAGATTTCGCAATATTTTGATTTTCACTGGTTCCCAATTTTCTATTTTTCTTTTTCTCAGTTTAAGCAACAGAGATTGCTCAGTGTCAGTGTATTTGCACGCAATGTACTGCACTGTCTCTGTATTTTGAACTTTTACACTTTCTGCTTTAGTGTTCCTGGCTCAACCAGAAATGGACTTACTGGCTTTAAAAAAAARAAAAAAAAAAAAAAAAAAGGAATATAATTTGGAAGATAAGATTTTGTCAAAGTTTTATCTACATTTCGAATTTACTTTAGTGTAACAGGCTCTTTGAATCTATATTTTCCACAGCAGTTACATAACAAATAATCCTGACTGAACCTAAAAACAAAAACAAAAAATCCCCCAAAATTAAAATAAATGGATGTCTTGCTTCAGAGATCGCTTACCAAAATCTTTGTAAAATATACTTGATTTACCATATACTTGATTTACCTTCACAAGTGATGAAACTAGTAGCTAACTGTATGATTAACAGAGATGATACCATCACTAAAACCAGCTAAAAATGTAAGTCTTCTAAACTTCGATTTTGTATCCTCAAATCTAAGACAATGCACAAAAAATATTTTTTCTTCTGACTCTTGATTACAATGAATGAAATTAGAATGTGAACAGAATGAATGATAAACGTAATGCATAAAGCATAACACCACAGACTTGCCTGGCACAGGTTTGTGCCTGTGACAAAAGCATCTAACATAAGTCTATCGTAGCTCAGGACTAAAATCATTACCTTCTTAAGCCTTACTTAGYAGTATAACCTACATCAGAGCAATTCTAAAAATGTAATAATTTAAGTGTGATTACAGAGTGTATGTGCTGAGAAGTGGTACAGAATATGGCTTGCATCACCTGGCACTTTACGTAAAACAGTGTTTGCAGAATATTATATCTTTGAGATAAATTAAATCCGTAAGGTTTGTATATCAGAGCAATGCACCTGCTCGTACATCACTGTAGCCTTACTAACATCGCTTTATAAAAAAAAAGAACAGATGTGGCCTTGCCAAATACATCAGGTCTTATTTTGCTAAACATTTCTTTGTTGACTGTCCATGTCTTCTCTGAAGTAGCAGTATATTATCCTGAAATAAAAGAACTGTGCAAACTCCATGTCTCACTGCTATACCACACCATGTCTGGCTTCTATACATTTCAATATATTCCAAGAAAGATTTTCCTGGATAAGCTATGTTCCAGAATCTATTTATACTAAGTTTATTCTCTGTACTCATTCCCAGAGTATAAGTGAGCCTTAATGTAACAGAAAAATGGGATTTAAGCAACAACAAACAAACAAAGATTGCTACAGCTTAATGATGCTTTTTCTTTTAATCAGCTACTGTAACTGCACTATATATACACAGGATTAGCTGTCTTCAGAACTAAATTCAAGATTATACATACCCTGGCACACTGACAAATATGGCCAAAGCTAGTGAAGTCTCACAAATACAAGATGGAAAGATCAGGAAAGGAACACACACAGGTAAATAAGGCCAGGGCCTGAGCTCAACAGTCAGTGCTATTCACCTAGTTAATATATATTTTTGAAATAAACATGATATGTTCCAAGATAATAGCTCCCAAGCAGTTGAATCTATCTTTCTGAGCTAAGGCTGATTTATGCATGAGATACAGTTTGATTATAAAATTTAGAGGGAGTGGGCATGGTAAGAGATTTAAGGGGTTTGGGTATGAATGGAAATTTTTTCCTTGTGGAAAATAAAAATAAAATTGTAGCAAGCATCTTGACCATGTTTTCCAAAAATGCTGATGTTCTACTCTTGATGAAGAGGCAGAGCTGATACTTTCTTGTGACTAAACCAACCAGCAACTAAAGCACATCTAAGTCTGTAAGACCAATGGGTGCTCCCAGGATCAAATACAGACTTTCACTGATTTGTATGATAAGCTTTTCAGACTACCCAATCTGGCTAGACCATATACAATTGGATAAATGAAAGAAATTTGGGCCAGGTCTTGGGTGCAATTCAGGAAGATGGTATTTTTCCTACCTTCAAACATTTCTCTGTAATAATAATAATATCCTTGTGATCTGAACTAATTTTGAAACAGATCTGTAAGAACACCTCGGCATGCTCAGTGATTCCAGAATGCAAATGAAACTCAGTTAAGAAACTGGAATTTATACCTTTTATTTCCTCAGACCTTTGTCCACGTTGTTAAAATATTGAATACTTAGTGCAATGCTATTAAAATCTATTTGATTATGAGATCAAAATCACTTCAAGAGAAGAAATCTAAGAAATCTTTATTTTTATCTAAATTGTTACTTACTGAAATATCCCATTGGGTGGCATGCTAAATAAATAACTTGTTAAGTAGTGAACTTTATCCAAAGTACAAATCTGCAAACCTGAAAGGAGAACCCACATCCTCTTCAGTTCTTAGGTATTTATAAATATTGCTAGACTTCCAAATTTCTCAACTCCCCACGATGGTATGCTTATCACGAAGGGAAGACAACCGCAGCCAATCTTGATGCATCACCAGAGCGTTATGAAACTTCTGCTACTCTGTAAACAATCCTGAAAATTTATACTACATGACTGCATTTTCCTTCATTCACTGTTCTCTCATTCATGAATCTGTATGTTAGCTTACTTGTATTTGTCAGGATTATACCACGTAGACAAGCAGTTTACCACCACAGGTAGGACTGTGATAATGTTAACACTTCTACAGATATTCATAAGGAGGATCCAAAAGGCTACAATATCCTAGATATTTACAAATGCTTCCGTGAAGAAGGGAAAAGACAAAAAACTACATAGTTAAGAGTTTTAGTAGACCAATTTAAGCTCATAAAACTTCCTGAAACATGTTCGTCAACAAAGCAGTTTTAAATATTCATCCTACCTACTTTCGGTATGCCTACCATAAGAAGAACAATCTATGTTGACATGGCTGTGAAACAAGCCAATTAAATTCACATGTAGATTGTAAGTCCATTATTCTTGCATACACTGTCACATGCGCTGTCATTTAATTCAGTGGCACAGGAAAATGGTATTGAATGCCAAGTCAACCTGCCTATTTCTTAGTGCATTAATAAAAAGATCTCAAAACTTTGTTCAATGTTTGTGAACTTTATTATGAATTTCTGATTCAGGCTTCAAATTCAAAATTGGTATAAAAAATGGTGAAAATAAATAATACATACAATTTCCTTCCTTGGCATCAGGTAAATAAAATTAAATGATCCCAAGGCTATTCCACTTCCTCTCTGTACCAACAAAGCCACCAAATTTTCTAAGGCTCCAAGTTTTATTATCATATTCCTAGTCTTCATACTAAGCTCACTCAGGAAGAAAAGTGAGTCTACAGACCAACACCTATGAAACAGTACTAACTATCCCTTTCAATAACTACCCCTTTGTCACTCAGACTAGCACATTCCTTACTCTAATTTATAGTTCTTATATTTAAACATCACATGTACGTTAGTCATTTCCTACATAGTCCCATGTTGAATGCTATACAGATGACAGCCATACTATGTCTTCTGTTACATCTATCAGTTATTTGGTAACTAGCAGCTATCTTACCAAATGAATGAAATACCAGGAAGTTGGGCTCAGATTACCTGTAGTAAATCTCAGTTGTATTTTATTTCCCTGTCTCTAATTATTCATTCAGTAAATGTTCATTCTGAAGTCTTGAATACTATTAAGAGTAGAAGACCTACTGCTGGAAGGCCTGTGACAACACAGCAGCTAAAGCTAAATAAATACACTGGCACTGGGCCAAATCATGACAACTTCATCTGTATCCACAAAACCTGTTGACTATCAGATCTAATCAAATTAGAATGTGATGAAGTGGATCATAAATTTGCACACATGAAGACTATTCTTAATTGTGTACATAATTAGTTGGCTTTGTAAACAGAAGTACCTGCTTTCCTCCTCCAACACTGTTTTCTTGGCAGTGTCCAAAAAAACCAAGCAGAAAAAAAAAAACAAAACACAAAATAAAAAACCAAACCCCAAACCAAAAACAAACCCAAAAAACCAAAAAAGAAAACCCCCACCACCTTACAAGACCAGGTTTCAAATTATATCTCATTAAAATAAGGTGGAGTGTAAAGAGCCAATAAGGTGCTTGATAGTTACCTACAAACACTCCTGGCTCCCTATTTCCCTATAAAACAGTAAACTCCATTACCATTGTTTAAATCAGAAATAAAAAAAAAAAAAAGAAAAAAAAATCTTTTATGAATATTTTTAAGCGAAGACAGCAAGGAGGATGTTTTGGGAAAATCCACCAACAGCAGTCAAAGTTACCTATCTTCATCTGCTCTATCTTCATACCTATGCGGCTCTGGATCCTCAGCGTGTGCATGTATCCTGACCCCAGGCCTTAAACCTAACACTGGCCTGCATTGTCGGCATCCTGTCATCTTTTTGCAAGTCCTATTTCTCATCCTGTATTTGGTGTAATTTTAAAGCATGTTTACTGTTTTGTGTTACATAGAAAACTTTAACAACTACGTAACTGCTCTTTCCTTTTTCTTACTTACTTTTAACCAGCATCCACCTCTAGAAGTACACAGAAGAGAACATAATTTACTTAGAATTACAGAAATTGTAATATGTCAAGTAACAAATGGAACTGAGCATATTTGTAGGGAACAAAGGAACGGCCCTTATAAATAGAAGGTATGAGATTACATACTATTTTTTGTGCTCAGTGAATAGCATTACTTCTTACCACTCTTTTCAGTTTAATAATTTCCCATAACTTTGCCTATAGCTTGAAATTTAAATGCAGGCTGTGAATTCTTCCACAAAGCCTAAACCAAATTAGGTACAATAGAATTAAAAACTAAATATGGTTTGCTTTATTTCCTATGCAGTTTAAAATTAAAATTAAAAAAGGCAAATAAGGCCTCAGGAAGATCATCTTAGCACATAATTATTCAAATACAAGAACACTAAAACCCTATTAATATTACATCAGCGTCTTGGCGCTATCATTTTAAACAAATGAAGGATAACAATAGAAACATTCAAGCTTGAAAGATCAAAGCATGTTCTCTTTCAAAGTTCTTTGTAAGTGGAGGAAGAAAATCTTGACAGGATCTTACTATTCTTGTAAAGCAAATAACCTGCATTGTTCTATAAAATATTTACAAGAATGCTTTTATTTGTTATTGCTATTGTTGTTTTGCTATTGTTTTATTTTTATTACAATATTGCACAAAACATTTTCAATAATAAATAAGTCAGCTACCAGAAGCTATAACTACATGTACTTAAAAGTTTACTCTCATCGAATCTGAGTCTACATCAATCTAAATACAAAATGACTACTAACAAAATGATTAAAGAGAGTACTTATTCCTGACAAAAAAATTAGCCCATCATTATCAGTATTGAGTCCTGAATGAAGGCCAGAACAAAGTTTTTAAAGAAAACACAAGAAAAGAAAACCTGAGAGGTGACACCTTCCTTCGGAAACTGAGGTAACAGAATGCAATGAAAGATTGTACCATGACACAGTGAGGTATGCAAATAGTAATCTAACACATTACTTAAGAAGATGCAAACCAGATGCCAAGTCAGCCCTATTTATAGACCATATCAACCCGTAAGGCACATTAATAGTTCTCACGGTTTACCTACATGCAAACTTCCAGCAGAAGTACTTTATTCTCCTCCATAGGTCAGTTTAGTGTCAGCCATTTATAGATGCCAAAATACAATCTCCTCACCATGTAGCCTTCCATTTTTTCAGGCTTAGTTAGATCCTCCAACAAAATCTTAAATGAAAGAGGTGGAACCAAAGAATCTATTTCAATATGGAAATTCTGATCCCTGGACCCTGTGTCAATTAGCCTGTTTTCTCAGTGATCATTTTCATGCATTGGCTTCATCTCTTTTTCCTTTGATCACATTCCTTCTACCTCTACCTATAAGATTCCCAGCTCTACACATTTCCCTGATGCGTTCAGAAACTTGCTCTTCTGCTGAGACAGTACCTTAGAGGGAGAGTGCGAGCAAGTGTATACACGTGTGCATGCACTGGAGAAGTAATATTCTCAAAACATTCAGTGCAGGTCTTGAGATAATGTTAAGCCTTAAAGCCAAGAATTAACCATACAACATTTCCTCCCTCCTCTCTTCTCATATAAAAACTTCTGGCTCCAGTACCCTTTGGTTACAGAATTCTCAACATTAGCTATATCATGCTTTTTATTCTACCATTATGCTTTTAGACAATGATACCTAGGGACAGAGTTATCACCAATTATTACTATTATGGGAATATGATAGAATCATAGAATGGTTTGTGTTGGAAGGGACCTTTAAAGGTCATCTAGTCCAACCCGCCTGCCATGGGCAGGGACATCTTCAACTAGATCAGGTTGCTCAGAGCCCCGTCCAACCTGACCTTGAATGTTTCCAGGGATGGGGCATCTACCACCTCTCTGGGCAACCTGTGCCAGTGTTTCACCACCCTCAGCATAAAAAACTTCTTCCTTATATCTAGTCTGAATCTACCCTCTTTCAGTTTAAAACCGTTACCCCTTAGTCCTATCGCTACAGGCCCTACTAAAAGGCTGTCCCCATCTTTCTTATAAGCCCCCTTTAAGTATTGAAAGGCCTCAATAATGTCTCCCCGGAGCCTTCTCTTCTCCAGGCTGAACAACCCCAACTCTCTCAGCCTTTCAGGTGTTCCATCCCCCTGATAGTTTTGTGGCCCTCTTCTGGATCAGCTCCAACAGGTCCATGTCTTCCTTGTACTGAGGGCTCCAGAGCTGGACACAGTACTCCAGGTGGGGTCTCACCAGAGCGGAGTAGAGGGGCAGAATCACCTCCCTCGACCTGCTGGCCACGCTTCTTTTGATGCAGCCCAGGAGACGGTTGGCCTTCTGGGCTGCGAGCGCACATTGCCGGCTCATGTCCAGCTTTTAATCCACCAGTACCCCCAAGTCCTTCTCGGCAGGGCTGCTCTCGACCCCTTCATCCCCCAGCCTGTATTGATACCAGGAGTTGCCCCGACCCAGGTGCAGGACCTTGCACTTGGCCTTGTTGAACCTCATGAGGTTCACACATGGGCCCACTTCTCGAGCTTGTCCAGGTCCCTCTGGATGGCATCCTGTCCCTCAGGCGTGTCGACCGCACCACTCAGCTTGGTGTCGTCTGCAAATTTGCTGAGGGTGCACTCGATGCCACTGTCTATGGCATTGATGAAGATATTAAACAGTACCGGTCCCGATACGGACCCCTGTGGGATACCACTCATCACTGATCTCCATCTGGACATTGAGCCATTGACCACTACTCTCTGGATGCRACCATCCAGCCAATTCCTTATCCACCAAATAGTCCACTCATCAAATCCATATCTCTCCAATTTAGAGAGAAGGATGTTGTGGGGGACCATGTCAAAGGCATGCATTGATAACTGTTAATTCTGGTTTTGCTCAGATCCATCACGTATGGGTCAGTATACAGTGCACAATTTCTAAGTAATTTTCCAAGCACTTAATAAAAATCCCCTCTTGGAAATTAAAGGAAGCTTCTAAACATCAGAAAGGTAAAGATGCTGAGTTGTCTTCCAAAAGCAGTAATGACAGTAAATAAGATAGACCTCTGAAGATAAAACTTCACAAGTAAATTATGAACTGACTGTAAGAGCTAGTGACTCAAGTCAAATCAACAACATGCATAGATTCTTCCTGATAAGACCAAGCTTACACTTCAAAATTTTACACTTCACCTAAGTTTGGATTTAACAAGGATCCACTCTCACATTGTTTATAACAACCAAAGTATTGATTTCTGACAGCAGAAAAAAATCCAGTTTTAAGGATGAAAATAAAGATGCACTGTAAATTGTTTATGTTCCAAGTTTGCTATAATGCTCTGGTTTTACTATAAAAATACTCTTCATTGAAATAATGTGTTTAATTAAGCTACAAGTAACACAGTATAAATGAGCTTGTATACAGATGAAAAGCAGAATGATGAAAGACTGAGATCTTCCTGTCTTCCTGAGACTCTAGAATAAGCTCATGATGAAAGCATGTTCCTCTACTCCTAAAAGCATTCTGCTCAAAGTCAATCTTCAAGAAACCATAAAATACTAAACTACAAGTACCTGAGCTGAGACTAAAAAATGGCTCTTGGCTGGGGACAGTGAGGTCCACCCCTACCAGAACTTTACACCGCTCAGTAAAATCCGATTAGTATTTCCCATTCATGACAAGCATGGATGGTACGGATGCTAGCACCAAGCCTGGCACACAACACTCCAGAGTAAGAATCACATGCCAAGAGAGGGAGAAAACTATGCTTATGTGGTATTCCATATATAATGTCATTCATTTTAATTAGAACCAAAGCTTGTTTTACTCCATTTTGCAATCCAAAAGAAGGGATGAGAAGAAAATTTGCCAAAGTTCTTTGTACATACAATTTAAGCAAAAGGGAGTAACTGTACAGGACTTGGGACTGCTGTAGGCTCTTTCTTTTGGACAGATAAAAGCAGCATTACCAGTGCTGCTTCAGACTCTTGTATAATTCCTCTTCGCCTGGGTCATGGAATGTCTCAGATGGTACAGTTGAAAAATAACTTCTCTATCCATTACCCATGTTGCAAACTCATGTGTTATTCAGCCATTGTACTGGGTTGAAATGTAGTTGATTACATTTGCCTTTTTTATCAGCAAGGGAAAGCAAAAAACCCTGTTTTCTTGGTTATTACTAGCATGTTACCAACTTAGAGTTTGTAATAACTAGTTGATAAAATACATCTGAATGTGCCCTAGGAATTATAATTAGTAGAGTTCTAAAATTCTTTCTCCCTTTTATTAACAAAAATGGAACCAGCAACATACCTCTCTTTTCTCTGTGAACTTCTTCCAAAAGTTTTTCTTGCTTTTTTATCTGTTTAAAGAGAGACTGATGTTCAGCCTCCTTCATCTGTGTAAAGTGCTTGAGCTGTTCTCGGCTCTGCAGTAAGTAGCATCGCAGCTTTTTTTCCTTACTTTCTCTCTCCTTTACCTCCTCGCACAGCCACTGAAGCTTAGTCTACGTTAAAAAAAAAGAGACAATAAAAAAGTAAAGAATTCTAATGAAAAGAGGACATAAATGTTAACTGATCAAATTATCTTTGGAGTCACAGATTATTCATTTGTACCTATTACTGAATAATAATAATAAAAGGGGACATTCAGATACACTAAGAGGACACATGTTGACCTTCAAAGAGTCTCAAAAGACAGATATATTTTGGCTGATAATTGTATGTGAAGAAGCAATACACAGATTTTTTTTTTTTTTTTTAAATTTTATTTTTTAATCAGGAGCATGAATTTGCTAGGTTAGGTATGGAAATTCACATTGAATTAGTTTATACATAGACCCCAAGAGATACTCCTTCCTTTCAGAATACCTTTCTCTCTCTATTCTATGTTGATGGAGTTTAAAGCATTTATCCATTCTAAAAAAAGTGACATCAATTCTTTCTGGTCAGCAAAAGTTAATATTTAAGGTTCATGCAGAGTATAAAGGAAAAGAGAGCTCATAGATAAGATAGGTCATGGTCAATACAGTAAATCTAGAAGTGGCAAAAGAGAATATTTTCACACTGGCTATTTAAAAGAAAAGAAAAAAAAAGGGGATTTTAAGTAGTCATTCTTTCTAGACTTCCCTCTAGTAGCTAAAGAAACTTAGGGGAGAAATGTATGCAAATGATTATTAGGTGCTCTTTGAAAGGTCTTTTTAATAATATGTCAGTGTCACGTTTTTAAATGAAGAAAATACTTCCTGCATAACATTTCTCCTTTGATTCTGATCTTCACTATGTATAGTGGCAGTCTTTCTTGGTCTACAAGTCTTACATAGACCATACATCATCAGTAAGCTTAAATTATCTTACATGCAAACAGTTGCAATTTTTCCTTAAGTCAATTATCCTGTGGCTTTGACCTTTTTATATGAAGCAAAAAAAAAAGAAAAAGCATGTCTGCTACAGTTTCTCATGATCTACTTTGACCATGAGAAACTTACTCCTTTTAAAAGATATTGGATAAGAAATGTGTTTATGTGTGTGAGTTGGGGGAGCAGGAAGAAAGCTGCAAAATGAAAGGCAAGGGTTATAAGTTACCAGTCATCACTTTGAAGAAGTTTTCAAGCATGTGTGCACCCACATTATAGGATTCAAAAGCTTCAAACAAAGGGGGAAGGAAAATAGTTCATTTTCCAAGAATCCAATCTAATATCCTTTAGATTTAGTAAATAACAGCCGTATTTAAAATCATTTCTTGCCTTGTTATAACCCTGTAAGAGAAACTTAACCTGCTGACTACGTTCTCATGTTTTTCTTGTCTGAAAATAATTGAACCAGATCTAAAGGCTATCACTGCAGTTACTTCAACGCATTTTTCGTAAAAACGGCATAGCTATTTATTTTGCTATAGAGACAGCTATGTCTTGTTGATAGCAAAACTTGGAAAATTGTTCCATCAGTTGAAATAACAGTCTGGGAATATCAGAATTATTGCCAAAGGAATGCTTTTGTATTTTTCCTTTTCCCCTTTAAGTGCCTTTTCAAACACACTTTCAACTGAATGATTATAAACGTTGGATATTAGCTTATTCAGTAAAATTTCAGGAGGTTTGACTATTACCTTTGTTTCTGCTAACCAGCGATGAGGATCATTCAGCATCATTGGTGTAAGTGATATTGCCTATGGAATAGTCGGGGAGAAAGAAGTGGGCATAAAAACGGGAATTAGACACAGAAAGGAGAAAGAGTCTTTCCCACTTACTGGAAATTCATCTTTGCTAAAAATCCAGCTTGGAAATCATATCTGTAAAAGGTTTAATAGAACTATTTAACCATAAATTAGTCACACTTGAAAGCAAATTATGCAAACTCACTGATACAAATTTTGTTTAAAGGTGCAACTTAAGTTGCAACAATAGTAAGTTGTATTCTGAATCTGTATAGTTTTCTCCTAAGAATTACTACAATGATGCATTTCGAACATCCCCAGAACATATCTCTGCATCAAGGTGTATATCCTCAGTTTGAAACTTTATGTCCTTTTTTGAAAATATCATATTACTAAATAATACAATCAGACTCTACTTTAAAATTAGTATTTCTTAAGAAAAGGCCAACTTCAAAGTCATTCAACTGTTTTTTCCTCCATTCTGCAGAGCAACAGTGGCTGCACATAAACCAGAAGTAGCAGAACCAATTGTTGTTAGTCATTGAACTGTGTCGTGGTTTAACCCCAACTGTTATCAGTATATCTACAGAAATGCTATGTGCAACATAAACGTCTTATCAAAAAGTAAAAAAGGACAAACCCCCAAAATCTTTATATTATGCTTCATGATGATGGTCTTAGTGTTTTCATGAAAAAGACAAATCACTTGCTTTGAATATTTGATAGGCATAAAATGAAAATTGTAATCTTCACTAAGTGGATAAAAAGAAGATAAACTTGTGCTGGAATGCTTCATTAATACTTAATGAGAAAATGTAATATGTCTTTTTTCTGCATTCAAACTGAACTATGTTAAACTTGTTTTAAAGGTACTTCTATACATGTTTTCTATATTACTTATTAAAAAGTTAGTGATAATGGATCTTTTTTTTTCCCCCCACTTTATGAGTCGATACACAAGGGGAAGGAAAAAAAAAAGTCTCATACACAGCTCTCTCAACTGAAATCTATTTAAAATCAAGTAAACTATTAACCTTATGTCCAGCTCATCCTTTATCTCATGTGGTCCTATCCCATGATTACTACATTGTGCCTTTCTCTAATTTAAACGTTTTGTGGGGGTTTTGTTAGTTTGTTTGTTTTTAATTTACCACATTTTGCAATTCAGTGAGTCTTTATGTACTTTTAGTCCTGGTCCAATAATTTTTGTAACTGGCATATTTCTTTAAGAGGTATTTATATGGGCTTTATTAACTACACTGAGACCAAAGGTGCCTAAACAGCACCATCTAACACCATGTACATACATACGTTTCACATGAAAGTTATCACCACGTAAGGACAAAGCTGAAAAGAAATGCTTTAGTACGCATGTTGACCATGACTTCACAAAGCAACACATACCTGAAAGTTGTGACTTCTGTGGTAGCAAACCTCATACTGTGCAACCACATTCAAAGAAGGCAGTATTCAGTTTATAGTTTAAGCACGACTAGTGTAGTTATTTGCAAGCATAGGATTTCTTATAACAAAAAGACTGATTGAAAAAATAAATATGAACAATACATGTGGAATTCTTTGCTTAGAACACCAGTACGCGGTGATTATAAAAAATCCAGCATGTTTTTCATCAGGGAAGATTAAGTAAGCCTGGTGTTTAAGTTCTCTGAATACAAGTACTTATCCATTAAATTCCTCATTGCTCACCTCAGTTGCAGTGGCAACTTCTTCTTGAAGTAAAGAACTTCTCTGAAACCTTTTAGAAACCTTGGCAATACCTAAAGTACTGGGCAGAGGAACAATATAACAAAGGAAACTTCTTACCTTTTAAAAAAAAAAAAATTTCAGACCAGGCACCACAAAACTGTGTAACATTTGTTTTCACATTAGCTGTCTAGTCAAAATTTCAGATCCAAATCTGTTTTAAGTTTGCCAGTGATAAACAGTTAGAGGGGATAAATAAGGAGAATTGTAAAAATAGGGATCAGCAAAACTTTATCCAGAAGATAAACACTCTGCAGGAGGTGGGAAGCAAGTCCAAGAAGGCATGGTTTGATGATCAAGAATCTGGCAACTATAGCAGATCACAAAGACTTAATAAAAAAGGACTTATCTGTAAGGATACAGAGGAGAAAGCTTGTTTGTCAAATATATTTTCTTAGAATTCGTATCTGTTTGTGTGCTGCAACATCCCAACTCCATAGGTAAGTGGAGAAAAAGGCACAACCATACTACAAGGCTGAAACAAAGTGACTCCTCTCCTCACCTCCAAAGAAAACAGGTGAGGAGATAAACTTAAAATAGAAAATAAAACAGAGAAAAAAATATTAAAAATATAATGGATTTTCAGTGTCAATGCTGAAAAATTTCTATTTCAAAAGCAGCCCAGCCCAGTCAAGTGACCAGGAACTGCAGAGTAGAAAGCATGCTCTGTTTAAATAGCAAGACAAAAAAGGCATAATCTGACTGTACTCTGTGGTTACAGCTAAGGCTAAAAAGCCACCAGGTCAAGCACTTGTGATATAAGTACCCATAATGCCAGTGAGTATGGCAACAAGCTGAGTCAGACTGTCCATTTTCTTTATTCTCAGCTGTGTACAATGTCAATTTAAGAGGATTAGTCATGTAGAATCATCTGGAGGGAGGAAGAGAGGGTTCTGTCCCTGGGGAGCAAATGAGAATGCTGAGGAAAAAACCTAATGGGAGACCAGGGTTGCAGGAGAAGAAGTAAAAGAGTGAAAAAAAAGTTACAGCAAGCTAAAAGTTTCCTAAAACTTTGAGTCTGAGTTTTCTGGATACAAGGACCTGCTTCACAAAAGAGGAGGTTATAAACTCTTTTCGCTTCCAGCATTTACTTCTCTACTTAAAAAACAAAGCATCTAAATGAATTTTTAATAAAACCTTTCTTTCATTTTCCCCCAATTTTAAAAGCCTTTTAGGTCTTTCTTGGGGACTTCCCACCTCTAAAGAGGTGGCCTAGGAAAACCTGCCTCAAAATTCTGGCTGATGTAAGGTCCCTTCACACAAGCAAACAAAAGGAGAACTATTTCTCACAAAAAAAATTGGCAAAAGAAAGCAGTAACGATTAACGCAGAGGCAGATCTTCATAGTAACCCATTCTAATACCTAGCAATGTACATCTGTACCAGCTAAATATCCATAATCCTATTGTCCATAAATTATACCAGTTAAATGATAGGTGACAACAATGCATACAAGTTCTGCTACAAACGTTCATTAAGAAAGTAACAAAATCTGCAGCGTATTTAAAACTTAGAATTACTTTGAATTTCTCCATGGAGTCACGAGAAAAAATTTCACAAGCAGCATCAATTTCACTTCCTATCATGGTGAGAATGGATTCCTGTTCCATTTCTAAGTGACGCAGCTGATCCTTAAACTGCAGTCTGGCCTCATCCATCCTTCTCAAATGATCTTCTTCATTGCTGATCTGTTTATCCTGGAGTGAAAGAGGAAGAACAAAACAAAGAGAAATTATTGCATTAATGATATAACATACATCATTAGCAATATATCTTTCAATCTTATAATCACACTATACTCACTCATGCACTGAGTTCAGTTCCTTGCCATGGAAAATAATACCTTCTAATAGTACTCATAAGTTCCTCTCTTGATTCTCCTTATTCTCCTGTAAATCAGTTATGAAGAAACTGCTACCAAATCCAAACCCAACAATCATAGAGCCTATTTTCAGAGTCAAAACCAGATATTCTATTATAAATCTCTTTTTCACGAGTAGAAAGAGAGCCCACGACAAATACTCCCCTTATTATCTTTTGCCCTGAACCAGTTACAGGCATCTAGTCTCTGTCATCACAAAAAGAGATCCCTGAAGGAAACCGGTATTGGCAGTCAGTGTGTTCTCAAAGGAAAAGTATTCAAGGAATATCTCATAGCACAGTGACTGGCACTGAGGAAAGCATTTTATGTTACCATCCAACGTCAGAAAGATCATTAAATATATCACATATCTTCTTGAAATTCAGATTCTCTTCTTTTTTATCTATAATAGAGCCACCATGTAAAACTGAACCCGGCAGCAGTTTTGTTATACAATATATTGAATTATGCATTGTAATTAATATAACAAAACTATCTTGTGAGAAGAAGTGAAGTTGGTTCACACCTGTCTGCTGCTGAGATCAGCAGGATGTAATGCAGCAGAGAGTAAACATTTTAACAGGCACATTTCAGTATGCAAGTGCACTGAGAACGGTGAGAAAAGCAAGAATAAGAATTTTGAAAATTTATTAATCGTGGACCTCTGCAATGACAAGGTGCCACCGTTTAAATTGTATTTAATGGAAATCTTCATACACTGCTCTCATGAGACACCACTGTGGAGCTAGGTAATTTCTAACATACAAGTTCTGTGAACGGGGCACTAAGGAATCATAGAATCATTTAGGTTGGAAAAGACCTTTATGATCATCGAGTCCAACCGTAAACCTAACACTGCCAAGTCCACCACTAAACCATGTCCCTAAGCGCCTCATCTACACGTCTTTTAAACACCTCCAGGGATGGTGACTCAACCACTTCCCTGGGCAGCCTGTTCCAATGCTTGACAACCCTTTCGGTGAAGGAATTTTTCCTAATGTCCAATCTAAACCTCCCCTGGCACAACTTGAGGCCGTTTCCTCTTGTCCTATCACTAGCTGCTTGGGAGAAAAGACAGACACCCACCTCGCTACAACCTTTCAGGAGGTTGTATACATATGTATGTATAGGTTTATATCTATTAGCAAAATAGGTGTTTTTTAATACAGGTGACCTTCAAATGTGAAAAAGCCATACCTGATAAGCAGCCTGATTTTTTCATTTAATTCATACAAAAATACTTGAGTTAGACAGTAACTATTTCAAACTGAAGGAATCACAAGAATTTTTAATATGCATAGGTTCCAGTATTTCTGCACTACCCATATGGGAGCTGAAATAGCAGTTCTGATCTAGATCAGTATTCTGAAGGTAGTAACATTGCATTATATATGCTTCCAGTGTCAGTATTCTATGCTATCTCATTATTCACTAAACGCAGTCCATCACATGCCAAAGTTCACTCCCAAAGACCATGACCAAAAGAGAGTATATAACTCAGTATTTTTTCCTTTATTTTTCATCTGCTTGATTTTCTGAGTGTGCCAACATTCCTCAACATTCTACTTTCAGAGCCTACAGGAGAAATGAAGTCACTAATAACTCAGAAGTGCACAGAAGGAAAAGAAAAGAAACAGAAAATTTTACCATTATTCTCTGCCCCTTCACCTTTCATGAAAAAAAAAAAAAATTAAAATCCAAGCTATCTATAATACCTATGTTTCTTTGAATTAGTATTTGCACTAAGGGCAGAATGACATTAAAAAGTATAAAAAAGCATGGAAAAGGAAAACAGAATTCTTTTGTAACACAATAGGCTTCTGCAATACCACAATATGACAGCTAGTATGAGATTTCTCAAGAGGTAATATTATCATTTCCCCCATCCTAACACCCCTTCTGACAATCCACAATAAAACCACAATAGTAAATATTCTCTCAAGTTAAATGATTAATGCAATCAAGTGAAACTCTCCATCTGCATTTACCTTCAAAGGTCGAGACCACAGGATTGTGTGCTTAAAAGCTTCTCCATTCTTTTTCAGCTTAGAGACAAAAGATCATGTTGGTGTAAAAACTGTATCTTACCAATATTAGGTAAGGTTGGAGCTAGTTTACAACTGACTGCAGAAGACTATGTACACTCCTACAAACACATTTCTTTAATAATAGATATTATAGCGCTAATATCCCAACCTGGAAAAAACACATTTTGAATTTTCATTTGAGGTACTTTTTATTAGTCTGACAAGTTGAGCTTTTAAAGCACTTCCTTAGCCTAACAAGCTAAGAGAAATGCCAGGTTTAAGGAGAAAAAAGAAAAAAGGAAGAAGAAAAGAAAAAGAAAAAAAAAAAAAAAAAAAAAAGAAGAAAAAAAAGAAGAAAAAAAAGAAGAAAAAAAAGAAGAAAAGAAAAAAAAAAAAAAAAAAAAAAAGACAAACCAACCCACCCCAACATTTTTCTCTCAGGGCTAGTAGTTGCAGCATACTGACTGACAGACAGTCTGTATGCGCTGAAAATATAAGCGGTATGACAAAAGGAGCTAATAGCATTTCCAAACAATCACTTTGCTTTACCTACATTCAAAATAAGTCCAGTAGATTTTAAACTCAACACCTAAGTGATGTTGTGCACTTCATTTATATCAACAAAATATGAGTTGAAAATTAAATTGAACAACCTGAAAAGCCACAAAGGATCTACAATACCCATGGGCCTCTTATTGGATTTAAATAGTTTGAAACTACTGAGCTAATGAAGAATTATCTGATGAGTATTCAGCAATCCATGTGAAATGAATGAACAAACCTCTTGTACCATGTTAATATAAATGCCTATATCAAAAAAATTTTTTCACAAGGATGAGAAATTACTAAATTGACATAGAAGAGCAAGAACCTTCCAGCTAGAGGCTAAAATATCAATTTTTTTATAAATGAGGATATAATGAAAAATTTATAAGCAATTTCCTGCAAGATGCACAAATTTTTTTTTTGTTTTCTTGAATTTTAATCTAGGAAATCAAATTTGTCAAAGAGTAGAAGCAATCATTTTCAATGTTGTCTTAATATGAATTAATCAAATACTGACAGGTATGTGCTTTACACTGGAGAAGGTAAAACTTCATCCATGTACAGAAATACTTATCTGAAATCACAATGTTGCAGGAAGAGAAATTTAAGATATAAAAACAGCACAATGTAAAATACATTCATGTTAAGAAAAACATATTAAAAAGCAATGCTGTGGAACCAATCATAGAAAAAAAGTAGAACTCAAGAAAACAGAAAGAAGAGTTACAAAATAAAATTCTCCAGCAACTCTGTATTTTTTAAAAGAAAGTCTGACAACTCCAGGTTGTGAGACTGCAAATTAATATTTGATAGTAAATATTAATAACCAGAACACTAGGCAACAAGAATGTCGGGCAGACAGCGTCCATCTCTAGAAATTCAATGCCAGTACAAGAAACGGATGTGAATTTCTTTAAAAACTTGCTGTGTTTTAAATATTCAAGCAGAAAGTAATTTTCATCAAGTTATTTAGAATTTCTTTTACCATGCTTACATTGCTTATCTACTTCAAATTAGCTCTAAACTATTCATAACTGCACTGCAACTTAAAGAAAAGGTGAAGAAAACTAGAAGTGTTTGGTTAAACATTTGTTAGTTACCTATATTAGAAATAGGGCAGGCAACAGGACTTGTATTTCTACTCCTAAATAGTATTAGCAAATCTTTGGAGGGATACAATTCATGACTCAGCCAAAGCACTTTTGCCTTCTTTGATTTATATAGAAACTGTGTACTACAGTATGACTGTGTATATTCTTTAAAATACAAAAAATACATGTACATATTAAGTTTACCATCTATTTCTATAATTCATCATTTATTTTAGGTATTTATCAGGAGAGATACTGACGAATCATGGTTAAAACCAGATAAGTTTACCTTTTTCTCCAGTTCTTGTTTTACAAACTCACATTTCCTCCTGAGTTTTATATTTTCTTCTTCATTTTGTGTTAATTCCTCTGTCAGTTTATCACACTCAATTTTTATCTTCTCCAGTTGTCGACATTGAGTCTTGACTATGTTTTTCTCTTCTACAAGTTCCATCTGATGGTAATGGGAAAATAGGTTACAAAGTCACCATATGGGTTATTTTAAAACATTCCCGGACTGTAGAGTTTCAAATCTGTGGAACATTACCTCAGAAGGATAATTCTATTTAATTTTTTACATTTAAGTTATATTAAGTGCAATCACTTATCTGAACACAGAAAACATGTATCACAGAGTTGTAGAACCATACAGTGTTTTAAAAGCAGTAAATAGAAGTCTCTGATTCTGCATTTCAACTCTGCTACACTCATCAGCTTACACCACCTTAAGAAGCCCAATATTTATGCAACTTTTCCATTACTGAAATAATTTGGAATCAGAAAGTCTAAAACTATAATTTCATTTCAGGACCTAATACTAAATTTATATCTGCAAGGAAATAACTGCAAAGATTTGGTATTTTTAATTTCTAGAATTGTGTGGTTTTAATGCTATTCGTGGAAACATTGCAGAGAAAAATGAAGAAAACATTTAAGGGCCTTGAAAGCCCTAAATAGGTGAATGAATAAAGTACATTGGTTTCCAGTGGAAAAGATAACTGACTGAAACTGACAGATTTGAGAAATTCTCTAGAATATCTAGAAAATGCAAAAAAATACACAAAACAAAGACGGAAATTACACACATATTACTCAAAACCTGCTTCATATTAGATGAATTGTGGGATGCAGTTACACACAAAAATAAACCTGCAGACTAAATTCCTTCCTGAGGAAAAGCAAAAATTCTATTCTCCCAATTACACTATAAAAATAACTTTTATGGGGAAGAAGGGTAAGGAGAGAAGTTTTACAAGTTAATTTAGACACCAGAGCTAACAGCGTACAAAAGCTCCTCCAAAGGACAATTCCGAGAAAGAACTTTGGTGTCCTAAGTCCACAAAGACAAGCCTGCAATGCCTAAAACATTTTCTGTGAATATGCTTATAAAATCAACTTTTCAGTTCCTACTAAAGGTAATTGTATTATAATGTCTATGCAGATGGAGACAATCCAAGAACCAAATTCCTCACTTATATTACCTTTGAGACACAATGGAGAAAGTTAATTTTTATTAATTTCCAGTATGGACAAGGCAGATGTGACCATAATTTAATTGATCTGGATTGAACCCATTTTCCACATCTGATAATCTTCAGGAAAAAAAAGAGAACTACACCCACTTGGTATACGTACAGAAAACAATTCAAAAAGAAACACACATACATACACAATTTTATATGTATAGATACATATCTATATAATCTTACATTAAAGATTAATACTTGAAAGTGCTGTCAGGCACAAGGACATTTTGTATTTCATTATTCTAAGAGAACAAGGATGTTTATAAAGTAAATGAGGGCATGTAGTAAAATTAGGGGACAGATTCAGAGCTTCTGAACACACAGCTGATTGGGGACCACTAAGCAAACCACTTAATTTCCTATGCCTAGTTTATCTATCATTTTAAATAATAAAAAAAGACATTAGAGAGACATTGATTGGGAATCCTTTAGGATATTCTAGCAGAAACAGAATTAAAAGCTTAAGCACCAGAAGCTCAGTACTGAGACAGTAAGATCCTTCTCAACACTGACATCTCATACAAAATTCTATGTTCTTCTCCAGTTCTACTGCAATATACAATATTCCTATGGTACCTCCTCTACTATCCCAAAAAATCCTTAACTACATTATAATTTTTCAATCCAGTGCAGCACTATAGAAAGCCAGACAAGAGTGAAACAAAAAGTATCATACAGAGGCGGCGAGAGGGAAGAACAATAAGGATCAAAAGTCACTTCTTTTTACATCTATGCAGCAGTTGGTCCTCTAAACACAGGGCTCTGCACCCTTGATTTCCTGAAAGTAACTCATCAGAATTCCTCCTCTAGTGAAGTTTAAGGCTTTGGGTCTTAATAAATGTGTTAAATTTCCCTTTGCTCCCCAAGTCTCTCCCAGCTGACCTTTATTTTTAAGACTTTAACATTAACAACCTTTGGACAGGGTTATGTATATTCTTTCCCAAAAGCAGTTACAAAGGCTGGATGAGGCTGAGGCATAAATAAGGTCAAGATTATTGCTGTAATAGTAAAAGACAATTGGTTACCGGGCACAAAAACTTACCAGCCTGAAAATAAAGGATAATAGGGAAAAAAAACCCTTTCTGTTGGATTTCCCTAAACTCTACCCTAAACCCACAACATTTAAATACAATTTGATAAAATGCATGCTAAGTTTACCTTAATTTGGAAGAAAAGTATGTCCATAAAAGTGAAACCCAATTGCAATGTAAGGAGTTCAGACAAAGTAACCAAATCACCTGCACGATGACATGTTCTCATCAGATCTTCCTACAGATGGATATGATTATCTAATTTTGTTGCACTTACAGTCTTTGAATCAAAAGAATGTTGTGCATTATCATTTTGTGTACTTCTAAAAAAAGTTGCCTACCCTAATATCTTACAAAATTCATCTCCCTCAAGCCCTCTGCTCTTCTCTGTTTCAGAGACACAAAGCTGTAAAAAAAAAAAAAAAANAAAAAAAAAAAAAAAAAAAAAAAAAAGTATGTAGATTAAAGAATCTGGGAAAGTCATGGCACTGTAAATGAAAGAAGGAAGTGAATTTTTTAAATATTCTGTTTAGGTACAACAATCAGTACCAATATCAAGGCCTTTACTGTAAGATTGACCTTTCCATAGAGGAAACACATAGTAATCAAAAAGTGAGTTGATCGTGACTACGATCCAGAATACACCTTCCTTCTTTCCCCTTGATATTAAATGTACAGTCTTAATTTCAATGTCATTGTCAAAGAAAAAAGACATAGTTGGACAGATCATTTAAATAACGCTAGACACATTACAAATTAAGTCCCCAATGTTAAGCACTGCTGTCAAAATATTTTTATTTTAATGATCCTTCCACTAACAACCATCTAGATTTTTTTTATTGCTATCTTCATTAAATGCTTTCTGTGTTACCAAGTGCTTAAGAATTATTGTCAATTATTATGTCATGAATGATATATTAAAAAACTAACCATCCTTTTCTAAGTAACATCAATTCATAACTGAAAAAATGTGGAAAATATGCATTTTTAACTAGTTGCACATTTGTGAGAAGAGAAAGGAAATAAACATGCTTATATTACTTCTGATGAAGTAGATCATGAATCACTTAAGCTTTGATTAAGGATTTTCTAGCTTTTTATGGTTAAATTGGCAGAATTTTGACATGAGCAAATTTTTAATTTGATGGGACTGAGGTGGAAAGCATATTTATAGTGCTTCAGAAGTGCACTCAAAGTATGTTGGTAATTTACAACCTACCTGGAAAATTACTKCCTCCCTTAATACGAATATACAAATTATTATTATTAGAACATACAAAACACTATCTTACATATATATTTAACCATGTAATCAAAATTGCTTCAATAAAAGTGCAATATATAGCTTATACAACTGTTGACAGTTAATTGTGCAGTTCAGACCACTTCAACTTAACTTTTCAATTTTATTCAGACCACTTGAAGCCAATAAATGCTCTTTTTCTTTCCAATGCAATAGCCTTGAATGAGGAGCAAATGATGTAAACTAAAGACAGTAACTTGTTTCTTCATTAATAAAATGCTATATTTCATCATTTACTGTATGAACATAGTCACTTTTCTGAGAAATTGTACAGAAATTAGAAATTCTAAAAACTCTTCAAAATAGAAAGAACTATCAAAACTAACCTTAACAAGTGTTATACATTATCACTATTCACATTCTGAAAGTGTTTCCAGATACAATGACAGTATTTCTGCATCATGCAATTTAAACATTTACAAAAATGCATCATCCCTGAAATACTGCAAGTTCTTTAATAGGGCTGTGACAATAATTGTAAAAATAACAGTTGAAGAAGAGAGGATCAAATTGTATGAAAACACTACAGCCTCATATATCTCCTGTTCTGATCACAGACATACCTATTTCACTACTTTTGAATTAAGAAAAGCTTTTGACCTAAAACCATTACATATTTTACCCTGACCTTTAAACTTCTATGATGACCATCAACAAAATGTGTTAAGTGTTTTAAAGCCCATGCTTTATTGCCTTCACCACTCAATAGGAGGAGAAGAAAAAAAAAAAAAAAAGTCTGACATTGGAATTCTTCAGAGTAAGTACCTTAAGCATTCTAATCTGAGCCTCCGCATCATCCTTTTCTTGTTTAAGGAGTTTCATGAGCTCTTGAACATTTCGTTCATGTTTGATTTTAACATTTTGTAACTCTGATCTCAGATCTGCCAACTCCTGTTGGTGAACTTCTCTTTCCATCTTCAGCTGCCTGTTAGCTGAAGTAATCTCTTCGTGTTTTGATTCCTGCTGTTTCTGGAGATCTGAGAGGCTCTTATATAATTCCTTTTTGACTTTCTCCTCTTCTGCTATTCTGTTTGTTAGTTCCACACGTACAGAGCTTAAGTTTTTTACATCTGCTTGCATTTCTAAGAGTCTTTCTTGGTCTTTTTTATGGATCAAGTTACTAGTTGCAAGTTCTGTCTCCAAGTGTTCCTTTTCAGCTTGCATTTGATTTTGTAGAAAGGCTTGCTTTTTCAACTCATTCTCCAATTTATTTACAGTACCTTGAACTTCTTTGATCTCTTCTTCAAGAGATACCTGGTGAGACTTCATTTCATTCAGTTTTACCTCTTTGCAGTGGAGGAGTTCTTCCTGCTGGGCTCTCTTTGTAAGCACATCATTCAGCTCTTTCTGAAGGTTTTCTATTTGGTGTATAGCAGAGAGAAGCTGACTTCTGAGGTCATCCTTTTCTTTCAGGGCCTAGAAAAGAAGAAGAAGAAATCCAGTGCGACCTAAAGTAATTAAAGAAAATTGTTGGAAGGATGTCCTTAGGAATGTCTAAGGAACAATTAGCACACTTTTTTCTGTGAAAATACAAAATTTTTGCTTGTTATGAACTCAGTTCAAATGTATTCAGTGTTTCTTTAAAATTAGACACGGAACATTTGTGACCTCAAACGTATACTTGTCCTTAAATGATCTAGCCTCCTAAGCAGGGATAGTTTTGGTTAATCCCCTGCTTTTCTCATCCTCTTTGCAGACTGAGATGGTTTTCTTTGCCGGTTCCTCCAAATAGCAAGATGGAGGAAATGAGGCAATACAGTAACACAGCAGAACACAGGGAGGACTACTGGTCACACACACCTTACCTATAGGTCCACTTCATAGGCTGACTTTTGCTTATTTTCTAAAATATTACACATGAAGTATATAAACTTTAAATTATTTTTGAAACTGCACACAGTAGATGAATGAATAGCAGTTAAAAGCCTAGTTCACTCATGCATCAAAGCCAAGAAATGAAGACTTCATCTTCAAAATAAAAAATCAGCCACATTTAATAAAAATTCCACTGTTTTCCTAAGGAGCTTAAGGGTTGGGTTTTTTTTTTTTCAACATTGATATATTTCAGGTTTAAAAAAATCCTAGAAAATGCACTAAATGACAGGAAAAATTTGCACTGCAAGTACACGTGTGTTAGTAAGTACTACACTTCGTTAAATTCATGTTACACACACCATTCCTGATTCTTACTTTTCTCAAGTTATAATTTWTTTTTTTTAACATTCTCTTTAAAATAAGAAGGAATTTACAGTACATCTATCATAAGTCACACACAACTTCTACTAYGGGGAAAAAAGAATGATAAAGGGACAACATGAGATTTTCCTGATGTATCACAAACTACTGGATTCTTTAAACTGGCTCAAATAAATTTTATACTGAATTTTACTGACTATTTCCACTAATTTCACAAACAGTACACATTTCTCATAGATATAGCAAAATTAATTGAAATAATCCAGAACAAAAAGGCAATTAAGGTTAACAGTGTGCAGGTTAAAAATAATAAAACAATTTGTAATTACATCAAGAATAAGCAATACAAAAAAAAAAAACCAAAAAAATAATAAATTAAGGATATGGGGTAATGACCATCATGCTTTTTTTCTGGAAAAGTATCAGTATTTCAACCTTCCTAAAACTCTCTTGCAATTCTAGTTGCATGATTTGGCTAAAAAAACCCAGTAATATTTAAAAAAAAAAAAAAAAAAAACAAAACCAACAAACTATAAGTAACTTGCTTTGAGTGTAAGTATGTTTTCTACCTTCCATACTTAGAAGAAAATACATTCCAAAAGACACAAGATGTTAGAGATTCCACTGTCAACCAATATCAAGGATAACCACATAGACAAGACTTTAACCAAATTATCCCAATAACTCCAAAAGAATGAAACCTAAACAATCTTTCTATAGCCCACCCATTGTCTGCAAATATTTGGAACATCTCATAAAATTGCAAGCTACGATTGTAATCCAATTGTGAAAATTTGCCATGAACCCTTTTGAAGTCCTATAACAGATAGCAAAGACAACAGACTGCCATTTCTCCTTTTTCTTTATTATTTATTTTTATAGAGTTTTGTCTCAGATTTTAATTGTCTGTATATTTCAAAGCTGGTTAAATTATGTTCATCTAGTTCCCTGAAGCTTATCACAAATGCTGCATCTAGATTGATTATATCCTCATATGGAAACTGAATACAAAGTTGTATTGAGAACATGAAATATTGTTTGTATTTTTTTCTCCTCCACAATGACACACAGTTTATTTGATATTACATATCCTCCAATAAAAAGATTTTCTGCAGGAGCGACACTTACCTCAAACTTGTTGGCAAGATGCTGATGATTTTAAAAATAAGAACGAATACTGACAGCATTTCTTAAATGGAGCTTAAACCAAAGTCACTGCATTTAGCATTTTTATGCATTTGTCACACAAAAAGAGGTAAAATCCATGTTGAGGAGTCTTACGTAACAAAGAAAATTTCAAATGTGGACAGCACTATCAATTACCATTACAAAGACCTGTCCATGCGTTTACATGAACAGTGATTTCAGAGCCTTTTGGGGCTCCTCCTGCTTGTTATTCACAAGTCTCTCTCCTCTACTTTTTGCTTCTCATTTGTCTATTATGAGAGACACACATGATTTCTAAATGATTCAGGTTTTCTTCCTTTCCTTAACACCTCCATTTACCTAGGCAAGAGATGACCAACTTCTTAAATGTTTGCAAACCTTGTTTCCTCAGACAATTGCTAGGGCTAACCAATACAACAAGATTACTATGGAATGAATTGTTGGAGCATGGGCAGAGCAAATAAGAATAAAAAATAAGGAATACGCTAGGTAATTCAGGAGAGAAACAGCAACCCCAGCCTAGATCTGCTAGAGTTTATTAATTTCAACTCAGTATTAGCTTCATTATGGCTTCTCCTGTGCTTTGACCACGTTCATACATTCATCTACCAGTCTCAGAACAGGTTACTGCATCAGGAACAACACAGGATGAATACAGACATCCCATACTTCACACCATATACCCCCTGAAAACTACAGGACAAACCAGAGGATGGCATGGAGCCAGCCCAAGCCCATCAGATTTAGTAACCTAAATTGGATGCACATCACTAGAAAATAAGTGACAAGAGGTGAGGGAAGCTCTATAAAAACAAAAATAGGCCATACAATATGATAGACTGCACCAGCAGAGCATGTAAGTTAAGATAAAAGCTCACAGCATGAAGCTTAGCACTATACCAGCCACTATAGCAGCAGGCACCTTTTGACCCAGCTACTGGAAAATACAAAGACCCACAGACTCATTACAAACAGAATGATGGTTTCTACTAGTATTCCAAGACGGGATGATCAGCATTAGCACCGATGAGAGTGCTTGTCTTTAAAGTAGTGTCAGGACTAGAAAAAGTCAAAGAATTCTGCTAAGTCAAAAAAACAAAACAAAACAAAAACAAAAAAAACCCAATGTTTTTTCTTGAGAAACTTTATAGAAAGAGGAAGAGAAGAATAAGTGGTTTGCCACACTGAAAAATGACAAATGAAAAGCCCAGAAATGTTACATGATCAATTTTCAAATTAATTTTTTCAAATAAGAAGTTCTGAAAAATACAAGGAAGAGGCTGAAACAAAACATACATGAAAAGCATTAAAAAAGAAAGAAGTTACAAAAATATAAGGAACACAGACTCTCTGTCCAGATGAATAGAAAAACCTAGGAACTGCATGGTAGGTGTTAGCAGCATGTTCATCCCAAATGCAGGCAAGAGTGAAGTTTTTGCTAAAATCTCCAGATTTTGCTAAAATCTTTGCACATTCTCAAACAAAAAATATCTRCTTTTCTGCCTCCAAACATCAGATCCAAACTAAGTTGCAGTCTTTACGATATTTCAGAACCTGTAGTCTTTATTGGCAATAAAAGATGTCATTACTAAGCCTAGAGTCTGAGAAAAGCTTAAATACAGAATGGAATTAAAAATACACTAGTTGTGCCAAAGTCCATATAGCATTACAGTCTGCTAGCAATCTGACATACATGGTGAAAGTAAATACCTAACTTTCCAAGATGTGACCACTGTCCACTACATGAAACAATGCATAAGTAATAACCCATGTTTAAGTTAATGTGATTAAAATCTTTTTACAAAAAAATCACACCACATTATTTCCTTAAAAATTAACTAAAAATAAGCTAAGTTATATTAACTGAAAAGATAAAGTAAAAGCAACATTCATAAAGAAACTTTCTTCTTTACAAGAAAAAAGTTTTGATTAAGTGAAGAGACTGGAACAAATACTAGATAAAGAAGAAAATGTGGAACTCCATAATAGCTAAAAAATATTGCCACCTATGAGCTGTTTTGTAGTTCACTAGAAAATTTGGTCCAGAACTTAAGGCAGAAAGTGGTTTAAGTCAGTTTGCATAAATAAACTCCTCATCTTCATTTCTAAAGCAAATGGAAAGGGTACAAAAAAAAAAACAACCCCAGTCAATCTTACCTGACTGTTCTTGTCCATCAGTTGGTTGATAGTTTCATTTTGTTTTTCCACCTCACGATCCAGTTTCTTACATTTCAGCTTCCATTGGCGGATGGTTTCCTGCGCTCTCACCTTCAAATCTTCTCTTTTTTTCTCAATCTCCAGCCTGAGAGCCTCTGAATGCTTGAATTCAGTGAGGTACCGTTCTGCTTCCTTGGTACTCTCTTCAACCTGTTGAGCTAACTCAGCAGACTGGAGTTGAGTTTGTCTACGTCCATTCTCACAAGCCTTGTAACAACTCTGTATCTCCTTTAGCTGGTCCAGCATTTTTTCCTGCTGCTTCTCCCTGTTTTCCAGGTCAGATGTTAACACCTGGAATCATCATAGCAAAATATGAAAATTCCAACTCTAAAGATATACAATATGAAACCTTATCAAACAACATACAGCAATGTTAAATCACATTTCTATCTAAAATATGAAGAGCATAAAAGATCTCCTTGACTACCATGGAAAGCCCTGTTAGCCCACAGAATCTCCCCCTCTGCAATGGTAAAGAATTTCAACACAAGATATAAAATACATGGTTACTCTATCCCGTATTTTACTTTCTGCATTTGTTCCTCTTCTGGTTGTTCTTGTTATAATTTATATTTTAAGTTTGAGAAGGAATCATTGACCAGGATCCTCATATGTTACACACTAGAGAAATATGGAATAAAGCAAATAGTAAGATGTAAGGAGATGAATATAAACAGATGAGAGGAAAAAGAAAATTGGCAAGGAAAGAATAGCATTCACCACAACAAAAGTAATCTGTAGTATATGAGCTAGTCGTTACCCAGTTTTATGCTGGTTGCTTTTATGGAAGCAACATGCTGAATAAGGATATTTTGGAAAGCACTGATGAATTCAAAGAGAATACAGCAGCTTGGTAGATGTTTCTAGAACAAAGTGCAAAGATGTCTGAAAATGTAGCAAGCATATTAGAGCCAACGTTAGCTGACCTTTCGATACTGAATGAAATTGAAACCACACATTTTAAAAATAACAAGCACTGCCTATCTCAAATCTGATGATATTTCTCAGGACAGTCTCATAAGCAAGTCAGGAAAAATGTTCTCCATATACCTTCTGCAAGGGCATATTCAGAAACCAGTTACTGAAGCTTCACTAGCAAAACTGAGTTTTATTAAGATCATCATGTAGAACTTCACATTAGTATTCTGTATTTCGGGCCTATTTAGACTGCTTTCATACCATTCAGTATTTTCATTAATGACTTAGATGAATTTAATAGGCCTGCTCTATAGTCAGTCAAAGATATTATCAAGCTTCAAGGGATGGAAATACTTTAGAAAAGAGGATTAGATTTCAGAACGACTGAAACAAGTGGGAGATGTAGTCTGAAATAAACAGGGTGCAATTCAGAAGGGACAAGGGAAAAATACTTTGCCTAGGAAAGAATAAGCGACTTTACAGATGCACATAGAATGACTATTTAGACAAAGGTCCTTCCACAAGGTTGGCGGGGCAGGGGGCGAGGGGGGGGGAGGGGGGCTTGGGTTTGTTGGTTGGGTTTTTCTTTGTGGGTATGTTGGGGAGGTGGTGTTTCCCTCCAAACCTGGCCATTACCTCCTGGGAGGCAATAAATTGTACCAGTCTTTTCAGGATAGCATTTGCTGTCCTGGAAAGAAGACTGCATGTGCACTCTTGCATGTGACAGACCGTGGTACTGCCAGAAAATACCAACAGGAATGGACTGATGCTACAGACAAGAACAATCAGTCCAGCTTGCTACTCATACCCACGATGCAAAACAGGAGTAGGATTATCCACTGGACAATCAGTTGCTCACCTGTAGGATAAGTATTCCTGCTCTAGACACAACTAAGATACAGATAATAAAACAATAGGTAAACACATTACAGAACAGTCAGGACTAAGTCTCACACAGGTGGCAAAATGAAAACAGGAAAGTCTTTCTAGATTTATAGTTCTACACATTAGAAAAAACCCACATATATTCTGCTTTACTATTATTTAAACATGCATTTTCAAGCTCATCAGACAAAATGACCAGGCCTAACCTTGGTAAAAAGTCTTGATTCATAAGACAAAACAACCAACCAGAAAAACCTCACAAGCTACAACTAGCAAAATTTTATTAAAATGAGCTTAATTTCAAATGAAAACAGGGATTACAATACCTCTTTAAAGGTAAGGATTTAAACTCTGAATGCAGCAGAAGTTAAAAATAGCCTGATAAAACACAGTCAGACATTACATTTACCATTCGACAGATTTTCTAAAACAGGTCATCGTTTCTTCAGAGTCATATGATTATACATGCTATTATCACTTCCCATTTCATGTCTTTCTGGAGACACCATAGAGGATGTCAGCCTAAATTGATGTACTATTCCACCCTGCATCATTAAAAAAATAGTTATTTATGTATAATTCCCCCAGAGAACACACTTCATTAATACAACTACAGTTCCCACATTTTAATGAAATATGCATCTAAGCTTAAACACAGAAAACAATGTTCAATTAATTGTAAATATTCATTTCACTGTGTAGAAGCAAATCTTAATCTCCAATTTATTGATTTACAGTAAAATGAACAAATGGGAACATTTGTTTTAGATGTTTATCTTGAAGCACAACCAATTTATCAACACAAGCCATTTGCATGAGCAGGAAAAATGAACTTTGACATGGATCTATCAATATAAATGTGAATTTTAATGTTTTATTCTTACAATTTGTGAAAATAAGATAGATCTTTGCAAATAGTTTGCGCTTTGCTTAGAAGAGTTAAGCAAGCACAGACCCAAAACAGTTGAAGTCAGCTGGAAAACAGCAGCATAGCATATCAACATTTCATGCAGCTTTCCCTGTAAAGCAAGGGGATAGAGAAACAGTGGGTCTCCACACTCTTTGTTTTTATAATATCGTAACAGGGGTCCCGAATGTACTGACCTGTACTTTTGAATTCCTATTTTGACATATGATAAACATATGTGTATCTGTATGTTAACATGTATGCAGTTGTCAAAATTCTGTCTGATCTATAAGGGCTCACCCTACTGGTATTTAAAAAATTAAATAAGCAACTTTTCAGACATGGGCTGTCATAAAAATAAGAAAGTAAAAAATCTGGTATGAAATCATATTTATCATCTACACAGAGAGATAGGTTTCCCAGAAAGAAAAAAGCATCTTTCCAGGTATGGCATATATATACACTTACACAAGGGGAACGGACATACACAAGCACTATTTGCTAGAGATTTTTTTTTGCTTCAGTATCTGTAAGAGCACACCTCAAACCTCACTGTCCATGTACAGAGCTTAAGTGTCTATAAAACCAAAGATTATGGTCCTGCCTTTTGGTTCCTTAGAAAATCCCAACACACAATCCCAATTTCTAGGCATTCTGTGAAAAGCAGAATGACTGATTGTTTACAATTTTTAAAATAACATTTCTAACAGAACAGTTACAGGCAAGTAATCTCGTTGCCATTTGTCATTACCTGCCTGCACACATGTCAACATTGTGGTTGATTTGAAGCAACAATGAACATCTAGAGGTCATCAGAACCATCTTAAAGGACACAGTTTTCATTTAATGATTGGAAATAACAAATCAAGAGGGCCAATAGAGCATACCTTGCTAAATATGATACCCCTTTCAGGCAAACGCTGCTTAGAAAATGACCGATTACTAGTTTTTGTGGAACTGTACTATCAGCAGATAGTAAATAGTTAATACAACACATAAAGCTCCATTAAGCAAGTTACACTACCATATATTTTTAATGCCTAATTTTGATTTTATGAGAATTAAGATTGTTTCGATAGTAAGAAATAACTATGCAAATTACTGTTGTCATTGGAAGAACATTGTTCTTGGCAGCAGTGGGCTTTGAAAGTATGATCTTGCCATTTCATTTCATAATGATGACCTCATAAACTTAAGCTTTTAATTTCTTTCTAAATAATCTTTACTAATAAAAATAACTGATAATTAAGCTAGATGCATAGCATCATGTTTTTCAATTTTAGCATATTTTCAAAAAACATTAGATTTAATATATAAAATTTTATAAAGTAAATACCATGTGCCTATTGTTCATAAGTTTGTCAAGACCTTCAGTCTTGAAAGCCATCTATTTTCTCTTAAAACAACAAAGTATCTTGCATAGAATGTTTATACCTGCATCCTACTATGGATGCACATATGGTCAGTCTTGCAATATTAAAATAACAACACCTGGAGTAAGTAGGTACCCCTATTTCCCCATCATGTTTTATATCATTTGTATACAGACATCTGTAGGAGTCTCAATCCTCAGTTTCCCTTCAGCCTTTTATCCTCATTCTCCTCTCAGCTACAGAATCTCAGTTGCAAAGGGTATTAAATATGCATGCAGACAATACATCTTAAAATGCTATCATTAATGTAAGGCATATAGCTTGAATGTTTCCTTTGCAGAGCTGTTTGTATGCACATTCTACTGCAGCTGTGCCCAGAGCAGTACTGAATACAAGTTCAGCACAGACTGAAACTCAGATAGGGGCTGGGTCAGACACTCTGAGGACCTATTCAGGTATTATAATCAAGTGTTGTACCACAGGGTTTTAGTGATTTTTGTGTTGGTTTGTTTGGGAGGTTGGTTGGGGTTGTTTGTTTTTTTTTTTTTTCATTAGCATTGAGGGTGAAATACTGTGTTACCTGTGGGAAAGGAGTTGCCCTTCATTAGGATGCCACGGCATACAGAAGATAAAGTGCCACTAAAAGAAAAATAAATGAAGAACCTAACACAACAAACGTAAATTTCCTCTCAGCCTCCAGAGTTGTGGGATTTGAAGGAACCTGTCAAAGAGAAACATCAGTCCTTACCACTGACCACACCTTAATCCAGCTCCCAGGTCTGTTTAGATTTACAGTGCGCAGAGCCCTGTTAGTGCTAGAGAAGTTGGAATTATCACAGATCTCAATCTCCATCTTTGTTTTGGGAACATGTTTAAACTTAGTGCTTAAAGTTGTCAGCAGACTCATGTCCAATGGAACGTGTCTGACGATATCCTCTTCAGTTCTGTATTACTGAAGCCTGGACAACAAGCTCTATGTCACAACCGTGTTGGTGCACATATTGACAGGGCTTCCACCAGACAGGGCTGTCTCCTGAGCCTTGCAGGCTGGCCTTTTACTATGGCAGGAGAATTTGGCAGAGTAATGCTTACTTTAGACCTTGCAGAATATACCCTAATTTTCACATTCCTATCTTTGAATTACCCTTCTAGGTAATTCAGAATGTAAATATTTTAAGAATTTCTATGAGGCAAGAATATAGAGATGTGGGTTGGTTTTGTTTGTTTGTTTTGGTTTTTTGTTTTTGTTTTTGTTTTTGTTTTTGTTTTTTAAATATTCATGCAATTTTCTCCTTCTCAGTTGTGACTGTAGTAAACAAGAGTGACATAATCTAAGAGAAAGGACAAGCAATGCCAGGAGGTTGCACTTCTTAGAAAAAAAAAGATGTTTCCTTAGACATCTGAGCATCTCCTCCAAGTAGCAAATTACTAAACACCTGTGATTCCAAAAAAAATTTCTATGCAGATGAGAAATGCTGCCTTTATAGATTAAGACTCCAGATTCCAGGAAGCATCTAGTGCCTTTGGTGGCTGAAGGTCAGTCACCCAGGCAAATCAGTGAGCTGCTCTGGATGCAATAGAAGCATGATGATATTCTGTGACATACATTACAACAGTATGGAGGTTCTCCTGGCAGAAGCAACACAGGATATTCAGAACAGTTCGTTGTTAAAATGTGTTGTATATATATGTACAGCAATTGTTGGCATGTTTTGCATTGCGGTTACTATAGAAAACCCTGACTGTGGTACGCTGTCTCTTCTCAGTCTTTACACAAGGCAATTCTGGGTCCCAATTTTTCTAACCTGATTAAATTTATTGCTGCATTTTCATAGCTCCACTGCTAAAAGAACCAAGGAGAAGGTATTAGAATACTCATGTCAACCCATTCGTCACCAACATAACATCAAATACTCTCCTCCTGGCTTTAATATCTGAAGATTTTTATAAAAGAGAATTATGTTCATGGAACACTTAAAAAATGTCATTAAGATTAGTTACTAAATCCTGGGGTACAGCATATTAACACTCTAGAGATCTGAATGCAAGTATTATTTTCAAAACTCATTAAAGTTTGTATCAGCCCTCAGACTGCAACAACATCACAGATACTTCAATTGACAGGCTCTGGCTAGAGATGACACAGAACAGAGGTGATTAACAAACTCAAAAACAGATGCAACATTTGCCCCAAGTAAATCAGTTGTGCATCTAGTTTTCTACATATCCAACATCCCAATATGTAATCTAGCTTTCAACTTTCATAAGAAACTGGAGGCAGAGAAAGAGGCCAACATTTTCCAGTTAGAGCCTAGTTATTTATCTGAAGTGTAAACTAATCACCACAGGCACTAAACATGCGACTGCCACCATTCTGGTAACGCGTGTAGTTTGGACTTCCAGTCCCTAACTTGACTATACATATCATACTTTTAACCTGCATTTTCAACACCTAATTTAAAAATAAAATCACCACGAACTGAAAAAAAAAAAAAAAATCATTCTAGGTATAGAAAACACAACACACAGTGTATTCAGCACAACACTCCTTAAAACTTTTACGAACATTTAAAATGCAAGTGAGGATCACTCATTTACAGAACTAATGCCTTATATCACAGTTATGTGCAAACATTCTATACTGATAAGAATACAGAAAGCCACATTTCACCTCACCACACTAATTACGTTAGACACCTAAAGTACATCGATATGTATTTTCTCCCTCCTTTCTTTTTTTCTGCGCTGTATCTCAGCAGTGGAGTCACCAGATTGTAATGCTATGTAATCATACTGCTTGTCATCGATACTGTTTTCAACAATGCTATCCAAATCATGCACCTAATTATTTCTCTTACTAATTTTTCCTGAATGCAGAGCTCAAATATTAATTTATTCATCACAATCTGATCTGCATCTCTTGCCAATCATATAGTATCTAACTATCAAGAACCATTAATCCAGAAGGTTTAGATTTTTCATACAAGCATAAATTCTGTGAATTGAATAATCGAAGATGCATACATTCAATCAGTCAAGAAGTGTATTCATTCAGTAAAAGGTATATTGCACAAAATAAATGTCTTAAAGTGATGCCTTTTCCAAAGCTTGAACTGCTACTCATTCTGACAGGTATATGGTTCATGTAAAAACAAGATATCACTAAAACACCTTCCCTGCCCCGCCCCCCGGCTGATATGTGATTTTAGATAGAAACTTTATCAAAGTGAATAGCATCTGTACATTTTAAATCTATCTGTAGCACTATTTCAGCATTTGAACTCCACTGACACGGCGATACAGGCTGGTCTGCAAAGGTATTGATTTCTCTTACTTTGTAAGAATATTTTTTAAATTTAGAAAAGTGTTACTTATTGATTTTCAGATATCTTAATTGACTCATATAATGAAAATAATTGGCTAACAGTTTCATCTTTAGAAGATGAAAAAGCTATTAAATGAATTTTAACGAGGATAAGATCTTCATCAATCTTCATAAGACTGAAAAACTTATATTACTGAAGAATTCTAATCTTAAATAAACAAATCAATAACTTTCCCTCAGAAAACTTGAAATATTTTAACTGACTGTCTGCTGTTACGCTCTTCCGGACAATACTGTAAGACTACTTTGGCCCAATTAGAATGAGAAGTAATTAGTAAATCAAACAATTTCACAAGCGTAAGAGTCTAAAAATGCTTACAGAGGAACTAGGGTATTGCATCTTTATAATTTGTGTACTTTGTTTATTTCTTAGCCATAATAGTCAGCCATAACAGCCCCATATCTATATAGTTCCATGCAGAAAAATATATTTAAGATAGTTGCATACATTTGCACGATCTTACAGAAGCATCCTCAGGTAAACTACAGCAACTGAAATTAATTTTTAAATTTAATAGAGAAAATTTTTATTTAAGATTGAGCTCACTTCTAAACATGAGTTTAAGAATGTGATTATAATCTTTTTCATCTGCTCCATTTTACATCGTATTGTGAGTTTATGACAACTGTCAGGGACTAAATGTACAACACACACAACTCAAGTTGTTGAAAACAATGACATTTAAATAAATCAAAAGAAATTTCTAATATCACATGTACACCAGAGGCAAGTGCATTACATCCTCCCCACTAATCAAAGATAAATTACACTCAAGTCAAACATGACTGGTCACTTCCAACTGGGAATCAGACTATCTGACAGGAGCAGCTGTTAGAACAGGCTTGACAAAATGCTTTGTCAGTACCTAAGTTTAGAAATTCACATCCTTGCATTCCTTGATGTCTCATTAAAAGAAAAACACACTAGCTATTTTCCTGTTACTACATCTGTAGGAGAATGGCAGTGGGAAGCAGATAAGAAGTACAAAGTATTTTCTGTTGAGATAATCAGGGAAGTCAAGGATTTCTAACTCAGAGCAATGACAATGACCCCAGCTGAGCACTCTTCCATCAAAATTTTCACAATGCATTAAATTAGTATTAGAACAGCATTCTTACACTCAAGAAAGCATGTTCTACAAGAAGAAATTAAAAAAAAAAAAAAAAAAAAAAAAATCGGTTTTCTATGGGTTTTTATCCCATTAACTCCTGCCACCAAAGTAATTGGAATTTCTCAGACCCCACAAAACAAAAAACCAGCATGTTTCGGGTTAGTCTGGAGTTGTATTGGCCAGCTAGAACACAAATGCTGATGGGCATCAGCAAATGAGTTCTGCTTGCCTTATCCTCTATAGGAGCACTCTAGGTCTTTTTAAACCTGTTCAATGACCAATTTTCATAAAGCATGTAGGAACTTATTTTGAGACTTCAWTTTTTTCCAAATGTAATTTTATGTATTAGTTTGATTTAAATCGGTACAGAAGTTGACAAGGGAAAACAGCAGTAGAAGTAAACTGAACAGCATAGTCCTGTAAATCTATGAAAAGATAAAAATAATTCCTACTTTTGAATTTCCAAAGTGATACAACACCATTTCAAAGAAAAGTACCTTCATTAGAAAAATAAACACAAAATACAAAACCCCTGGCTTACTGAATGCCCCAATACAAGTACAACAAATGTTAAGTACTTGACTACTGAAATCCCACACAGGGTTTTGAAAATATCCTCATTTCTCCTGACAGTCATGAAAGACAGTAGAAAACAGTTACTGTTCAGGTATCTTACTACCAATGACAAACCTAGACAAGATCCAAAAATACAGAAATCTCCTGTCTTAAATAAAAAGGCTACTGCCTCCTTATATCTCATTTCGTGTTCAAGGTAAAAGTTATTCTTTTCACAGTGAATAATTTTAAATAGTATGTGTTTACCATAAATAAGAATGCTAATACTTATTAATAATTATTGTATTATTATATTGCATCTAATTGCTAAAAAAAAGAGCAGTTATGATCTATTTTTGTTACTCTACTGCACTCTCTCATAGAACAAGGTATCCCAGTTTATTTAAAGTTAAACTTCAGTTCTGAAGCATGATGGAATGGGGAATAAGGAAGTAAATACTAACTTAGAAAAGTAATTCCAGAAACCATTATTAATGGTAACTGCTGATAAAAATCAGATCACCTTTTCTTTGCACATGGGAAAGTGAAGGAATCCAAACCATGAATTTATGGGCAATAGCAAATACCTTTTTTGGTTTATTAACAAGATGGGAGAGAAAAACCTCTTAAACTCGGATCACCTTTCAAAGTTATTTATAGAATAAACTACGAAGAGCATGACAGTTACTCTTAGTTTTAAAGGTTATTCCCTAATCTGGCACATCACCTACCTTAAACATATGGGAAATTATTAAAAAACAAAACAAAAAAAACCAAAAAACCCAACAAAAACCAACTTACCTGTATGTGCATTACAAGCTGTGCTTTCTCCTTATCCTTACGCTCTATGCATCTCTTTAGTTCTTCTACCTCTGACATTACAGCATTATGACTCAGCTTTGCTTTAAGCTCTAAAATATGTTTCGCCAGTTCTTGCTTCTCTCTTTCATATCTTTCAGCTACTATAAAATAGTGAGAACAGAACAATAGGCCCAATAGAAACACTGACTTGTTGTAAATTATTTTTTTCTCATTTCTCTTTTGGCAATTTTCTTCTCTACTTGAGACTATTCTACAACTATTTTTTAAAATCAAAGTATCTGTGAAAAATGGCTATACCTATATCATAAGCTTTTACTGAATGAGACAGTATTTCTGTTTATCCAGTCATTTTATGGGGGTTTTCCCCTCTTCCTCCCCCCACAATAAAAAAAAAAAAAAAAAAAAAAAACACCACACACGCAAAACCCAATGAAATAAAATAGGATGGAAGAAACAATGGGGAAATTCTGGTGTAAATGAAACTTGGCCACAAACTTCAAGGCCAAGATCTTATCCCACCAGAGTAATACCTCCTGATTTGGAAGTCACGCTATCTGCGAATTTTATGTCTGAATCCTACAACTACAATAGAAGTTCTTGATGAGAATAAGCTGTAAATTTCCTCAACCAGAAATTCAAAGGTCTTTAGTCATAAACAACTACTAGAGGCAAAGAAAACCTCCGTTTGTATTCTTCCCATGCATCTTTGAAGAAACAGAAATAACACAGTAAGGAGAAACACAACTGCATAAATTATATAAATATATATGTATATATTAATAGCTCCAGCACATTTTTTTATTTTCTTCATATTTTACAATAGTTTTGATTTATAATTATAAAACAAATGGAAAAATTAAAATACGCTTTCATTAATATGAAAGGCATATTGTTTCAAATAAATTCATTTTTAAGCAGATACATTAACATGACCAGAGAAAAACTATTAAAATGACTGTTTTGTGTTACATTTCTGAAGCTAAGCAATGTACAAAATCTAGCCATTTTCCAGTGCTCTGTATGAGATTTGTAAAACAGGGAGTCAGAGTCCTATTTTAATAACTAAGATAATTCAGTAGCTGAAGTACGAAAACATAAAAAGAAGTCATTAACCAAACCAATTAAACATTCACAGAGACACTGGACTTGGAGTCACTATTCCTCTATTATCTTGAGTAATACATTTCTATGTTCATAAGGAGAAAGATAAAGACTTTCTCTAATGCTTTTTTGATTATGTTTGAAAAGTTTAAATAGAGATAGATAACTAAGAATGTAGCAAAGACCTTGCTAAAGTGGTAATTTAATATGCAATAACATCTTGAAATTGTTTAAAATATTTTTCTTCTAAATATAATTGTTCCATCTCTCAAATTCTAACATACTGCAAACAGAAGCCCTGACTACATCATACTGGAAAATTTTCTTAACCTCTCTAGAACGTGTTGTTACTCTCTAGAAATTCTACCAGAAATTCATCAGTCTTATTAACCAGCTACATAAATGACTTTTGCTATGATTTTCAAGATGGCAGAATTTAAACTGCAAATGCACTGAAATGTAAAATTTCAGAAAAATTATTATTTAAAAATATTTCAAATGTTTTTCTTCTGTAAAAACACTATCCGCTTCACTGAAATTCTCTCTAATCTTCATTTGTTTTAACCATGCAAATCATGGTATTTTATCCTAAATTTTAACTCTCGTTGCTATTTATTTGTTAATATTCAGGTGCCAGTACTTATTAACTTAAAGCTGAGGAGTTAAATGGCTGGTTTTGTTGAAACAGTAAAGAATTAGACTGAAACTCAAAGACAGAATTAATGTCCAGGCTAACTAAGTAATTTGCAGGCCTCTAGTGCAAAATTTGAGAGTTGTACCTGTTCCAATTCTCCTGTCATCATCTTGTACATCTTGGTAGCTCTGGCGGTGCATAGCAACATGTGAAATTTGATGTTGCAACTCTACACGGTCTTCTTCTGCTCTCAAAAGTTGGGAACGAAGTTCCTCAATCTAAAATGCATGTACAAGTATCAAATGTTTAATGAAAAACAGAATGAAAGAGTAAATAGCGTACTTTTATTAAACACTACAAAAACCAAAAAAGACTATACACAAGTAATATTTATAAATAAATCTCAAGAGTACTGCAGATGGTAAACAAAAAGACAAATTACTTCCTAATTATAGGCCACAAAGTGATTATTCAAAATTAAAGGAAACATTTTAATTTTTTATGTTGACCACAGATGAGCATTAATTTCTCTAGACCAAACAAAATGCTACCATTTTATATGTTGCAATTGTCTTTTTACTTTCCTAGTGAAAAAATCTATACAAATTCAATAAGCAATATATTTTATTTAAATTCTACTCATTAAAAATACAATGTACTTACTCTTAAGAAACATAGGGGCTTTTTACATTTTTCCTTTCTATCATGTACAGTCTAGCACTTACAAAGATGACATTATGTACAGGAAAATAAAGAATATATGACATGCTAAAATTGAATCGAAGGAAAATAGCTCTAACTCATATTACCTGTACGTGATATAGCACTATATTCCATGCACAGTGAGTTAAATTCAAAACAGTAATACAGCCAACTCAAACTTCTGCTAGATAGACAAGTCAAACAACTAATGCTAACAGATAAGTACGCCAATTGCCCCCTCCCTATTTATTTCAGTCTTTTTCCCCAGCTCCTCTGAAAGAAGGAAGGATTAGAAATGTTTAGGAGAAAGGACATTTTTCTAAAGCTATAATCTAGGTTCCTGCAACTTCTAGATGTAATCATATGTGCATCAATAGGTATTGTTTAGAGCACACTTTATATAGTTTTTCAAGTGTTTGGTTTTTATATATTTTTATCACGTTAGTATACAGTACAGCAAATACTTCTAGGTCACTCGTTTATCTGAATTCACCAATTATAGCACGCGCTTTGCATAACAACAATTACTAATATAGAAGTTGTTCTAAAGCATACTATGAAGGGCATTTACAAATAATGTGTTTATGCACTTAAAAAGTACGATAACTACTACCACTACTATAATTATTATATATGAACATACATACATAAAAGTTTGGAAAGCAGAAAAAGTATAATGAGAGCTCAGTGCACATATTTTAGACTCTTAAACCTGTCTTTCTGCATCTCCTTCTTCCCTTCCCAAAACAATGTTATCAGAGTATGAGATAGGAAGATTAAGCAAAAAGACTCAGACACAGCCTAATATGAAAACTTTAGGATTTTCACCACACCAAAGCAGTTACCTGATGCAAAAGAGCTTCTCTACTGCCTTCTGATTCATTCAACTTTTTCCGGGACTGCTCCAATTCCTGCTCAAGCTTTCATTACAGAAGATGATGAAGAAAGAAAAGCAATGTATGCATCAAAAGTGTATTTTAACAATTTAATTCGGCACAAATTAATCGATATAAGCATCTATTCAAAATGAGGTATAATATACACAATATCTTATTTGTCCAAAATATTGAAGCAAACTTCCATTTGTACTAAATCCCTCTTATATTTAAATTACATACAGAGAATTTAACTTACAGTCTGTAATTCTTGTACAAAATTCTATATAACATGAAGATAAAGTGGTATATATAATCCAAAACAAAAAAGCACGAAAGCAAATTTTTACTGGGTTATAAGTAAAAAAAGGAAGATAAACTTTTTAAAAAAGTTTCAAAAACATTGTCCCTGGATTTGAAACGTACTTTCAAACTCAAATTAAAATTAACAATGACTTAACATTTGAAGTCACCTTTGTTACACAGTTTATTCATAAAAGTGTTAAAGATGACATGCATTGGTAGAACTGGTAATTGATAAATTCTGTACTTTTTCTGTGTTGTGCAAGATGTATTTGAATTATTCTGGAAACAAGACGAACGAAAAATGGAAGTGCCCAGAATTTCTTACAATTAGAATTTTTCCTAAAAATATAATATTAAGGGAATTTAAAAATGTTTAATCAGAAATAGTCAGCAAACTGATGACCATTTAGAAAAAAACAGAAAACAAAAGCTACAAAATATTTTCTGACTTCTACCATAAATAGTTCAAAGATCACAAAGATCCACATGGAAATAAATATAGTTTTTGACAGCAGAAATTGTTATTGCAGAGATAGCAATCTCAAAGAGGATGTTGAGAGGCTGGCACATGGGCAAAGTAAACAGGACCAGCATGAATGGAATGGAAAGAGTAACATAACATAAAACACTACACAGATGGTTTAGCATAAAGGGCTAACTTTGAAAGTATTGATAAAAAGGCTAAACTCAATGTAAGAGGAAAAAATTTAGAAAAAGTGTAATATGGCCCTAACATCCTGGCAGAACAGAAATATAAGAAATCTTGTTTTCTATGAACAGGAAGAGTGCAATATGGCAACATATAGTTCAGTAAAAGTAATTAATAATAACCATGGTGGAAAATAACTAGCATGTGTTAGTTGCAGGGATGAAGAAAAGCTGCATCTTTGAGCTGCTGCAAATAAGCAACAGCAGACTATGTATAAATTCAGAGACGAATCAGAGAAAGAAATCAAGGATAATCCCCAAGTTATAAACTTGTCCTTCTGGCAGTCGGAAGAGTCGTTAGAAGTAACACACTATAACTAAAGAGCTTTGAAGGAAAGACAGAAGTTCAGCATAGCTATATTCACAGTGCCTCTGATGCAAAAAACCTCCTTGTTATCTTAAAGAGTGAAGAAAGTTTTATCCTGCTGTTTTCTCTGAAAAAGGAAGCATATACTGTAACATATGACAATATACACTTATTTTAAACCAAACAAGAAAGGAGAAAATTAAGTCTTACTTGGTTCTTTTCACTTTCATATTTCCCAAGTTTATTTTTCATGAGTTCTTCTGTTTCATCTGCTTTAGCATCTTGCTTCCTTAAAGCCTTTAGAGGGGAAAAAATATATTGTGAACTTCATTATAAATGTTACAGAAGTCTTCTTTGTAAGTCTGTTAAAATGAAAGAATCTGCTGATATATTTAAGAAGATCTAGACAAATGCTTTCTGTCTATTTCTAGTATTTCCATGTGGAGCCAATGTATATTATTATGAAAAAATAAATATAAGTCCGTGCATACATAAACACACCCATGCACAGAACAGGGCCAAATACAAAGTCAAAACTACCACTAACATCCTTCCAATGTATAGTGCTCCAGACGCTCAAGGCTGACCCCAAACACTTTGAAATTAAGGTCTAAGAGGCTCAAGAGATCCCCTACAGATAAGCTGTGAACATATCAGATGAAAAGAATATATTCTCTAATATTAAATATGCATGATACAAAATACAGTGCACTGTAGTAAGGAAAACACTACGATAAGGTTTTGCTAGAAGCCAAAAAAAGGAAAAAGTTATTTTTATCTGAATCTGGACAGATGCTTAGAATCGCAGTATTAAGACAGAATCAACTGAAACTTTCCTAATCAAAATTTACTGACATTGATGTGCCCTACTTTGAGGAAAACAAAAAAAAAAAAAAGAAAAAAAAAATATCATCCATGGGGACTTTTCCTGTCCCCACCTCAAATTGAAGTATCTAAAAACACTTACGTACCTTTTCTAAAGCATCTTACAAAAATAAGATTGCCTTGAACATCAATTTCAAAATCTTTTCCCTCTGCAAACCAACGCTATTTGCAGAACATAACCAATCACTGGCAAAGGAATGCATTAGACATCACAGACATTAATGACGTACAATTTGCAACATACACAATCCAAGTTTGGATATCTCAAGCCATAACAATGTCATTGGCTCATCTTAAATATCAGTTAGAAACACCAGCTGAGAGATCACTAGCCATACTGATAGAATTTGCTGTGAATTTGAGTAACCGTGTTAATAAATCTTGTTTCTTTGCTGCGCAACATGACCAAGCGGTTTTCACACTAGCCACAAATCAATTAGAGACCTTAGCATACACCTTTTACTTTCATCCAATATCATGAAGCATATGTACATTTATTCCTCCCACCATTACTTGCTAAAACTACAACAGAACAACAGCAGAAACACATAGCCTGTCCAGAAAGAAATGTCTTTTTCCCAGTCTGTTCTTCCTGATCAGCATTTTTATTTCACATTTTAAAGGAATATCTCCTTAAATATCCCTGAAATTTGCCCCTATAATTAGTGCAATTTCATTCAATTTTTGAACATTTTCTCTTCACTATATACTGGGGAACGATTTCACTGTATGAAAACAGAAGGCAAGATATTAATCAACCTCAGTGAAGTCAGGCATTCAGCTTTAGAAGTTTGCTTTTAAAAGTAGCCTTGTGAAGAAAATAAATGGATTTGTATATTTATCTCAGTCTTACATCCTCACCTCAGGAAACATAAGGGTTTCAGTATAGTTTGGACTACTCTCCTGCTTGAACAGTTTACACTAAAAACTGAGATTGTGGAAGATATTTATCATAACTATGCCACTGAAAATATTATGCTACATAAAGAATTACGCTTTTAATCTTACTGATTCCTAATCAAATACTGTAAGACTATAACATATTTAAGATATTTCTCTAAGTATTCAGTACAGATTCAAATCTATCATTCCAGTCAACTATAAAACTCAGCACTGCACACAGACCTGACAGACTCCCAAAAAGCTACATGAACAAATATCAAAGAAGATCATCACTTCAGCCAATGCCATTATTGCACAAGGTTTGGTTTTTTTAATGACTGTAAGTACCAGTTCAGAACAGTCTGCTAGGGATATATGATGTGTACTAACTGCAGTTGAGCTTCATTTTTACTAGCAAAATTAGAAGCTCTATTATATACAGTCAACTGTATGCCAACCTTATTTTTGGCACTAAATTAATAATTAATACAGGACCAAAAATGCATGTGTTCATTTGCAGATTTTGCTAGAGATGTCAGCATCATAAGGAAAATGTTAAAGCTGGACTGGAATTAGAAATACTAGGAAAATTTTCAAAGATTTCCTCACTGAAGGCAAAAAGTATGTCTCTGCATCAGTACATCCTAATTCCCAGAAGAAACCACAGAAATTAATTAATATGCCTGATAAGTTATCAGGATAACTGAATGATATTCAGGCTATTAAATAGCAATAACTTCAAATAAAAAGGCAGACTTTCCTACCACTGATACTACAAATACAATGTTCAGTTTTATTTTCTRTATATTGTAAAAATAGCCCATAATCATTTCATTTTTAAGAAAAAAAAACAGTTCATATATATATATCAGTGTTAAAATACTACAAAAAGAATGTGACATTAGAATAAATTAAACATACCACATGTGCACTGCTTCAACTGTGAAACATGCATTTTTCCAGTAGGTGCTAGGTAGGCAATCAGTTAACCAATCAAAATGTCATTAAGAAATGGAAACATCTGGTCATCCACAGCCAGACAAGCATCAGCTGTTACTGACTATTCAGAAACTACATAGGTAAAAGTTAATTCTATGTTTTCCCTCCTTCTTGTACTCCTTTTAAATAATTCTCCCTCACTGGTTTGTGCCATTCTTGTTTTTTCTCTACTAAAGGTTTCTCTATGTAAGGTTCCTCTTGGGAAAGGAAGGGCTAAAGAAAAAGAAACAAACAAACAAAGATCCAACTGATTCTTTGATTGCATTTGTTGTCTCCAAAGAAGGGGTTGGGGGAGTCAAACAGTAAAAAATGGGAACTAGGAAGGGGATGCTGAGGACAGCTGTTCCAACACACACTGCTCCCTGATGGCTCCCAAGCAGCAAGCAGACACTGCCCAGGAGAGCTCTGCCTGCCAATGCTGAAGCACCAAGGAACAGTAACAGGCCTACTGTCATTAGGATTCCCCCACCAAGATCCTCTCCTCTTGAAAGCATTAATGTCCAGATTGGCCAGGAGGAGGCTGATGAGGCCTTGGAAGGGGCAAGCATGGAAACATAGAACTTCCATCTAGAGAGGTCTTCACAGCATGGTTTCGGGATGGACCAGCTAGATGTTACACTGCCTGCCTAGGTGATCAGAAACAGGCTCTTGTCCCTGAAAAGTTAGATAAACTTTTGATTTGACCCAGTAGAGCAATTCTTACAGGTCTTTTTAAAGAGTTCACTAGCCTAAGACAGTATTAGAATCTTAACATACCTGGTATACCCCAGCTCAGCATACCTCATCCATACACAGTATATCGAACCCCAAAACTTCAAGCAGATAAAATAATTTACTCCCTGACAGACAGATATTTTTTCTTATCTATGGGGAAAACTATGTGGAGGCCTCTGTAACAGTTCTCAATCTTTCCAACTTAGGAAAATCTTCCAATAGCGAATCATAACTTTTACTGCAATTTAACCCTACTAACTTTTCTTAGGGTTTGGGTTTTGTTTGGTTTTGTTTTTTTAAATAAAACCAGATTATTTGAAAGTAATGCACAGACCACAGAGTGAAATTTGCTCTTTCAAAGTGAGACTGATCAGTGAATTATATTCATACTAGCAGAAATACACAAGCAGACCAACCTTATGCTATATTTTAAAATAAGGCAAAAATGTTCCACATCCTAATCTGAATGAAAATTCTTTCCCTAACTTGCTACATTAGCAGTTAGCATGGGTCCGAGTATGCCACCTAGACATACCAGCCAGGCATTTAAAGACAGACTGCCTAGATATTTTAGTGACAGGTATGAGACTTGCTCATATTCCAAAACAGAGTCAGATTCAAACTACAATCAAAACAGAAACCATCAGCCACAGGTGGAAAAGCACAGAGCCGAGGGGCAAGTATCAACGATGCATTAAAACATCCAGATGGCTAAGAGCACAGATCAAGTTTATCTCTGATCTTTTTAGACAAACATAAAGACATGCAAAAAGAGAATCTTCAATAATGCTTTTGACCGTCAGTCTACCCCACTCTCTGTTGAAAGTCCACCAGCCTCTTGTACTTCGCAGTATGGCAGTGGGAGGCAAACAGAATCTAAGTATCCAGCTGCATGAAGAAAAAAGAAAAAAATGCTTCCTGGCCTATCCAAGTTATTAGCTTAAGACATAACTATAGTCATTGCCTTACCACAGTCAGTGTGTTCAAAATGTTCTACAAAGATAATTCTGTTCACCTAAAGCGTGCAAGTGTGAACACATGGACTCATTTCACCAAAATTCAGGAAGCCAAGCACAGGMATTAGTAAAGCCATCCAGGACATCCAATGCATATAAAAGCTGTTTAAAGCCCATTTTTAAGAATGATACTTGATCTTGTTTTAGAAAATGGATACATAAATGCAAACAAACAGTACAAGGTGATAGTGTATTCATGTTCAAAATAAAGCACTGAAGAATCTCAAAATAGTTTCAGTTTACACAACAAATGTATTTTGTTAAAGCAACCCATATATACATGTCAGTAGCACTGGCAAGGTCATATTTGTTCTCCTTTCTAATCAGAAACACATTTGTATCAGGAATATAGAAAAAAGTGAAGATGTATCATTTGCATGAATTTCTGTTTTCTAATTGCAATTTTCTAATTTGCAGTAATTGCTGTTTAAACAGATGGTGTTTAAACACACCAATACACACTAAGTTAAAAGATACATAAAATTGCAGAGAAAATAATTTTTATCCACCTACACACAGCACATACAGACTACAGACTCAAAATAATAATGCAAATTTATAGGTTAAAGATGCAAAATTTTACATGTCAAACTTTCTTTATGGTCAGTGTACAACTAGATATCATCTTGGTTAATAATCAGTCTATGATTATAATAATAGTGCAATACAAATAAAAAGTTTGCACATCACACAAAAGACAGACAGAAAGACAAGACAGACAAGAGAAAGTCTGAAACAAATATATTGTCATGTTCAGTTAGACCCTGAAAATATATAATTTAATAATTGAAATTTAGGAAGATGATTCTCTTAAGATGGTAAAATACTGACAAGCAGTGGTCAGTTACAGGCACTGCACTTTCCTTAAAAATAATAACTATTAACATTTAAACCTCACAAGATTTCTTAATTAAAGCAACTACTGATCAAATCCAAAAGTCAAATTTGATTTTGTTTGTTTTGAAATGTATAACTGGCAAACTAATGAAAAAATTGTCTCATTAACTAGCCACAAATGCTTTAAATAGCATTTCTTTGTAAATCATTCAGACCATATTAAATGACAGGACTTCAGAACTCAGTCCAAACCCTACCCTCCTTCCAGTAATGTTACTTGGGAAGCATCTTTGAGAAATAAAAGAGGACAGAAAAGACTTTAATAGAACATTACATCCATGTAATGATCACCACAAGACTGAGGCCTCTGACAGAGCTAAGCATCCATCTAACTCGTAATTCAAATTACAAAGGACAAGAAACAGAATAACAAAGTAAAAAGCTCTTCTTAAAAATTATGTAGAAACATGCTTCATCCAAATAACAATTGCAGCAAAATATTTAGTTATTTACTTTATTCTCACTAGGGTATGCAAAAGTACACAAAGCAATTCAAATACATTCTTTCTAATATACAGCAACTTAAGCTACAGAGATACACACCATGCCCTAGGAACATTTATATGTTATAAAGACTACTTCTTGGTATAGTCCTCAGTACATACTGTCCACATGCACTTCAAGCTCTCAGATGGAAAGCTTTCTCTCCTAATCACTATCTGCAGGAGGCATGTCTACCCTTCCCCCTCCACCAACATGGTCCTCCATTTATATAAATACAACATGTCCTCACAGTCCTCAATCCCAGAGTTATTAAAAGAAAGGGGCAACAGAGGATGATGGGCAATGGAAGACAAGGGGCAACTGGCTATCACTCCTCAAAGAAACTCAAGTCAGTGATAAGCAACATTATGTTCTTATGGGACTGCCCATATGCATATTTACATGGGTGAATCCAAGCACCCCACTTGAAATGGAGTAGGGACCGAAAAACTCCAAGACCATCACTATCCAGGTTAGTATTAGTATTTCAGACAAGCGACATTAAAGAAAATTAGAAAAACGAAACCTAAATTGCTACTGTCATCTCCAAGCCTTGCAGAGAACCAGCACAGATATTTATTAAGAGTTTACCGGCTCAGGTTTACTCCTAAATGTGTTCATGCTTCACCAGTGGAGGACATCTCATTTACTGGAAAGCAGCTTGGCTGCTTCTTCTGATACTTCAGGCCAAATACAAGCCACCACAAGAGGAACAGCTGATTAAAAAGCTAAGCTGCAGAAAAAGGCAACTAGCCTCTCCCTATGTTGATTGTGTTCATTAAGGGTATTTTCATCTACAATGTCCCCTAAGAATCTTTGAGTGAGTACACACTTGTATGGATGTACTGAATGAAGAAATCCACCTTTTTCAGTAGCTGGTCCTCAGTATCAGTCTGTATATCCCATAAGAGATCAAAGGAGTGCACTGATGAGACTCTTGCAGACTTGAGAATAGCATCTGCAATAGCTGAGTATCAAAGCAGCATGAAAGAACATACTTCACAATAAGGAAGAAAACCAGCAATGTCATATATCGTGTTAAGAAGTTGCTGTTCTTAACATACAATGTAGTCACACTTCAATTGTAAGGCAGCCAAGAGATAAGTAAGCTTCCACACTGGAGTCTCTGAGAATCAATCTCTGTTCTTGAAAATTCTCCCACCTATCAAGCAATCTTTGTGGCACATACTACCACCAAGTGATGGGTCATCAGTAAGAAAAAAGTTAAGTGACGTCAGATATTTTACACACAATCCAATGATTCTTATGAGGAATTTTACTTTTTTTTTTTTGGGGGGGGGGGGGNTGGTTGTTGGGTTTTTGTTATTGTTGTTGGGTTTGTTTTGTTGTTGGTTTGGTTTTTTGGGGGGTTTTGTTTGTTTGTTTTTTTAAATAATTACCTTGTAAGCTTTGATGAAATTGCCTACTTAAAATATAGGATATTAAAAAAAAAAATCATCATTAAAAATGGTGTAAAATACAGAGTTTTTCTAACAACTTTGCTCAGAGATCTTTAAAGCCAAATTTAATTTTGTCTATAGTAGAGAAAAACAAAATATACCTTAGCAAAATACATCAAACAATTACATTGATACAAGTAATGAACAAATCAACAAGAAGCCAACTACTATGCAGCTTGAAAATACATTGTTGAAATAACCTTTTTAAACTATTCATATTAATAAATTTAAAATACTTCATAGTCATAAATTATTCATTCTATTTGGTTTGCCATACTGAATCTACTAGTCTGTAACACCACAAAGAAAAAAACTGAAAAATCAAAAACCAGAAGCTCAAAAACTCAAACCTGCTACACCCAATTCTCAGACTGTTTTGGTATTGGCATTTTTTCCTGTTTGTTTTTAATTTGAGACTAGATAAGTTCTAAACTTTTTGCCGCCCCAGACATTCTCATATTCCTATTTCTTCTATAATTTATATTCCATAACAAAGTAATTTTCTTCACAAAGCTTTCCCACACAGCAACCTCTCGGGACAATAGTACACAGAGAGGCAGCGTGTACAGGATCCAGACTATTCTGCTCTCAAAAACAAGTCTTTTTCAAAAGGTAGGGCACAAGGTGGTCCAATTTGCCAATGTGAGAGCTAAAGAGCTCAGCCAACTGTTCAAGAGATGTTGAACCATTCCTGATAAATACAAACACCATCCAGAAGTGAGACCATTTTCTACTGTCCTGGTTCTGGCTGGGACAGACTTAACTTTCTTCCCAGTAGCTGGGGGGGGTGTGCTGTGTTTTGGGTTTGGTATCATAGGAGCGTTGATGGCCCATTGATGTTTTGTGTGCTGCTGGGTGGTGCTTGCACCRGGCACTTTTCGGCCTCCCATGCCCTGCCAGGTGCATGGGAAGCTGGCGGGGGGAGCATAGCCGGGGTGGTTGACCCAGCTGGCCAATGGGGTATTCCATACCATGTAACGTCATGCTCAGTATAAAAACTAAGGAGGGGGGAGGTGGGCTTTGGGTCCCAGGAATGGGCTCTCCTTTCGGGCACGTGTCGGTTTCGGCGGGTGGTGAGCAATTGCATTGTGCATCACCTGCTTTGTATATTCTATTGTTGTTGCTGTTGTTATCACTGTTATTATTATTACTGTTCTACTTTGTTTTATTTCAATTATTAAACTGTTTTTATCTCAACCCRTGAGTTTTCCTACTCGTGCCCTCCCGATTCTCTCCCCCATCCCACCGGAGCGGGGGGGTGAGCGAGCAGCTGCGTGGTGTTTAGGTGCTGCCAGGGTTAAACCACGACATCTACCTAGAGAAGGACAAATTAACATGAATGTTCAATGGGGAAGGAAGATGGGACAGCTGGATGGAAGCTTGTAATAAGGGTCTGAGATATAAGGACCTTAGCAATAGCGGAGTCCAAAGACATCTGGCACGCAGGAAGTTGCAACTCTGTCACAAAGATGTTCTCCAAGCTCTTAAGACAGCTATGAGAAAAGAAGTAGCAGGAAGAGGACATACGGTTTGTTGCTACTGGGAGTGTAATGGAAGTCTGTGTTTCAAGGGCAATACTGTCTCCATATTCCTCTGTGATCTGTCAAAGAAAGATTGCCTAATACCTACTGAAAGAAGCTCCCTTCTACACTTGTCATCTGACACCCCCAGGTTCTATTTTGCATGTTAAAGGCTAGAAGCTCCCAAAAAATCCATAATTCATTGCAACAGGAGTAATCTATGTTTTATTAGGATTCCCAAATACAGTGACAAGAGTCCAGTCCAAGAAATCCAGAGTCATGACTGAGATCAGCCACCCAGAAGGACGATTTGGAGATACAAGACCCTTCTTGAGAGAGTGAAGATAATCACCAGGAATATGATTCTCCTCCAAGTAGCAGCAGCTATGAATGTACGGCATGTGGAATAAGCCTCTTCCAGTCAGGACTGGCTCTGAATCTTGGCTTGGGCAAATTCCTAATAGTAAAAGTTTACAAAGCAGACTAATAGGTGTTGAGCTTTCCTGTAAACTGAGAATGAGGACTATATGTCAAAGTTTTGAACAGTGGTGTCAAAAAATCTTTTAAATAGAAAGAGGCTCCTTGGGAAAAATAATTTACAAAAATATGCACCAAACAAAACAGAATTTGCAGCAGAAAGGATTAAAATGTCTTCATCTACAGCTGGACAGCTTAGGGTAATGGAAGGTCAGGGATGTACTTAGTATTTCATATTCATTTTGCATGGAATTCAAAAGATGAGCTACTAGGAAAAAAGGTATCCAGCTTGAGGGCTCACGATCACATAGCCAATCATATGAAAGCCTTTGAAATACATTTGAATTCATTCACTTGAATTCGAGTTTTCATTCTAAGGAAACCATAGCAGTGTCAATGTATCTTTACAGATACAAGTCATTATCCCTTTAAAAGGATAAAAAAAGATTGTTCCAATCTGCAGATAACACTATCACATGACACCAACTCATTTCATTAAGCATCCCTCTACCAGACTGAAGGTACAACTGAAGAATCTAGAAATGGACATAGGCATATTAAAGAGCAATGAAAACTGTAATAAAGCACTCTAGTTCTTTTCACCCACTAGGACATCAATAGGGGGAAAAATGAAACAGTAACTCCTTCTGAAATACTAGCAGAAGCACTACAAGCATTTTGATAAACATGACTTTTTAGCTATATCAAAAGAGCATCTTACCTTCTTAAATATGACCTCTTTGAAGAGTCTCTAGCCTTACATGAAATACAAAGCGTCAATCTAAATTAAGGTTCCTCAATATCACTGCACAGTATAAAACAACTGCCTTCCAAAAAGCATATATACTGTTGCTAATATTAAAAGTGAAAAACAAGGAATTGCACACTTCTTCTCAACTATAGTATTCTATTGCATAGTTAGAGATAGCATTGCAAATCATAACTTAAGGGGAGTGAAATAAAAAGTTACACTATGTTAAGACACAGATTTTCCAAATAGCAGTAAAATCAGAGAGAGATGTATTTTTCATGCACTTCCTAAAACAAGCAGAAAAAAACCTACTAGCTGTCTCCAATTTTAATTCATAATATAAACATTTGTATTTGTCTCCTAAACAATATTTTATACTACATCAGATACTGTTGAACGAAACTGAAAAGCAATGAAAAGCTGTCTGGCCACTACAGTGCATTTGATTGCTTGTTGAAATAAATTAAAAATAAACTGCTCACCGCAAGCAAAGTTTACATTATAGAAAACAAAATGTTTTAATTGAGACAACCCAGCTAAGGACTTGCTCTTGTTTGTTTGGGGTTTGAGGGAGGGCATAGGGGGTGGGTTCTTTTAAAGAATGTTTGTGCCAGTTACCAAAAAGGTCTAAACACGGACAAGACAGTATCATGAAGAACAGAGACTGTACTTGTTATCATCTGGTCGCCAAAACAAGCAGAGCTGGACTGATACAATTAAAAGAACGTGCCAAAGATATGAGCACTTTTGCCAGTTTGACAGGTACAGGCTCACAAATGGAGCACGTTCCTAACTTAATCCTAAATACACAGGAAGTTTTCATTTGCATACCTCTTGTAATTGAAGAGACATATGTCCCAGTTGGTCCTGGCGCCCTTCTACAAGCTGTCTTTCAGCACGCATTTCTTGTTCTATCTCCTGAAGTCTTCTTTCTACCCGTTCTGATACCTTCAAAAGGAAAGAAAACCACCCTGCAGGAAATTAGTGCATCTTTTACCACATATTAAGATAGCAATGGCAAAAAAGGTAGATAGAGTATGGGGCAGAAAGAAGAGAAAACACAACTTTTATTTTATTAAATAAGGTTTCTAATGGTATAGAAAAATAACTAGAGTTATAGCAGTGAGTACTCCAGAAGTACTCAAGCAGGGACCTGACCCGCTATCTTGCTAGCAATATCCTTCTGCATATGTATATGCATATTTTTCTCTACCGTGGTGGTTCTACTCAAGTGTTAAATATCTCAATATCAAGCTTGGTGCAGCCTAACCTGAAGCTGCAATACAAAAATCTTAGCTTCTCTGCCACAGGCCTGATTAACCTCTGGAGAGTCATTTCTTTCACATCTCCAGTCTGTAAAACGGACCAATGTTTGCCACTTTCATGCTCTGAAATCTGTGAGTGAAAAGTAGTAAACAAGAGTTAAGTACATGAGAATGACTGTAATAGCAGAAAATAATTACATCACTTTAAGACTTTTTCCCCAATATTTTGTGAATCCATGTACGAACTAATACAAATAACACTAGTTATTTGTTAAAGCAATTTGGATTATAAACACAATAATTCAACCTTAAACTACAATACCAGAACTACTTTATTTTTGCATTTCAAGCAGCTAGTGAACAGCACCCTCTCGTGGGCAGCAAATTATATTTATATTGTTAAAGTTGAAGATTAGCAAGGAAAATATTTATGTATCATTTCCTCCCTACCTTAAAACTAATTATTTTAAACAATCACTAGAAAGCAACATATCTATTACTGAACAGTATTTAGATAAAAAGAGAAAGACTCAAAACACCATTCAACTACTAGTTTTTGATGTATGTGGAGGGGAACAAATTCTCACCTGTATTTTCACCATTAAGCACGCTTCTACTAGCACTAGGCATATGTGTGGATAGAAAATTTTAATGTGAGCAACACAGTTGTGTAGCAACAGAAACATAATTAAGGTTACATTTATGTTCTGGGCTTCACGAGTTCATCAGGTTTAAAGAATGAAACGGTCTTTTTCTTTACAACAGAATACATCAGTTTGAAAACATTTCTTGTTTGCACAGCCAGATGAATACTCAGCTTACAAGATGCTCAAAAAACGTACTGCGTCAAACCACGCTCTTTCATGTAAGTTAAGAAAGCTCTGCAGTCACAATCCAGAATAATTACTTACTAAAAAATAATGTATAAAAAATAAGGACCACATCACAACATTTGTATTTGTTTTGACAACTCCGACTTAGTGTTGCTTCTAATAATTCACAAAATACTGCAGCTAATAGAAACAACGATACTATGTAGCAGGAACAAAAAATAACACTTTGTCATTAAACTTGTTATATCTTTGCTGAGAACTGGGAAATATCTGTCATCCTTTTCTCCAGATATATATAAAGTACACAAATGAAAAAGTCATGTTTTTACATTTTAAAAAAATCTTGGCTACATGTTTCTGAAGGCAGAAGCTTTCTCAGGTCCCTCACACATCTTTTTCAAGTGAAGTTAAGCAAGAGAACACTAAAGCTATTAAGAAAGAAAACGTATAATTTAGACTTGACAAAAGATCCAGAAGTAACATCACCCCCACAGAAGACAGGCAAAAGGAGAGGTCAGTAACTTCATCACTGACACAGGTCTAGTTCACCACATGCACAGCAGATCACACGACACGAGGCAGCACTAGGCAAGCTTCAGATTCCTGCAAACTTCAGATTTCATTGCAAATTATCACTAATATAGAATGAGTAAGAAAGTAACTTTTTACTAACTACAAGATATCAAGAGATTTGCCTTGCCTCTGACTTCTTTCAACTCCTCCAGAATGCAACTGTTACCTTATTTCTAACAAGGTACTGAAAAAAGATGCATTCATTATATTTGTCAGGTGCACAGAAATCTCAGAGTTACAGACATAATCCTCTTTAAAAACACCCAAGCAACCAAAACAAACCACCAAACATTTTGATGCTACTTATAACTCATCGGAAAAAAACCTCTATCAAGAAACTATAGTTAGTATATATAGTATATCATTAGCTCATATTCTCTGTGCACAGAGCACAGAAAGAGGAGGCTGGAAGGGACTTCAAAGGCTAGCAAACTTACTGCCTGGCTAAACACATGACCTTTTCTATCTATATCATTTTTCTACAAGTCTATCTAACCTGCTCAAAAACATTCACAGAAAACTTTTACAGCCTCCCTAGACAATTCATTCCATTGCCTCTAAAATGACCTGTTTTTCCTAAAGCACAATTTTAGTCCTCCTTGCTGAATTTTACACTTATTAACCTTGTTCTAATCTCTAAGCCACATCCAAGACTGGATACTGGATTTCAGTTCTGTTTTCCAACATATCTGAAGTCCATCTGCAAACCTAACAAGCATCTCTATATTGCATCATCTAGGCTATTAATAAAAACTTCAGAGAGAACCAGATCAAGAATACCAACACATAAAATTCACTTCACTAACTCCTCTAATTTTAACAGTGAACAAGTTTACTAGCTACACAGGTATCTGGACAGTTGTGTGTTCATTCTAGACTATATTCAGTTTTACCATATTTTACTGAAGAGCTTATTAGAACAGTATATGAAATTCTGTCTAAAAAAACCTCAAAAAAATTGCATCAAGATATAGAAAACTATTGCTTCATCCTTGTAAACTCCTTCTATGATATAAAAGTGTAATTTTTCTTGACAAATCTCTGTTGTCTGCTACTTAAGTTTCTTGTTTGTTTGCTCTTGGATGTTTATAAATCAAGTTCTGGAAAAATAATCAGTCTATTTCCTCCTTTTTCAAGATTTGCCCTTTTTTAATATTCCAAGAACACTTTTTCTAACTCACCCCCACAGTTGTCCATGAGTACTCCAAAACAGCCGTTAGTGGTTTTAGGATCACTTCAGATGGTTACTTAAGTTTCTTAGCTAATCTGCACCAGGTTATTTCAAGATATTTTACATGCCTTCCTTCCCCTCCTAGTATTTTAAGCTGAGGTCTTACACCCCCATTGCTGGTCGCTAACTTGCAGCTTAACTTGTTCACAAATATCAGTGTTAAAAAGGTGTTAAACAGGAATCAACTTTCTTGGCACACTGTGTCAGTAGTTTCCCCTCTTCTTCAAGGAGGAGACCAACAGCTTTGGTCTCCCTGAGAAATGGTAATGTATTTACAAGTGAATCATCATCGCTCTTGCCATCTCTTTGTTGGTGCATCCTATTACCTACCACTGTGGCCTTTCCACTCTCATACATTCACACTATTTTTTATGACTGTTCTTATTAATCTAATTTAGTTTCCATTTCCTGCGTTCTTTCTCTTTGTCTGAAGTAAATGCAGAGCTTCTAATTCAGCCAAATAGATATATTGCTGTACTTCCTACACTTTGTTGTCAACTTTTCCTTTTTTAAGAGGATTTGCATAGAAGATGTTTGAGTATTTGCCCAACTCTCATCTCCTCCAAAGACTGAATTTTTTTCTGCGTGTAATCAGTCACTTCATAAATAAAAAATTTGCAACCTCAAACTATTCCAAATATGTATGAAATAACAAAAGACGTAATAAACAAAGAACAAACTTTAGATTCCTTAAAGCAAACATTTTTTCCATCAAATTTTTATTGATTTTTTTTTTTTTTTTTGTAAGATAGAACTTAGCATACATAATGGTTGACTATTAGTTAAAGAAAGTTGTTTTAGGATAAAGGAATAGGTACCACATTGGTTAACATTTCTTTAGAAGGAAAAGTATTTTCTGGTAGACAGAATGCTTACTATGAAATATTAAATTAGCATTAATCCTGAAAAAAGAAGATTAAACAAAGGCGGCCTCATAAACACTATTTTTAGCCTACTTTATAAAGAACAATACTTAGATGATTATGGTCTTTCATTTGTGCTCCTCATTCCCTAGCCTCCCCAAAATTCAGCTGAAATTGGCCAATAGATTCAAATGTTCAGTGGTACATAGCTGTCAAAAATATTTAGACTTTGTGAGGGGTTTCAAGAAAATAAGATCCTAGACAGAGGTGATCTCATAAATACCCCATTTAGGGAAACAGGGAGAACTCAGCCTTTATTCCTTTGTTTTGGCTGTCAGCAAAGTACATGCATTTAGTCTGAAATTAAATATTAGCCTATTTAGCATTCTAAAAAAATATTAGGTTAGAAATATAAGAAAATAAAGCTAGCAGCGAAGTCAGAATGATGCGAAGAAAGCGTCATGGGACTTTGGAGGTGTATCATGGTGAGGAAGCATAATATGGGAAGAACATGAAAGTTCCTGTACAGGGATTTAGATAACCAGGATACAATATAAGTTTTTGTAGGGTGACACAAACCCCAAAGCGTTCAAGTGGTAAGGGAGGAGACTGGGAAAAGAAGGCAGAGAGCACGCAAGTCCATAGCAAGTTAGGCTTTATTATGTTGCACCTTGCAACAGTGCAAAAGAACCAAGTACCATCACTTGTGGCTTCCTCTGCATTCTCTGGAAAAGCTGCTATGTCACATTCACATCCTAGCAGTGTTTAGCAATAAGTTTACTGCATTCCAGGAAGTCTTACCTTCTCCAATTTGGAAAATTTAGCATCATCACACTACCACAAACTGCGTCACTTATCACCACTTTTTCCAAATTATTTGTCATTTATGCTATGGAATAGCAGAAGTCCCAACACAGGTCCCTCCAAATCTGAGGCCAACCTTCTGATGTATTTCTATGTTGGAACCTGCCAACAGTCTCCCTGATCAAGATGCATGCAAAACACCTAATACATTCTTTCTCCCATCCTCTCCACAGATATTATCTCCCCTGAACACTCTTTCTAGTTTGATCATCTTTTTACYTAGTGATACTATGACATTAAACAGGGTTTATCTGCGTATAACTTTGCAACCTTTTTGTCACTTTTTTTAAACCTGCCTTACTGCATTTTTATATGTAACTGCTGAAGTTTATCTAACCTTTCTACTTCTATCATTTGGCTACAACTTTTGGAAGGACTCCTTTTTACCTTGTTTAGTTACATCAGCCATCATTTGATCTCCTTCACGTCTTTTAATGCATTTATTCGAAGTCACTACTGCAGCATATTCAGATTACTTCCACATTGCCTGGAAATATTCTACCCTCTTCATTCCCCAACATTTTTCTAAGAAACTTCTTTATTTTTGTGCAACTCTCTTTCAGAAATCAAACATTATTCTAAGAGGTTTAACTTTTTTGCTCCAGTAGGGATGCCAAATGTAAGTTTGTTTTGGTCACTGTTACAAGCTGAATATTTCACAGATTAAAGCCATGCACAGGACTCTTGTTTATAACAAATAACTGGTTTTTTCCTTCTGGAACATTTCTGCTTATTTGCTCCACAAAGCAGTTAATGCACCACCTGAAAACGTAGTTCCCCCAGCATAACATTTACCCAGTCTACACTGGTGTAGACATTCTCTCCCACAAGAATTATGTTCCCTGTTTTTGTAGACTCTCTGACCTTCCTCAGATTGTCGCAGAGCCTGAGACACACAACAATAGAAAAAAAAAAAAAAAAAAAAAAAAAAAAAAAAAGAAAAATTAGAAGCAGTTAAGTGTTAACTCACTAATTAGTATATGCAGAAGAAACTCTCAAACTCACTTCTCTTCCTTTATACCAAATGACCCTGACTCAGGACAACATTTCTACTATAAGACTAGGTATCTTGTCCTCTGGATCTTATCAAAAGCCTTAGTGTAGACAAGTGATTCACTGAAGAACCATACAAAGAATATGGAGGTTCTACATAACAACATGAAATGCTAGCACTTAGTATGTTGTGAATGCAATAATTTGAGTGTGATTTCAAGGATGCATTTTTAGCAACACAGACTACCTGAATGATAATCATGACACTAAGAGCTGTGTCTCTGTGTAAGGCTTTCAGGTAGCAGCAAAATCTATGAAAATGGATTAGGCTATCAAAAAGTTCCCCCCCACACCAATAAACACAAAGAATAGAATGTCCTGTTTAAAACCAGGGTGACATTTAAGTCATGCAGCTAAATATAATCTTGTAGGAGATGCTGGATGCTTAATCTACAAAAAGCAGCATCCTACTTCTTGAATGTCTCTCCTGTTTTTCAGCTTTCAACTGTTATTTCTAGTGCACAAGTCCTGCTGACTGAAATCTATTTCAACAGAATTTTATTGCCTTTCTTGTTATGACCTATTTTATCATCAATGCAGACTTGAAGCAGAAGTATTAAAATCACAAAAATAGCAAACTTCTTTCACAGATGTCACTTTAAATATTGTTAAACTTTTCCCTCATGGCAAATGATAATGTGTGATATACATTTTACAAGTCACCTGTGCAGTGCCAAAAATCCCTRTATCAGATCTTCTGAAGGACAGTTCCTTATCTGATAATAATCCTGGCTCTCTCAGATATCGTAATCACATTGACTCCATCTGGGACTCATTTCACTTGACGTGGCTGTCTTTTTCCACAGACACAGCCTACACTAACCTTCTAATGGCACCATCTCAATTAAGCATCTACTTAATTTGAACAAATGTGTGCTCCAATGCAGTTGCTTTTTGTGCATAAATATCAGCTTCTTGTGCTAGGGATGTGCTTCTATACCAGGAGATTCCAACAAAATATCCAAGAGGGCTATCTTATATAACCATAAAGTAAGTAAACATTCTTTCAATTGTTTATAGGTCTGTATGGACATTCCTCTAGCAAACATCCAAACTCTTTTCAAGAAAAAAGGCATCTCACAAAATGTCTAGATAAGATAAGAGATTTTGATATAGAGAGAGTTGTAGAACCTGCAGTCTTTATACCAAAACCGCACATAGATTCTCAAGTACAAGGCCATGGAGAGTGCTTGATTTGAAACAGGCATCCAACTATGCCTGTGCCACCACCTCAGATGTCCTCTGTTTTTTATACTGGGGTGGAAAAGGGCCCCTTTAAAGGTAAAATTAACGTGCATTGATTGTGTTGTATGGCTCTTAAAAAAGTATTCGGATTCAGCATCAAAAAGGCTCCAAGAATCATAACCTCTAATAAAAATAAATTCTGAACTAGTGACTCAGAACAACTGTAGTGACTAGACCTTTATCACCACACATCTATATACAGGCAATTTTCAAACAGCACTGAATATACTGAACAGTACAACTGTAAGAATTTAGATATATGTCCCTACAGAAATTAAGACTTAAGGACACTGAACTGAAGAGAATGTTTCAACCATGAACTCATCCTGTCAAATTATCAAGATTTCAAGTTGACAATTTATCGCCAAGAATCATACAGTAGAATACAAATACAAGGATGGCAAAGTTGGAGGTGATAAACAAACACTCCAAAGCAAAGTGATAAAGGCACTAAGGACAAAAGTTCCTGCACAACTTTGCGTAAGGAATTTGTGAGGAAAAAAGTATTTCCTCCTACCCAACTCACTTTCACCAATGAGAAATCAATTCTGAATTAAATAATCTCATTAGAAGAATTCCTAAACACAGACAGGTACTAAAGGATCTCAAAAATTTACAGTAACAGACCACAGTTTCTACATGCACTCTAATCTCATGCTTTGCTATGCTCACCATTAGAGTTATTTTTATTCTTAACGTCCATACTAAATTCCCCTCTTTTGCATTTACCTCATCTCACCAATTCTACCAGCCTCATCAGTGTAACAGTAGATCATTAGGCTTTGAACAAGGGCAAAGGATCCACACCCAGTATCAGAGAGCACAGGTAAAGAAGCAGTGCAGAATGTTGCTACCACTAGGCTTTTTCAGTGGTGTGGAATTGCCTGGATACAGTGAGTTATTAAGCGCCAGAATTCTTCAGACTGAAGGAAAGGGAATCCTCAGAAAAGCCTCTGAAGAAACTGAACATCCTCCTCCAATGAAAATTAGAGATGAAAAAGCAGTTAGATTAAAAAACAAAACAAAAACAAAAAAACCCCACACACCTACAACAACAACAAAGCCAACCACAAAAAACCAAACCAAACAAAACATACCAAACACACACAACAACCGAAAAAAACAAACCACCACAAAAGTGGCAGCTCCTCTCATAATATGTAATCTATCTGGAGAACTCCTTGCTATAGGACAAGTAAGATGATAAAGATATGCAAATTATAACAAAGACTGGACAAGTTCCAGAATAGAAATCCACAGAGGGATTACTAAGTACAGAAAGTACAGAGATCAATTCCAGACCAAGAAGCTCCAAAGCCACAAGTGATTAGACTAGTATGGTGCAGAATTATCATTAAATGCCTTTCTATTCTAATATCGTTCACTAAACATCCACTTTTTGACCATTCAGCACACATGGCTAGATCTTTCCTAACTACATATTTCTTCTGCAAATTAAACCCCAGCAATTGTTTTAAACTTTCAAAGAAGTCTTTGAATGAGTGGCCTTTCTTATTTTTCCCCTTTTATTTTTTTCCTCTCCTTTTTCTGGTCTTCTCTCCATTTGCCCAATGTTCTTCCTAAAGATAATAAGCAGCCATGAGCAGAATATTCCAGCTGAAGTCTTACTAGTCCTACACATGAAAACCATCTCACTGCAGCTTACTGCAGCATTTGTGTCTTCACTAAAAGAATGTTGTTAAACACTTCAGCTTTCATAGCTTTATTGGATGATAATGTTCCCTCCCAACTAAGAGACTTATTCTTCTGGTTAACAGAAGAATTACAATTAACGATTAACAAACTACAGAAAGCTTCCTTGTTACACTTCACATCTCTCATTTTTTGCTTCTCTCAGGTCAAAAGTTGTAACATTCAATTTCAAATCTTGAAATCCTACTATAGGAGGTGACAAAGAGCTAGTTATTTCTTTCATTAATGAAAAGACAGTGGCTGCCAGCATTCCAGGGGATTGAGGAGGAAGGTTTGTCTCTCTCATTCAAAGGCATTGAACAATTGTAGAGTAGCCAGCTGCAGCAGCTATTTTCTTGAGGACCATCTTGATTAAAACTTACTGAGTTTGCTAATTTCCTGGTCCATGAAAGAGAAAAAAGAAAAGTATACTGAGAAGTAGGCCACAACAAGAAAAACCCAGAGTTTTGCAAGTATCAAGAATTCTTTATCAGATAAACTTATTTTATCCTACCAGGCTATTAGGAGAAAGCAGAGCTAACATTCTAACAAAGACAGTCTGTTATGTTTTGCTAGGAAGGCTGACAAGGCAAGTCTTCCTCCACTGATGGTTCTATCATGTCAAGTATATAGCTGGTACTGATAGATTATAGTCTCTTGAATCCCTGTCCAACTTCATCTAGAGTCAGGAACTTACACAAATACAATTATTAAGTCTGCTGGTGCCAACAAATGGTCTGTGCCAACAATATTGTTACCAGTGACAAACACATCACTAAAGCTCTTGACAGAGCATTTAGTACCATTTCATGCAATTTTAGGGCAAGATGAATCACCTATGGGAAAATAAGGACACACAACACTTGCTCTGAAAAGTCAGCATTGCTACTGATACCACATTAATACTTAAACAAAGCATACACTCAAGTCCTACGAGTCGAGAACTACCTACAGGATTTTCACCTCCTAACTACTGGGGAGATTCTCAAATTGGCTTGTTCCTACAGCAATACGCTGTTTGACTTCCAACTCAATAGCAGATCTCTTTCATATTTAAGTGATACAGACTGCAGTTAGTCTGCTTCCAGCAGATACAGGAGGCAAAAAAGAAGAGACTATCATGGCTGTCCTGCCTCCTCTGTTACATTTGTCACAAAGCCTTCAGAGAAGAGTGCAGCCCAAAGAGACTCCTCCCGTTACACCACACAGATGATAAGGATTGAAAAGGACAGGGAGGGAGGAAGAGGAAACAATATTATTCATCATCATAACATGGGAAAGCTTGTATCTTTCAAAAGGTATCTTCAACAAGTATGGTACCATTCAAACCGATGTTCAAAGTTAAAAAGCAGCTTTCTCCAAGACCGTGAATTTTGAAACAGAAAAATTCACTACATACACACTTTTAAAACACTTTTACTTTAAACAAGTACCTGAAATATGAAACTTGTCTTGCTGATTTCATTATGGAAGGGTAACATTATAACAACCTATAGTAGCCTAGATAAGATCATGTTCAGATATATGTACTAATATGTGGTACTGATGACCAACACACACGTTAAACTACAAGCCCACATCCTGCTTAGAATACTAAATATAAATCATCTTTTCATGTTAGTCACACTCACCGTTTCTTGTCTTTGGGACTCAGTGAGCTTTTCAGACAATTCTTCTAGAGTCTTTCTTAATTCAGCATCAGTCCTTCATAGAAAAATATAAGTAAGACAATATTCTACAGTGCAAAAACTAAATATCAACTGTGATAATTTTAAGCAGCAACAATCTCCTGGATTTTTATGCTACTTCAATTTGTTCTACAGCCTCTAAATTCCTAGCATAATTAGAGACCAGCCCCAAGTGGAAAATTCACGATAAAAAGCATTTCCATTCCTCAAGTGAAGATAACGGAGCATCTAGTTTGAAAGGCTAGGTATCAGGTCAACAAGTACAAAATTATGAACACGTCTACACAGTCCTTTTGAATACTACTAGTTCCTACTAGGAATTAGCAGACTAATTCCTGTTATTGGTATTAGACAAAGCACCATATGTTGAGACAGTATGTACTTTAAAAAAACATTATGGCCTGCATGAGAGCTTGCCCTCAAGAGACTCCAGTACCAAGAACAAATAAGGAGCAAAGTTGTAATAAAAGAAATTCCCAAGTCCTTGTCATTTTGTCCATATATAAAAAAAGGGGGTAAAAGCCACATATACTATACAAATCACAATTAATGGGTGTTATTTACATTTATAAATACTGCACAAGATGACATGGAACAAGCAGTTCATAATACTGCTTTCATCTACATGTTGTGCAATTCCCCACTCTCCCCAAAATTTTTTTTTTAAAATACAAAAGAACGAAGGAGTTTAAGAATTATTTAAAAGCATACAAATTATTTTCCACACTATTCTTCACATGGAGTTATATTCTGTTTATACCGATTTCTTCTTGAAAGCTCCCGACTGATGTCATCTCCTAGGCGAACTTGTTCACTACTGAGATCTCGAAGAGACTGGTGGAAAGAATGCAGCTGCAAATTAAAGTACACAAATTAAGCCAAGGCTTAGGAACCCTTTTTTCTGTGATATTCCAAAAATACGTATATACATATATTCACACTTTTTAAAATAAAGCAGATAAAGATAACCTACAAAATAACAAAATTCCATGAATTGCAGATGAGCCTGGATGAGTGGATGAGGTTTTCATGCTTCTAATTCAATCAACCCTTCACAACACTTGCTCATCGAAGTTTAATTTTCAGTACATTATTTGCTAAACCAAGTTTCCCAACTATGGGGTTTTTTCCTATGGTTCAGAGCTTGGTCATTTTGGTTACCTGACACTGCACCATCTTTTTAACCTAATGCAAAGCAAGTTGAAAGATCTGAACAGGTGAAGTCAGGAGAGACACATTTCCTGCTAATAAGTGTTAGTATAAGTGAAACAAAGTTCTGCCCAGCTACATAACTTACTATAAAAAGATGGCATATTAAATTGGAAGTGGCCAAGCAGAACACTATGATGTATTCAGGAACTACCAAAGCACTGAGGAAAGGTATTTTACCTTGCCCAAGACTTTACATACTCTACTAGAATGCTTTTTTCAGAGCTTGGGGAGGGGGATAGGGGGGGAACGACATGTCTATTTTCCTCTGTAAAACCTCCCATTTCCCCGATTCAGCAGGCCCCCAATTTACAGTCAAAGTTTTTAAGGGAGCATATAAAAAAAAGTAATAGGTCATCCATCCTTCATGGGATAAAAAGTGACAGTTAATCGATCCTACTGCTGTCAACAGTTCAGTGGCCAGGAACAAGGGTTTATAATATCCCCTTGTTCTATGCCCAAGACTTAAACCTGGATCTTCCACAGCCCAGCTGACTGCCCTCAACATTCAGACACAGGCACTACCATCTCCCCTGTGTGACTAACCAGAAATTTCAACCTGACCCAAGAGACTTTGAAAAACACAGCATATTTTCAGAATGTATCAGCCTAAGAAGGAGAGAGACTCAAATGTGTTAGAAGCCCATTCAGCTGGAAAATTACCTTAGCTAGATGCAGTCAGAATGGGAATAAAGGGACTGTCATTACAGAAAGAAGAAAAAGACACAGCTTTAGTTAAGCAGTACTGCTTTCTCTCTGCCCCAAGTTCTACCTATGGTCATGATCAGTGACTACTTCTAGTTCATCATCCCTCAAAGCACTATACTCTCCTTACAAAATAGTTAATGACTGAGTAAAGCCATGTTCACTCACTGAAAAGCAAGAATAAGGAATAAACCAGCAGTTATCATCAAAACAGGAAAAAAAAGCTATTTGCTTACATAGTTACTCAGTATAAACTAGGAATTTGGCATGCATTGCAGGAACTCCCTTGAATAAAATTTCTAAGATATTTATAGAATATTTAGAAGTAGTCTAAAATATTTCTAAGCTTTTTGGAAGCTTAGGAGGAAAGACTTCCATATAACGTTATTTCCTTCCAAGGCTTATGTTCCACACTAACCTTGGGGGAGGAAGGAATAGGGGGAGAAGTAGACTGAAAGGACAATGGAACAGGGTTAAACAGAAGTCTAGGAATTTCTATAGCACTCAGACTTCCCAAAAAGTCTGGTATGGGGCTCTGGAATTCGAGGGCCAGGCAAATCAGGATGTAGATGAAGGTCCATCCAAGGGGTTGCCTAGGGTGAGGTGGCCAGCCCCACGCATCATGACTGCCTCTGCTAGGAAAAAAAGGAGGGTAATCGTCGTAGGCGATTCCCTTCTGAGGGGAACRGAGGGCCCSATATGYYGACCGGACCCATCCCACAGGGAAGTCTGCTGCCTCCCTGGGGCCCGGGTTAGAGACATTACTAGGAAACTCCCCGGTCTGGTACGGCCCTCTGATTACTACACGCTATTGGTTATACAGGCCGGCAGCGACGAGGT